>JAILYF010000028.1:1200000-1800000 GCA_025491095.1 Brachionus asplanchnoidis | reverse complement strand
TGAATTAAGTCAATTTCTAATTGACAAAAGGACACTTTTTATGTTAGGGAATTAAGTATTCATAGCAAAAGTACTTAAAAGGACACAAAAGAAAATTTTTTATGCAAGTGAATAATATGATAAAATAAATTCATAGTCTTTATCTCTTTACAGTAGGTAAACTTTTCTAGTTATATTATTATTTGATTGTTATTGCAAACAAAGGATATTTCATTTTTATTTTTTACATTATTATTTTTATATTCATCTAAATTTTTTTTTTTTTTAAATTAGTAAATTAATATCTTCAAAGATAAATTAAAAAAATAAAGATATTTAATAATATAGCTAATTAGAAGTTTTCTAACTTAAAAATATCTAACATTACTTTAAAAATATTCAATTAAAAAATCAATTTAAAAATATAAGGCTTCAAAATTTTTAAGTTTGTGAATTTCTTTTAGAATGCTATATCAGTTCTATTTTTGAGCGAGTATTTTTTAATCAATAAGCCATGAAATGAAATTTTTCAAAATAACAAAAGTCATTATCTAAAAATTTAGAAAATCTATAGCAATATTTTTTTTTAAATAATTTAGGAGAGTTATCTCCCCAGGCTTGTCCGAGCGGCAAAAAAACACTCTTTTCAGCCCAAATTTAAATTAGAAAAATTTAAATGTATAAAAGGTGAATAAAAAAAAGTGAAAAAACGCCATAAAAAAGATGAGTGAAAAACAAAAGTATGAATTGGCCCTCATTGTACAAACTTAAAAAAAGTATTATTCCTTTATGGCATTATCACAAGATATTTTTGTGTAAATCAAGAAATCGATTTTTTGGACATTTTAAGCTAATAATTAAAAATTTATGATCTAAAAAGCAAAGCTTAAAATTAATGGTTCCATGGTGAGAAATATTTTAAAGCGCTTATTTGATTTAAATTTGACTTATAAATAAATAATTAAAATGTTTAATTAACAAATAAAACCTTCTTGAGAAAATTTGCTAAAATATTTATTAAATAAACTTATTTAATATTTGAATATGAGTTAATGCCAAAAAAGGCTTTGATATTAATTAAGTATAAAAAAACTGAAATGTAAATACATTTTTCAAAAAATTTCCAAATTTAACAATCAACAAAAAACTTTAAAAATTTTTTGTCTAAGCTTATTGAAACAGCTGCCCAAATAAAAATTTTTTATCTTAAACTGATATAGCAGATCTGTTTTTTTGTTGAATTGGTCCTCATTGTACAGACTTGAATAAAGGCATTATTCCTTTTTTAAAATTTTTTCCTCAAAAATCTGCTAACAATAAATAAATAAAAATTGATTTAGAATCTTATATTTAATTGATTTATTTTCAAAAAAAACATCAAAAACATTTTCTTTTGGAGATGGTATCAAACTAAAGACAGACATTTTTTTAAAAACTCAAATTAAAAGAAGAATATATTCCCAGTTGTAAAAAGAAGACTTTGGCTGGTTTAAGAAATGTTTGGCGCTGCATTTATTTTTAATATAAAACTTCTTTAATTAAAATAATGATACAATTTTGAAAAACATGAAAAAAGTGCAATGATTCAAATTTATTTTAAAAAAAAAAAATATAATCATCTTTTTCTTTATTTAAAAAAAAATTAATTGAGGAATTTTGATATTTTTTTTTAACTGTACGCTGTTTTAATTATAGCTATTTTAAACGATGCTATTTTGAGCTACTCCTCATAAAATTAAGTGGTATATATATATAAATATAAACGATAAGTAAATTACAGATAAAAAAGCAGTAAAATAAAAATAAATGATGAGTTATAAATATTATTATATAATTACTTTTATTTAAAATTTTGATTCTCATGTAAAATGACAAAAGGTACCAAATATAATCAGCTTTAGATGAAAAGATGTGAAAAGATTGTAATTTAGGGGTTGAAAAAATTAAAGATTATAATTTATTTAGAAAGATTTTATTCGTTACAATATTAAACCTATTGGAAAAAATTAAGCAAAAATTACAAAAAAATAAAAAAATTATAAAAATCTAAATTACCAAAAGCCTACTTTACATGGGTCAAATGGTAACAGTTTGTTTTTAAAATGAAATAGTAATACTCGTTTTACAAAATTATCTTCCATTTAATTTTTTAAAAAATTAATTTGAATCATTGCACTTTTTTCATGTTTTTCAAAATTGTATCTATATTCTTTTTTCAACTGGGAATATATTCTTCTTTTCATTTGAGTTTTTAAAAAAATGTCTGTCTTTAGTTTGATACCATCTCCAAAAGAAAATGTTTTTGATGTTTTTTTTGAAAATAAATCAATTAAATATAAGATTCTAAATCAATTTTTATTTATTTATTGTTAGCAGATTTTTGAGGAAAAAATTTTAAAAAAGGAATAATGCCTTTATTCAAGTCTGTACAATGAGGACCAATTCAACAAAAAAACAGATCTGCTATATCAGTTTAAGATAAAAAATTTTTATTTGGGCAGCTGTTTCAATAAGCTTAGACAAAAAATTTTTAAAGTTTTTTGTTGATTGTTAAATTTGGAAATTTTTTGAAAAATGTATTTACATTTCAGTTTTTTTATACTTAATTAATATCAAAGCCTTTTTTGGCATTAACTCATATTCAAATATTAAATAAGTTTATTTAATAAATATTTTAGCAAATTTTCTCAAGAAGGTTTTATTTGTTAATTAAACATTTTAATTATTTATTTATAAGTCAAATTTAAATCAAATAAGCGCTTTAAAATATTTCTCACCATGGAACCATTAATTTTAAGCTTTGCTTTTTAGATCATAAATTTTTAATTATTAGCTTAAAATGTCCAAAAAATCGATTTCTTGATTTACACAAAAATATCTTATGAAATAATATTTGATTAATTTGCCACTGTTATTGTAAAATTTTTGAATTTCAGTTCATTAATTTTTTAAGAATGTTTATTCGAAACTACTAAGACCAGCAAAAAATCAATTAATTTTTTAACTAAACAATAAATTGAACAAATATACTATAAATAAATTTTTATCTATAAAAGAATTATTTTATATGGAAAAAAATATTCAACTCTTTAAAAAAAATAAGAGTTAAATTTAAAACATTCTCAAAAATTTCCAAATACTCAAAGATTGGACTGGATATTTAAGAATCCAAAAAGAGAATAGTCGTATTTCATCTTAATATAAGACAAAATAATGCATTTAGGATATTTTGGGCATGTTTGAGATTTTTGCTAATGAATATGAGCAAAATAAATTAAAAATTTTAATTAAAATAATGAAGTTCATATGTTTATTTAATTTTTTTTAATCTTAAAATTATTTTATAGAAGATATTCTGAATCTAAAAAACAAATCGAACGAAAAATCTCAATATTTAATATATTAAAATTAATGTTAGAAATTCAGCATCGCTGCATCTATTTTACCTAAAACAATTTTTCTTATGTAAAAAATAAAAAAAATAATAAGATTTAGGTTAAAAATATGCAACAAACTATATTTAACCTTTTGGCTATATTTTTTCAATATTTCTTATTTACTTATTTACTTACTTAAATTTTAATTTATCATAAATGAAAAATTTTTGTCCAATTAGTATTTGACATACACAACGCATACCTTTTATATTCGAATGTAATTGACATAAAATAAAAAAATTTTAAGATTTAATTTATTTCCTAATTCAGTATTTTAGTTTTTTAAATAAAATATTATTGTTATTTTTACATATTTTACGCATTGATTTATTTCTTAAAATTAAAATATTGTATTAAATTTTTTTGAAGGCTATAATTTTAAGTTCTATTTAATTTGAATAATAATTTACTGTTACATCAAAGACCGACATGAAGTCTAAAGCAAAATTGCACTGTGTTTCATCTGATTGCACAAATACTAGTTTTTTTTTAATTTTTGACTTTTAGATTGAAATTGATTTAAATAAAACTTTAATTTGAAAAGCAGTCAATTAATTTAATAGAAATATGAAAATAATTTATCAAATTTTATTCCTATTTTTTACAATTCAAATATTGAATTGTAATTGTAAACAGTTAGAAGGCTATTTTAAAGTTTATAATGGAATTAATACGAATCAAAAAAATAAATTAAATCAATTTAAATGTGCATCGGAATGTCTGAAAGTAGGAAATTGTAGGATGGTAATAATCAAAGAAGGGACTTGTTCAATTCGAAAGGAAATTGTTTCATTAAACACTGGAGACCAGGATTATTTTTTAATAAAAAAATACAGATTAGATTCAAATTTTTCATGTAAATTTAGAAATTTTAAAAAAACAATTAAAATAGTTTTATAATTTTTAGTAAAAAAGACACTGAATAATCATTCAGGTGCTGTTTTGTCGCTAGCTGTTCTTCCTAATGGAGATTTAGCGAGCGGATCATGGCTTGATATTAAAATTTGGAATTTGGACACCGGAAGTGTTAAGATGACACTGAACAATCATTCAGGTGATGTTTTTACACTAGCAGTGCTACAAAATGGAGATTTAGCGAGCGGATCATCGGATACGACAATTAAAATTTGGAATTTGGACACCGGAAGTGTTAAGATGACACTGAATAATCATTCAGGTACTGTTTTTTCACTAGCAGTTCTTCAAAATGGAGATTTAGCAAGCGGATCATCGGATACGACAATTAAAATTTGGAATTTGGACACCGGAAGTGTTAAGATGACACTGAACAATCATTCGAGTGGTGTTTGGTCACTAGCAGTTCTTCAAAATGGAGATTTAGCGAGCGGATCATGGCCTGATATTAAAATTTGGAATTTGGACACCGGAAGTGTTAAGATGACACTGAATAATCATACAAGTGATGTTTGGTCACTAGCAGTTCTTCAAAATGGAGATTTAGCGAGCGGATCATGGCTTGATATTAAAATATGGAATTTGGACACCGGAAGTGTTAAGATGACACTGAATAATCATACAAGTGATGTTTGGTCACTAGCAGTTCTTCAAAATGGAGATTTAGCGAGCGGATCATGGCTTGATATTAAAATATGGAATTTGGACACCGGAAGTGTTAAGATGACACTGAATAATCATACAAGTGATGTTTGGTCACTAGCAGTTCTTCAAAATGGAGATTTAGCGAGCGGATCATGGGATACGACAATTAAAATTTGGAATTAGTTTTATTCAAATTGTCTTTCTTATTAAGTTTCGGCAGTTTTGATATTTCGATAAATTATATACAGTTTGTTGCAAAAGTTAAGAAAGTGATTATTTTATTTATCTTAAATTGTTTATTTGTTGTATTTTACGAAAAATTGAGTGCAAAAGAAAAAAAATAAAAGCACTAATTTGTAGAATTTTTTGGGTCTCCCCGGTAGTGTTATCAACTGATAACATAAGATGTTATCAAATATTGAGCAACCGATTTTGTTATCAAGGTGATAACAACTTTTGTTATCAATAGATTTTGTTATCAGTTATTTAATATTATTTAATATTAAAAAAATAGTGTTATTAATAAACTTATTATGTTATCAATAAACTTATTTTGTTATCAATAAACTTATTATGTTATCAATTAACTTATTATGTTATCAAAAAAAATTAATTTTACATTTATATTTATTTATAAAATTGATAAAAGAGAAATTATAAAAAAGTTAAAAGTTGTTACATAAACTACTAAACTACTAAACTAATAAAGGGTACAATTTTTAACTTTTAAATAATTTTTCTTTTATCAATTAAATTTATTAAAAAAGTTTCCGAGCCCAAGTCATTATTAAATTAATCTTAAGACAAAAAATACATTTTATTTTATTTGTGCTTTCTTACCATGTGAATTTGTATCCCCTTTTCACCATTCATAAACTGACCACACAATTCACATGCAATCGGATTTTTTTTGTTGCTGAGTATCTGAGTCGATTTGTTTATTTCACTTTTATTAGTCGACATTTTTAGACAAATTATATAATGTTTAACAAAATTTTACTCTCAAATTATAATGCTTATTTTTTTAATCTTTGAATATTTTAAATTAGCTTAGTAAATTTACATCATTGAAAAAACTTATTTTTTCAAATAAAACTAAACATTATGTCATCTAAGCATATTTTGTTATCACAAATAAAAATCACAAAAATATTTTTTGTTATCAAGTGTACAAATTTGTTATTATGTGTACAAATTTGTTATCAAATACAGAATTATGTTATCTTTACTGATAACAAAATCTATTGATAACAAAAGTTGTTATCACCTTGATAACAAAATCGGTTGCTCAATATTTGATAACATCTTATGTTATCAGTTGATAACACTACCGGGGAGACCCAATTTTTTTTTCTCTACAATTTGATATGTGACACTCGGCATAAAAATATAATCAACTTTTAAATATTTATAATGAAAAAACTTCCCCTAAAAAATAAAAAATAAAACTCGGTGCAAAAGTTTAGAAATTCGGGTAATTTAAAAGTTTTAGCAACCATTGCGACCTTTTTTCACACCTTTATGATTAATTCTTAAATAACTTCTAATTTTGAGCAAATTTTGCTCTTTAGCTGTTTAATTTAAAAACTCTCCAACTCCTCACTTGGTCTCTAAATAACATTACCAAAAAATCTTTAATTTGGCAAAAAATGGGTAAAAAAAACGTCTCTAGCCCACTTAAATGGCAGATCGTGGGTCTGCTAAAAAGTGGAGATAAAAAGCAATACGAAAAAGCCAAGTTGTCAGGTGTATCTCCAAAATGTGTCTCTTCAACTAAGAAACGATATGAAGAGACTGGTTCTGTCTCTGATCGAAGCCGTTTTGGTAGACCTTGGAAGCTAACTTTAAGGGATGAAAATTACATATTTAGAGAGATTAGAAAAGATCCTACATCTAGTTATCAAAAACTTGCCACTGATTTTAATTCTAAGACCCAGGAGGTTAGGATAAGCAAGTAAACTATTATGAGGTCTCTCCAAAAAAAAAAGCTTAGAGTCTCATACAGCGGTAAGAAAATTGCTTCTAAACTTAATAGATAGCTAATAAAGATAAAAGTGGTATAAACAGAGACAGTTATTGTTAATTATAATTATAATAGTTAATAATAGATACTTAACATAATTAAAATACTATTAATTATGTTAAGAAGCTTTTTTTTTGGAGAGACCTCATAATAGTTTACTTGCTTGTTGATTTAATCATATTTAATTTATTTACTCCGTATTTACTCGGAGTACTTCCAACGAAATAAACGATCTTGACTTGTTATTGATATTTCAAAATTTTTTTTTCATATTGAGTTTTTAGTGCAATATTAAAAAAAATAAAATTGGAATAGAAGTTATAAAATTTTTTGACTGGATAAAATAATCTCTGTTTTAATTAACTGGCGTGATGTTTTCACGTGAATCAATCAATTAAGTGAATTAGTTAGAAAAATATTCAAATTTTTTTTCTTTTTATTCAATAAAAAATTAATTGAATTGTATTAAATTATTATTTGAATGAGACAATGAGACTGATTGTAAAAAAAAGTGAATTGATTGGCAATTTTTTTTATTGAATAAAAAGTGAGTTAAACACAAAGCTAAGTAAAAAAACAAAATTTATTTTTATTTATTTAATTTTATTTAGTTAAAGTTTAAGTCCCATGGACAAATAAAATTGAATCATAGAGATAAGAGAATAAAAAAGTGAATAAAAACAAAACCGAATAAAAGTATAAAAATTGAATTAACTAAAAGTTTAGTAAATGAGTTAGATTTTCAATTAATTAATTTGTGTTCGAATTCTTTTAACATTTCGGATCTTTAAACAATTATTTAAACAATTTCAGAAATACTTAAATTACAATGGTGAAAGGAGTTTTACTACTCAAAGCCATTTAAAATAATAAACAAAAAAAAAATAATCTAAAATTATTTTAAGATTAAGTCTTAATTAAAAATATCAGAAAAAATTTTCCCTAAAAAATTTGAATTTAAAAATAAAACTTTAGTTATAAATTTTAGTTAAGTTGACTAAAAATAAGTTAACTAAAATTCAGTCGACTAAAAATAAGTTAACTAAAAACATGTCGACTAGAAATTAGTTAGCTAAAAGCTAGTTGGCTAAAAATTAGTTAACTAAACTAAAGAGAAAACTCCCATCACTAAAATAGAGCGACAACAAAATAAAGCTACAATGAAAAAAAAATATTTAATTTAAAAAATTTAAGAATTGTTCAAACAGTATCAATGTACAATTATATCCAAATTAATTTTGCAATTTAATAGTAGAATTAAATTAATTATTGAAAATAGAAATTTTTTTTTAAATGACAAAATTAATAAAAAAATAAAAGCTTGCGATAATAAAATAAAAAAATACTAATAAATTAAAATTTTGCTTTAATAAACTTTATTTGATCTGTAAGAAAAATATGAGATTTAAACAATCAAATCTTTCTGAAATTTCTTATTTTATCAAATTGATTCTGAAATACATTGTGTAGATCATCTTCGGTCAATTTAGACGAAGTAGTAGATTTTCTAATGGTAAGCAATGAATCATCAATTTTTTTGTTCCAGTTAATCAGTTCATCTTTGTAGCTGGCAAAAAATTGCTTCAATTCTTGGTCTTTTTGTTTGTCAGCAAATCGAATCAGATCATTGAGCAAATCATTGTAGCGTGTGTCTTCTTTATGAAGATAATCGACCAATTCATACGGAGTCAATGAATGCAAGTCGACTTTTTTCTCTGTTTCAACATCAAATTTGCTAGCAATTAAATCTACCAAATTTACTTGACCATCTCTTTGTTTTATATAGTCCACGACTTTTTCATCCATCTTATTTAAGTCTTGTGCACACCAGTTAAAAAAATCACACAGACCATACTTACTTCCATAGTGTAAATGGCTGATGGACGACAATGTGGTGCATTTATCGCTAAAGTATTTGAGATAATTGAAAAAATGGTTCAATTTATCTTCGGTTTCTTTGTTTAAAGTTTTGGCTTGAGACATTTTTTAGTTAGAATTAAGAATTTTTGAAGAATCTAAACTATTTATACAAAAAAATTCAAAATATTTGTAGGTTTTAAATAAATTCATATTTTTAGATTCTTAAAATAATCTAAATTTGCATTTTTAAAGTAAAAATTAAAATAAATATCAAAAAAGGCTTTTGTTGCAATTTTGGACCATTAGCTAATTTTTTAATTAGGTCCATGTCATCTAAAAAAAATTTTTTTAAAAAAAATAAATTCAATAATATTCTGAAAATTGAGAACGATCGATCACTAATTTTCCAAAAAATTAAATTTTTTAAAAAATATTTTGAAATTCATTCATTTGTTGATATTAAAATTTATCAATAGTATTTTTTCCAGAAAAAGCATCCTTTTCATATTTCAAAAAGATTGAATTTTTTTCAAATCTTCTTTTGTAAAATTTTATATTTTAAAAATATTTTTCCAGCAAATTTGATTATAGAAAGTCGTCATTTCTATTTTAAATTATATGCCCCGCATATTAGGCTTAATGAGAGGCACATACACTTGTAATGACACCATTTTTTAATTTTTTAGCCCACTTAAAATACTGCTCGGCTAAGTTACTTAACTACAGTACTGCTACGAAAAACTGTTTTTACGTGAAATTACGTGAAATTACGTAATTTTAGGTAATTTTACGTAATTTTACGTAATTTCACGTAAAATTACGTAAAATTATCAAAGTAAAAAAAAGTTAATTTACCGGATTTTACGTAATTTTACGTAAAATTACCGGATTTTACGTAATTTTACGTAAAATTACCGGAAATTACGTAATTTTACGTAATTTCACGTAAAATTACGTAAAATCACCAAAGTATAAAAAAGTAAAATTACCGGATTTTACGTAATTTTACGTAAAATTACCGGAAATTACGTAATTTTACGTAAAAAGTAAAATTCCAAAAAATACTACTTTTTTTGAGAATTTTGACATTTTTTGACTTTTTTGAAATTTTTTGGTCCTGAATTAAAAAAAAAAAAATTACTTTTTTTCACGTAATTTTACGTGAAATTTTATTTAATAGTGGTAAATTTTTGTAATTTTTAGTAAAAAAAAGTAAGAAAAAGTAAAATTTTTAAATCTTTAAATATCTTTAAATTTAAATATTCTTAATGGTGTTAAAGCGAATGATAGCAATCATGAAGTTATGGTTTTTTGTTTCTCTGGTAATTATTTTCAATGATATAAAATTTCAGTAAAAATTAAAAGAAAAATACCTTTTTTTTTAGGAATTTTAAATGTCTTGTTTGATTCGATTCGTCCATGTACGACAAGAATTTTATTTTCAAATTCATGCGGAAACGATATTATGGCATTTTGACGAACTGAAAATAAAACAAAATAATATTGTCAAAAACTAATATTTAAATCAAGTCCATTTTAAAATTTATTTAAACTATATTTCAATTAGGCAAAAATTTAGTTCTTTAGATTTCCTGAATGGATAAATTTAAAATTCTAAAAATTAGTTTTTAAGCTTCATTTTATTTAAAAAAATTTAATATGGACTTATAAAATAAAATATTACCTCATCTCTCGATGAAGGTTCCTGGATTGAATCCAATTCAACACTATGAGGAACCTCATGGAGATGATGAAAGGGGTGCCTTTCATTTGGAATTTGAAAGGTAACCGGAAGCATTTCACTAAATTCTTCCATATTTGTTGTTTTTTTCGTATATTTCTTTTTTGGAATCTCGATTTGATTTTCACTGCTACAAGACGCTAAATTTTTTTTTTTTTTTTACTGATTTTAGGCTTATCATTTTTTTTTTTGTTTTTTGTTTTATTCATTTTCTTTAACATTAAAAATAAAATTTCAATAAGATTTTATATTTATTTAGCTTTAATTCTTTCAATAAAATGAAGTGAATAAAATTAAAACATGTGAATTATAAAAAATATTCAAAAGTTGTTAGCAATAGTAGGAGTATTAGTAGTTTTAGCTGTAACTTGCTTTTTAAAATTGATATTACACAATTAAGTTATAATAAATCAAAAAGAAAGCTTCAAAAAACTTACTACTGTTTGAAAGAAACTTTTTAAAATGAATTTTAAGCAGAGAAGACTTGAAAAAACTAAAGCCAAAAATTTAAAAATTTTAAATGAGCAAATCTTTTACCTAAGCCAAAAGAGAAGAGCATCGCCAAGAAGGATTCGAAAAATTCTAAAAATTTCATCCCCTAAAAGCTCTTTACCATCAATTTTTGTAATTTTTTTTAGAAAGATTTCGAAAAATCTTTAACCAAAGAAAAATGCCAAAATTATATAAATCATTTAAAAAAGGTTTTTATTAGTTTTTGTTTTCAATTAAATCTTTAAAATAAATTTTAATAAAAATTAAGGTAATAAAAGTAGTTATAGAAAGAAATGGATATTGGTCGAATCATTGAATTGTATTGAGATGTATCTAATTGAAAATTTTGTTTTTGCATTTTTATTTATTGTTTATAATTAACTTTTTTAAAATTTGTACAAAATTTACTTTTTTTTACTTTTTTTTACTAAAAATTACAAAAATTTACCACTATTAAATAAAATTCCACGAAAAAGTACGTGAAAAAAAGTAATTTTTTTTTTTTTGAATTCAGGACCAAAAAATTTCAAAAAAGTCAAAAAATGTCAAAATTCTCAAAAAAAGTAGTATTTTTTGGAATTTTACTTTTTACGTAAAATTACGTAATTTCCGGTAATTTTACGTAAAAACAGTTTTTCGTAGCAGTACTGTAAAACCTAAGTTACAAAGTTACTTGACTTTTCCCTACAGACCAAGTTTAACTTTCCCAAATTAAAAATTCTATTTTGTTTTTTTTTTTAACCTAAGTGAAGCTTAATCTTTTTATAAAATAAAAAATGAAAAAATATATTTAACCATCAAAAAATCATAAGTCACTTATGATTTTTTGATTTTTTGATCTGTTAGTAACATATTCTAATTAAAAATTAGTTTTTAATTAAGGTGTAAAAACAAGGAAATTTAAATTTTTGTTTAAAAAAATACAGTTTTTTAGGTCTTGTTTAAATCAAAATCAAAATCAATGATCAGGTTTAAATTTAGCACCAAATTTTTAAATTTTAAAAATATTCTAAACTTGGATTTTGGTTTAAATACCGATTTAAAAAATGGTAGTGAAAAGTTAGGAGTAAACTTTTAAATGGGAACAGATAAATATTTTATTTTGCCTTTAAATTTAATAATTGAAGCATTAATACTTTATACTCTTTGTTTCTTGAACGGTAGATAATTTTTGTTCCTAACTTTTTATTACTTAAAATAAAAAATTTATAGAAAATTAAAAAAAAAAGAGGGAAAAATTATGATTTTAATTTGAAGAATCTTGATTTTAAATTCATTTTAGAGTAAAAAATTATCAAAAATATTCAAATATTCAAATTCAAAAAAATTAATAAAAATATTTTTTATACAAAATTTTTTTCTGGACAAAACACAAAAAGCTATAAAACTTATTTTTTGGCAACCTGAAGTTTGAGATCAATTTTTGATGCTCAAAATAATTAAATAAAACTTAAACTAATTAATAAATTGTAATTATTTAATAGCTTTAATGCAGAGATATATATTTTTTTTTAACACACAAAAAAATCTGCAAATGTCTGCATTATTTTATTTATTCATTTATTTGTTTATCTGTACCGAGCTAATGGTCCATCAGAAAAAAATAAATTAAAAAATACAAATAAAATAAAAAATAAAAAAAAAGGATAAATAAGTCAAAAAAAAAATTGAGAACGATGTGTTTTAATAACTAGAGGTATGACATGTTTAAATATTTGATAGTTAAACATGTCATATAAATTTTTTGCAAATGTCTTCAAAAAATTATCCACTTAAATAGCATCATTTCGATGATGTGCACTTTGCAATGAGCATTTTGAAATAGCAGAGTTAATCTTTTTATTTAACATAGAATGTTAAATCCAAAAATGTATCTCTGCATTAATTTTATTAAGAATTAACAATTTATTTCATATTTTAAAACTTGATTTCATTTTTTTGATCATAAACTTTAAATTGCTTATCTTCTTTAATTACTAATACCGTATGAAAAATTTCAAAAAATAATTTTTGGTACAAAATTTCGATTTTTATTAATACAAATCAGAGAAAAATTTTGCACTAAAAAGTAAAATTTTAAATTTTTTAAAATATACAAATATTTCTATAAAATAAAATTTTAAAATTTTTAAAATTTACAAATATTTCTATAAAATAAAATTTTAAAATTTTTTAAAATTTACAAATATTTCTATAAAATAAAATTTTGTAAATTTTTATTATTTGTGCACCCGTGCCAAATGTTTTCCAATATGTCATCGTTACCATGTTAAAGAATTTATCCACAATGACGCTTAAAAACTGCTCTAAAGTAAAGTTAAATTTCAAGTAAAGTTTTGCAATTTTCCATCATGCAAAAAAATGTGAAACATCTCCGCAACTTTAAATTATGAAATAAAAATTTTGATAAAAAAAAATGTTATAAAATGAACGATATCAGTGACGAAAAGAAAATTTCCGAGGTCAAAAAAAGGCCTCACAAAATGCAGCAAGTAATATCAAGCAGCTGCGGAGCTCTAGTCACTTCGCTGCTGATGACACCTTTAGATGTGGTCAAAATCCGTCTCCAGTCACAGAACCACATGAAACACAGAGGAGATTGTTTCTTTTACCGAAACGGACTCATGGACCATTTGTGCACATGCTTCAATGGACCAGACAGCTGGTACAATCGCAAAATACCCGGTGGAAGGTATCACGGCACCTTGGACGCCATGGTCAAGATAGCCAAAGTCGAGGGCATAACCTCGCTATGGAGCGGTTTGCCGCCAACTTTGTTCATGGCTTTTCCTCAAGTAGTCCTCTATTTTACCACATATGAAGAGTCAAAGAGGATGCTTGGCTACCATGAGATACTCAATCCGAATCCTGTGATTCCAGTATTGAGTGGTGGCTTGGCGCGAATGTTCGCAGTCACTGCTGTCAGTCCCCTTGAACTCATCCGGACCAAAATTCAGTCAGAAAAGTTAAAGTACACAGATTTGATGGATGCAGTAAAATTTGCCATCAAAGACCAAGGCCTGAAATCACTGTACCGTGGCTGGGTGTCAACTGTGCTCCGGGATGTGCCATTTTCCATGATTTACTGGCTGAATTACGAGTCATTGAAGAGCTTTTTTCTAAAAAGACAACACAGTAAGAGCCTGAGCAGTGTGAGTGTGTTTTTTTGTGGAGCCACGGCCGGTTCAGTAGCTGCTCTGATCACTTGTCCTCTAGATGTGGTGAAGACTTACAGACAAGTTCAGCTTGGCGAAAAAGATGTGCCCAAGCATGCACGAAAAACATGGAAAATAATCAAGGAAATTTACAGGGTTAAAGGCCCAAGTGGTTTGTTTGCAGGTGCTGCACCTCGAGTGACCAAAGTTGCCATGTCATGTGCAATTATGATAACTTCTTTTGAATATTTTAAAAATTTTTTCGAACATTCTTAAAATTTGTTACCAATACCTTGTTAAATATTTATTTCTATTAAGGTTTTTTTTTTGTAAAGATAGTATTTTATTGAATCTTGTTGTTTATTGTTATTGAATTTTTAAAATTAATTTCTGTGAGCAACGAAATTTTAGTTAAAAAACTAAATGGTAAATAAAATGTTTTTTGCCCTGGTGTATTTTTTTTTAAATTATTTTTAGTAATCTGATCAAACAACTAAAAAATTTAGGCAACTTGATGTTTGTGATAAAGTTTTTGATACTCAAAATGATCAAATAAAGCTTAAATTATAAAATAAATTGTAATAATTTAATAGTATTAATGCAGAGATACATTTTTGGATTTAACATTCTATGCTAAATAAAAAGGTTTACTGTAAAAAGTAACGAAGAAATATTGGAAAACATTTGGTCTTGGTAAAAAAATTAAAAAAAAATGGCAACTTGAAGTTGATGATCAATTCAAAATATCATTTCAATTCAAAAAGTTTATCTTTAGATATTAAACTTAATCTATGATTTAATTTAATTAATTGTAATGTAACATGCTTTACATGCTATGTAGATTTAGAAAATAATAAAAAAAAATTGAAAAAACATTTTCTCAGTCCATTGATAATCGATTTTAATATTTAAATGTATAACTGATTTTTTGTAAAGTTTTGTCTTCATTTTATAACTTATTTTGAATTTTGTTTTGAATTTCTTTTTTAAATTTAATTGTGAATGCTGAACACAAATACTTTTGAAATAAAAAATCTTAAATAAACTTTACAAAAAATCAGTTAATACATTTAAATATTAAAATCGATTATCAATCGACTGAGAAAAAGTTTTTTAAATTTTTTTATTATTTTCTAAATCTACATTGCATGTAAAGCATATTACATTACAATTATTTAAATTAAATCATAGATTAAGTTTAATATCTAAAGATAAACTTTTTGAATTGAAATGATATTTTGAATTGATCATCAACTTCAAGATGCCAAAAAAATTATATTTTTATAAATATTAGGAACTTTTAAAAAATTCAAAATTTAATTCCTTGGTAAAAATGTTGGCATCTAGAAGTTGATGATCAATTCAAAATATCATTTCAATTAAAAAAGTTTATACTTAGATATTAAACGTAATCTTCGATTTAATTTAAATAATTGTAATGTAACATGCTTTACATGTAATGTAGATTTAGAAAATAAAAAAAAATTATAAAAACATTTTCTCAGTCCATTGATAATCGATTATAATATTTAAATGTATTAACTGATTTTTTGCAAAGTCTTTTTGAGATTTTATATTTCAAAAGTATTTGTGTTTAACATTTAAAAAAGAAATTCAAAATAATAAATTCTAATTAAGAAATAAAATGGAAAAAAAACTAAAAAAAAAATCAGTCAAATAAATTAAAAATCGATTTGACCAATGGATAGAGAAAATTCTTTTTCAATTTTTTTTTATTTTCTAAATCTACATTGCATGTAAAGCATGGTACATTACAATTATTTAAATTAAATCAAAGATTATGTTTAATATCTATGGATTAGCTTTTTGAATTGAAATGATATTTAGAATTGATCATCAACTTCAAGAAGCCAAAATTTTTTCTCAGATTTGTATTAATAAAAATCTTACGATTTAACAAAGTATGCTTGATCAAAAAATGTATCTCTCCGTTAAAACTTTTAAATAATTCCAATTGATTAATTAGTTAGAGATTAATTTGATCATTTTGAGCATCAAAACTTCATCATAAACTTCAAGTTGACAAAAATTTATAGGAAATTTCATTTTTTACTCTAAAATTCCTAATTTACCAACATTAAAACCTAAAATTTAATTTTTCTCTTTACAGTTTGAATTTTTTTTTCTTAAAGATTTAAAAAAAGACGACCAAATAAAAAGTTGATACTCTTCGAAATTAAATGACTATATTTTAGAGCAAATTTTACGCTTATTTGGGAAAAATTACGCGTATAGAAAAACGAGTTTAATATATATAAAAAACAAAAATTACTATTTAGAAAACAAAAATAGTGAAAACAGTGTTATTTTTAAATAATAAATAAATTAATAAAAATTTTTAAATATAATATAAACATGTTCATTTTTAATGCTTTCGTAGAAAATTAAAAAAAATTAAACAAATATAATTGAAAATGAAAACAAAAAATTGCGAATAAAGTGTCACTTTTTTTGTGTAAATACCAATTAATTAGTTGTTGGAAATTCTAAGAACAGAGGCTATTTCCAGTAAAAAAGCTAGTGGAAAAAACATAATCTAACTGCCGGTTTGGTAATGGGAAGTGGGAAATTATACTCAGTTATTCAGTCAGCAGTAAAACGCAGTAGACCTATTGACTCAAAAAGTAAAAAAATGACGACTTATTTTTAATGAGTATTATTTTTGTAAAAAAAAATATAAATTTAAAGAACAGTCAAATATGACTTTTTAATTGATAAAAATTAAGCTTCACTTAGGTTAAAAAAAAAACAAAAAAAGAATTTTTAATTTGGGTAAGTTAAACTTGGTCTTGAAATTTGGTGCTAAATTTGAACCTGATTTTTAAGTTTGTATTTAATCAAATTTTACTATAAAAATGTCGCGTTTAAAAAAAAAATTAAGTTCCTCTTATTGAAACAATATAATAAAGACCCATCACTGTTAACTTAGAAACATTTTTCTAACAAAAAAAATAAAATAAAATGCATACATTTTTTTATTCTATTTTTTAAAAATTAGTTTAAAAAAAAATATTGTTCTAGCAAAAAGTCAAAAAATCTAAATCAATCATTTAAATTAAAAAATTAAATTCTAAAACTCTTTTTTGTATTCTTTTTATCCAAATTGGAGGCAGAATTTTTCATGGCAGCCAGCGTGTCCAATTGAGAAGGTACCAAACTATTCCACAATTGACACCTCTCCAGCTTATCAACAATCATAGGCTCAATTCTATCATTACTGAACAAAAACTGCTCAAAACCTTTATCTCGACCAAATCTCCCTTCACTCATATACTTAGGCCAAAGCACAGACTCTTTTTCAACTCCATTCGGATCATCATAAATCACAAAATTAGCCCATCTCTTCATCATTTCTTTGGATAAATTTTTCTCTTGGGACGAGTACGCCTCGTCCAACACAGCTGTACCAAACACCATCTCAGACTCATCATAAAACGCTTTAGATCTATTCTGCTCAAATTTGTACAAATAAACATCTGAATATTTGACATAATCGGCCAGTTTTAGCACTGGACAAGCCGATGACTCATCGGTGACCAATTCATTTAGGACAGACCGGTAGTCCGGTTTAAACAAATAATTTTCTTTACTACCAAGAGTGAGTCGAGTGTACTCGAAAAGAATTGAGTTGCTGATCAAATCACTGTTGTTAAATGGCCATGTTGGATAAAATTTGTAGTATCTGTTCACAAAGTTGACCAAGTGGGAAAAATGGATGCTCGAATTGGCCGCAATTAGTTCACTTTTTACCAACACTGAATTTGGAAAGGCTTTTGGATGATATCCGGTGAGAATGGCACACTTTTTATAATTTTCCAATCTGAACGATCTAAATGGACTGTTTTGGAACATCTTTGTGTCCACCACGGGTCCAAATGCATTCTGTAAAAACATCGAAGTCAATTGGTCATCTGAGGCCAGTTTACTTGCTCTGAAATACTTGCTGGCTGTTATCAAACTATTGGCGCTCATGTGCATCAAACAAGAAACCATTTTTCCGGGCTTGCACCCAAGGATTTGCTTGGCAAAAAATTGAGCCTTTGAATTGGCCAGCTGTGAGGACATGGCATTCTTTGCCAAGTTAACAGGACTTTCATTTTGTAAGATTACATTCCTGAAGTAATCACTGCTGGGTCGGAATATTAGATGGTAGCCGATCAATTTTGCGGCCGAATAGGACCCCATCAAAGTGACTCGATTAGAGTCTGCATTGAACTTGGCCGAGTTTTGATTTATCCATTTGAGAGCCGTGTACTGGTCCAGCAGTCCTTGGTTGCCCTGAATCGACTGGCTCTTGTCGATTAGGTGCAGAAATCCAAAGATGTCTAGTCTATAGCTAACAATGACCACTATGATGTCGTTGAGGAGGACAAACAGAGTGGGATCATGCAATCCCGAGCCCATAGGTCCTTCCAGACTGCCGTGAAAAAGAGCCAAAGTAGCAAAGGTTTGAGAAGATTGTTTGAGAAGTTTGGTTGACATGAAGATGTTCAAGTAGAGGCAGTCTTCGCTTGGCTCTTCTTTTAGATAGGGAAACTTCTCGTTTCTTGAATATTTAGTGTAGTGCATACACGGACTTGGCTTTTTGGTACCATCCAGAATTCCGCTCCATGTTTTGACAGGCTTAGGTGCTTGAAATCGATTTTGGTTTATTGGCGCTTCGGCATAGGGCACAGAAAGCCATGAGACTACACAACCATTGTCAGAACATGAACAGCTGCCTTTTATTTGACCAGAGTTTGTGTCAAGTACAATTTTGGAGTCTATTTCGTCACAGTTTTGGGCGTTAATTGCCTGCAAAAAGAAAATATACAAAAAAATATGGAGCCTGTTCATCATTGTGAATCTTGATCCATTATTTTAATTTAGTGCAAATTTTTGCTATTTATAGAGAAAATTTTCAACTCTTTTAAATTATTTATTACAATCAAGCTAAGAGAGAGATTTTTGGCTCATAATGATAACAGATCTGTCTTAAGTTGAATTTTTTTTTCAAAAATTTTAATTTGATATGTTTGTAAAATCGAGTTGATTAACAAAGAAAATTTTATTTTTTATTTTTTTTTAAATAATTTTATTCTTTAAACCAAATGACTTTGACCAAATTTTGTTTGCCAATAGGTTTTGGCAAAAGATAAAATTTAAATTATAAAAACATTCATTTTAAATCTATGTTTTTGTTTAAACGTAAATTAAAGTTTAAAAAAAGCTAATTATTTTTTATAATATGATCAAGGAATGGAAGAGGTAAATTTCTACCTTGTTTATCAGATCCATTTTCAAAATTAAAATGAAATCCTAGCTCAAAGCCAGATTTGATCAGAGTACGATGCTAAACATTAAAGTATATTATTCAGGGTATCAAAATAAATGTTTGTTACACTTAAAGTCTGGCCACTACTTTAAGCGTAAAAGATAACGAATTCGTTTTAAAATATTCTATTGAATAAAATAAGAGTGAATATAAAGACTAAAAATAAAAAAAAGTTAATACAATTTAAAGTGCAGTTCTTAATGCTAGATTAAAAGTGTATACCGTAACATGTTCCAAAAAAAACAAGGTGAGTTTAACGGGTGACAACTTAAAATCGAGACGAACTTTAAGTGTCATTTGCAATGCTATTTTAATTTTTTTTTTTAAATCTCTTTCCATATTCTTGTAGTAAATTTAATTTTAAATACGATAAAAAAAATATTCAATTTGAATTAAAAATGACCAAAATAAATTAATCTAAAGAAGAGGCCCTAAGAATTCGCGTGTACGCGTTTTTTAACGAAAATAGATCACTTGGAAAGATATTCACTGTGAGGCATTTTATGGCAGAAAAAATTCCAAGGAGTACACCAGAAAGGAAACAAGGATCAAGTCAAACACCGAAAAAAATGACTAAAGTACAACTCAACAAGCTAAAAAAGGCTTTTGATCACAAAGACAAAATCAGTCAGCGTCAAACAGCCAAAAAGTTTGATATAAGCCAGTAAATGGTCTCAAAATTGTTGAAGAAGCTTCAAATCACACCTAGAAACGAAACGCAAAAAAAAGTTGAAATTAAATGTTAAATGTAAATAAAATCTAGAGTTAAATGTAGAAATTTATATTTAAAAAATCCAAATATTTTCTGGATTTTAGACGATGAATCCTATTTCACTCTCAGTCATGGTAAAATCAATGAAAATGATATATTTTACTCAAGTAACATTGCTGCAACACCAACAAATACAAAATATACCCCAGTTAAGAAATTTGAGCAGAAATTACTTGTTTGGTTGGTCATTTCTGATAGGGATATTTCGGCGCCAATCATACGTAAAAGTGGACTTGCAATCAACCAAATTGTCTATCTAGACTTTATAAAGCGTGGAATCATTCCGTTTAATAAAAAGCATTATTCAGACGGCAGCTTTAAATTCTGGCCCGACTTGGCGAGTTCTCATTATGCCAATACAGTGGTTAACTACTTGATTGACCAAAATATCAAATTTTTGCAAAAATGCGAAAACCCTGCAAATGTGCCAGAAGTACGACTAATTTAAGATTTTTGGTCCATTTTAAAGGGGAAAGTGTATGAGAATGGCTGGAGAGCAAAAAACTTAGATGAACTAAGGAATAAAATACGACTTTGTACAAGAAATATGGACCAAAATCTCCTGATGTACAGGACCTTTTGGCCTCTACATCCAAACGACTCAATGATATTCGATGAAATGGACTTATTGAAAAAAGATAAAAGCATAAATAAAAACTAGAATAAAAATGCTATATTCTCTCAAAATTTCGTTTTATTTTGATAAATGTTAAAGGAGTTATGACCTTTTAAAGTTCGTCTCGATTTTATGTTGTCACCCGTTAGTCAATAGTGTTATTAGGTGATAGCATAAAATGTTATCATTTGGTACCATACTGGAGATCTTAACATCCTGATAACTAAATAGTTATTAAAAAAGAGTATATTAACAATATAACTAAAAAAGATGCTATCATTCACTAAATTATATTATCATCTTGACAATTTTGTTATAAAATAATAAATAAAAAAATACTTTTAAAAAAAGTTAATTTGAATCTTTTTAAACGAAACATAGTCTAAATTAAAGAAATATTAATTTAAATTATTTTTTTAAGTATGCGAGACATGTGTAAAGTAAGCCTAAATAAATTTTGTGCTCATCAGTGTTAAAAATTTTCTTTTTACAATCCATCTTACAAAATAATCATCAAATTACAATATAATAATAAAATAAAATCTTTGTAGTTTTATATTTTTTAATCTTGTTGAATCATAATTTACGAATTCAATTTAAAAATAATATCCTCTATAATATTTTTTAAATTACCATAACTATTTTAACAAAAAGATCAAAAGTAAAAAATAAATTTTACACAAAAATAAAGTTGAATTTTTGTTATAATCTTTGATAGCTTTGATATTGGAACAAATGATTTAAAAATAAAAAATAAAATATTTCTATTTTTCAATATTTTTTAATACATGATGCTTTTTACTTATATTTTTTCAATTCAATTTAAACAAAAATGATTTTGTTTAAAAAAATTTATTAGTAACGAAGTCTTTGATTTGTATTCACATTTATTTTAAATTAGCTAAAATTTTTATTTTCTTATTTTTAATCTGTTTAATGAAAGTTGATTTTTTTCTCTAAATTATCAAAAGTACCACAATTTGTTTTTAAGTCTATAAATTAACATTTTCGATATATTTCTCTATCTTTGTTACTTTTCAGCGGCAATTCTTTTAACTTTTCTTTGTTTGCTATTAAGAACAAGTTGAAAAAACAAATCAATAAATTCAACAAAACCGAGAACACTCATTCCCAAAAATAAACCAAGAGTTCCACCAATGCTTCCAACCAAACCATCCCAACTAACACTCTTGCTTTCTGTTATTTCAATTTGCTTCAAATTTTCATAATAAACATTAAAAGCTAAAATTTTCTCTCTCAATTCTTCAATGGTCATGTTAGATTTATTGAATAGAGTTTTGATTCTTTCTTGTTGAGACAAGCTGTAGCCATATGACTCAGATGGATATTTGCTCTCTGACTTTTTGAAATTATAACTAACTGTTTCGCATTCTAGGGGACAAAACTTTTTAATCTCATTCTGGTAGTTAGTATTCACTAATTGTTGAAATATTTTATAAATACAAATTTGGTCTTCTATAGTGTCACAAATATTATTGCTTTCAATTGCCAAATTGTAATGCAAATCATTATAAACACAATTAATTAATATTTGAGATTGAATGTAAGCATTAAAACAATCTGTTTGCCTATAAGTTAAGTTTGACTTAAACACTTTTCTGTAATATTCTGAATCAAATGAATCAATAGAATCTAGATTATTTTTGCAATCGCTGTATGGATCTGGCATTTGCTTAGTTATGGTTCTTTCCAAAACAATGTTTGAGTACGTTCCTGTACTTAGATCTAGACCATCGCTAAACAAAGGCACAATTGGATTATGGTTAATGTAAACATGTGCTCCAGATGAAATACTCAAAGTTCTGGCATCATTTGGTATGGCGACATTTAGCTCGATGATTAGTCCAAAAAATTGACCAGGCTGATTTAATTTGTGATATTCATTCACTTTGTTTCCATTAAAAGTAAAACAGTTGCCATAATAAGGATCAAAGAACCAGGTCCAATCGCTTCTTTGGCAAAAATTTGTTCCAAAAATGCAAGTAATGAACATTCTGTCATATATTTCTGTATAATTGATCTTTTTTCCATTAATGGTTAAAAATTTGTAGCTGACAGCTGTCAAATAGCGAACCATTTTTAAATTAAGAAAAAGATCCGCACTGTTGAGTCCTAGAAGCTGGCTGATATTTGCTAAATTATGAAAATTGTCTATTGAATTTTTTTCAAGAAAATATGAGACAATATTCAATTCATTCTTGGTAATAAATGGATTTAGGTTGCACACTGTGACAGAGGGAAAGATAAGTGAATCCTTTTGTTGGACTCGAATTTTTGTTATAACTTCATAGTTTAAAAAGCTTGTCAGATTTAATGTAATTATGTAAATACAAATTCCACTAGAAGCCAAGAGTGCAATTGTCCAAATAATTCGTATTGTCCAAAATTCAGTACGAAAAATATTAGCGAAACCATGTATTGATATTGATTCGGTCCATTCTCGGAAAATTTTCACTAAGTTTTTGCTCATTTTTCAAATTAAAATTTGTTTTTTAATACTGAATTGAAAAAAAATGCTTACGGAAGCAATTGAGAAATTTTTATAAAATTTAAAAATGTTCTGAAAACTTTTGCTAATAACAAAAGCAGGAAATTTTAAAAATCAGGAAATATTTTTAGCATTAAAAACTTAAAAAGTTCTTGCTTAAAATTTAATCTTACTTTATTTTGAATTATTTAAAAAAAAAAAGTTTAAACAAATGCTTGGGTTGAAAAATTGAATGGAAAAAAATATTCTGTGTGACGCTATTTTATTTTCCATTTAGCTTTTAAAATGTAGAAATAATGATTAGTAGCAGGATTTTTCAATTTTAGAATCAAATAAAAGTATTTTAAAAAAAATCAATCACTTGAGTTTGTAAAAATATTGGGTTTCTTTTTTTATAGATTTAAAAAAATTATTATCGAATTTAGCTGGATGCACCAAATCCCAATTTGGTAAAAATGAAAATTTAAAATACAGTCGAGTCTTGTTATAACGATGCTGATTAATACGATAATACGATATTCGCTTTATAACGATAATTTTTTTCATAATTTACATTCCCCAATATAATTACATGTTAAATTTCTTTGTTAATACGATGTTTCTTTAATACGATATCTAATTAATTTTCGAGGAACGAGCGGTGCGTGACGAGCATATTAAGCATAGACTCACGTGAATAAAAAACGAATACTGAATAGTTATTAAAAAAATTCTGGACGTGAATCGTCAATACACTATACACATAGAAAAAAAATTCTCATGTATTTTCTTAATAAAATTTTTTGACAGACAATAATTAAAGATATTCAGATAAAACTTAGCATTTACTTAAAAAAATTGGAATAAATAACGGCTCGTTACTCGCAAATATAAAGCCCTGCTTCCCTATCTTACGATATTGATCTTTTAAACTAAAAAATAGAAGACCAATGAAATCCAGTTATAATTAAATATAATTAAATATTAATGTTAATTTAATTGCTTGTGTGTATATAAAGGTAATTTTATATACATATGTAAACAAAAAGTGTCCACTCAAATTAAAAGAAAACCTTTGTCATTAGAAGAAAAACTTGAAATTTCGAATGATTTTAATAAAAATAATCTCACTGTCACAGAACTTGTGAAAAAATATAATAGACCTCAGAGTACTGTTTTTTCTATTCTTAAGGCAGAGAATCAAGAAAAGATAAAAAACTTATATGAAAATAATTTAATCAATCCTAGCTCTAAAAGAATGAGGGGTTTTAATTATGATTAAATTGAAGAGGCCCTTGTTCACTGGTTCAAATCAGTAATGGCATATAAAAATATTACTCTTAACGGTCCTTTGATTCAAGCCCAGGCTATTAAATATGCAACTATGCTAAAACAAACTGATTTTAAAGCTAGCAATGGATGGTTTAACGGGTTTAAAAAAAGGCATAATATTACCTTTAATTGTTGGGGAAGCTGGTTTAGTCGATCCCACTACAATTGAAAATTGGCTAAAAGTTCTTCCCGACTTAATCAAAGGGTACAGTTTAAATAATATCTTCAATATTGATGAAACAGTTCTATTCTATGAGGCTTAACCTGATAAAACTATGTATTTTTCTGGTTTAATAGCGTAAAACAAATAAAACAGCGATTGTCACTTGTCTTGGCAAAATGGATAGAAAATTTAGACCTGAAAATCGTAATATTTTATTATTCTTAGATAACTTCAGTGGCCATCATGACACAAAAAATACTAAAGAATTAATCGTAACTAATATTAAAATACATTATTTCCCAGCAAACTGCACTTCGGTTATTCAACCAATGGATCAGGGAATTATCCAGTCATTTAAGTTTAAATATCGTAATTTGATTATTACTCAGAAATTGAACTATATCGAAGAAGGATCTGACATGCCTAAAATTGATATTTTAAATTCAATAAATAAAATTTACCGAGCTTGGTTAGATGTCAGTGCTGAAACAATTTTTAATTGGTTTAAAAAAGCAGGATTTAAAACAATCTAATGGAAATCAGAGAGGAAAGCATTGAAAATTCAGACTGGGTGGAATATGAAAAATCGTTTGATAAACTCAACACCTTGCAAAATACATTTGACTTCAACAAGTTTGCCTATGTCAACATTGATAAAGATTAAGAGCCTTTTGGGCAATATTCAGACGAAGATATAATAAATACAATCAACAGAGAACAAGATGAACAATTGGACAAAGAAGAAAATGTTGAGCCAATAGAAAACGCATTGAAAATTTCAGAGAAAAAAGAAGCAACGGACTGCATAGATAAACTACGATTGTATTTTTCCCAAAAGAACGAAGACTGTTCGTTATTCATTGATCATTTGTCTAAAATGGACCAATTTTGTAGCGTCGATCAGTCTTTTCAAAGTAAAATTGATATATATTTTTCTTTTTAATATATTTATTATTTTTAAATAAACAATAATTCCTTAAAAAAAATTTATTTTATATTTTTCGTTCCCATCCTTTAACATGCAAATTTGATTAATACGATATTCGTTAATACGATGTCCATTTTTTCCACCCAAACATATCGTATTATCCAGACTCGACTGTAATATGATACTGATTGAATTGGCCGATTAGCGTAATTTTCTGGTGCTGTATCAAAAAAAAATTTAAAAAAATTGTTAAGACCTAAGTCTTGACATGTCTCTACTTATTATTTAATCTTGAATTAACTGTAGCTGAATCACATGTTCTTGCTACTATATAAACCACTACCTGATTTGTTATAACTTTGGATTCCATTTAATAAACTATTAACTAAATTTAATTGTTTTGTTTATTTCTTGGCTTAAATCCCTAAAGTCCAAACCGAGACTTTACATTTGGTGCCCAACGGGAGGATTCTGCTATATATTTTAGTAGGATCCATTGAAGAGAACAAAAACACGTGTTGCGACACGAGGAAAGTAAATAATTCATTATAAGTGGAAAATTCGAAAAAATGCTGAGGCAAAGAATATCGAATTTAATCGGATATATTTTCCGACCAGAATCAACTCAAAACCCAACCAATCCGATACCACACCCGAACGATTTAACAACTCAGAGTATTTTGTCCATTTTGGCTGGGAAGGTAGAGTACCAATTCTTAAAGTACTAGCAATTAAACCAATCGGTTTTACTTGTTATTTCGATTGTGGTTTTAGTCTTCATACTAATAGGGAACGAGTGGTTTAATGGTTCTGGATTAAGAAACACGTGGACTCTTATCCGTTTGCCAAATAGTTGGTTTAACATATCAAAAACACAACATCCACTGTCAGTACTAAATGTACCTACATACATGGAGGGTAATATCTTTCAACAGGATGAGATGTTGAAAAAAGATTTCCCTAAACGGACACAACAAAATACTCAGAAACCGAAAATGGAGTATAGCTCCGACAAAAAACCATTAGATGAATACACACAGATGCTAGGAATGACTGCGGTCATCAGTATCTCAGTAGTGGTTGCATTAATAGTTTGGGTTTTTAGTAAATGGTCGCGATACGCTTTGTCAGCGATAATTGTTCCACCTAACAAACTGTCTACAGAAATACAAACCCAATACCTATCGTTAAATAAAAACAGACCATACACACCAATAAGATTTACCCAGCAGAAGCATTTTAAAAGAAACGCAATCAAACACAATGATAAAATGCAAATATTAAATATTTGCCCTCAGACAATCAAAAACAGAAAAAAAAAAAAAAAAAAAAAAAGTTTAAGGAGAGTTTATTCAGAAGAACCTTAAACCAAAGGAGGATATAATTATCCAGAAGAGCCTTTGATATGTTTATACATTAGTTATCTTTTTTTTTTATGGTTAAATAGTAGTTCAATCATTGCTTCAGACGCTAATTGCCTCTTTATTATTAAGGGGAAGGTATGTTAAGACCTAAGTCTTGACATGTCTCTACTTATTATAAGTGTTGGGCGACGGCCAAACCTGGCCGGTCCGAACGCGGCCAAAATAAGGCGGCCAAGCCGGCGGCCAAAAATTTGGACCGCGGAGTTGGCCGGCCAAAACATAGACGGACGGCCAAATGTACGGCAAATTTTAAAACGGATGGCCACTTTGGCGGCCAGACCGGCGGCAAAAAAAATTTGGACTGCAGAGTTGGCCGGCCAAAACATAGACTGACGGCCAAATGTACGGCCAATTTTAAAACGGACGGCCACTTTGGCGGCCAGACCGGCGGCCAAAAAATTTGGACCGCGGAGTTTGCCGGCCAAAACATAGACGGACGGCCAAATGTACGGCCAATTTTAAAACGGACGGCCACTTTGGCGGCCAGACCGGCGGCCAAAAAATTTGGACCGCGGAGTTTGCCGGCCAAAACATAGACGGACGGCCAAATGTACGGCCAATTTTAAAACGGACGGCCACTTTGGAGACCAGACCTGCGGCCAAAAAATTTAGAAATTTCTTAGTTACATTAATTGAAAACAAAACAAATGCATCTTAAAATTTATATTAATAAAAAATTATTTTTCAAATTGAAGGATTTTAATTAACTTTTTAAATTGAAACAAACATTTTTTCAGCTAAATTTTAATTTTGAAATAAAAATAAAGTCTCAAATTTTCAATTTCCTTTTTTTGCAAGTATCTTGCTTTTTTTATTCAAATAATTATAAAAATTTCAACGAAAAAGCCAATTGTCTCAAAAAAAATGAAACTAATTAAATTTTTATTGATAATATTGTGAAACTCTAAATATTTATCTTTCAGACGAATTTTACATAAAAAATCAATGGTCCAAGCAAGTAACAAAAATTAAATGTCTTCATATTCATCATATTTAATTTGTGCACAACCTAGATAGTGATAGAGACAAGCAGACAAAATATTTGAAATGAAATTTAGATGATAGTAAATCCAAGTAAAAGTGGCAAATGAGTATCAATAAAGCTAATGATGGCGCTATAGCAGCCAGTTTGATAAAATATCAGTTGATCTTGTTTGGAATCTGGAACTTGGCAATATTAGTCATATTAGTCAAATCCAAATAGTCATTCGTTAGCACCACAGCATTTGAAAAAAGTCTGGACAGTATTTATCACATTTAGAGCCACTTTTCCTCGTTTTTATTTATTGCTTCAACTGTTCTATTTTCACCATCTCTGAGTTTTTCTTTGGCATCGCTTCTGTAAGACATTAGCACCGCTGCTGCAGCTTTTTCTAGTATGAGTATTATTCCCATCAATAAGCAATAATCTGATAAAAAGCATCTAACCTTAGCCAGAGAAACATATTGACCAATAAAAGTTACAAAAACGCTTATTATTCCAATAATGATTAGAATCAATCGAGCTGCATTCAAATTTCTCGAATCAGTTATTTGACCTATATCCAAAGAATCTCATAATGACAAAAATTCTTTGTCATATTGTGACCACAATCCGATTGCCGATGTACAGCATCCAAATAAAAAGAAGAACGTATTTAATTCAACGAGTGTTGCTCTACTGGACAACATTTTTTTATCTAAAAAGTCAAATAAATTAAAGATATTTCGTTTTTTAAATAAAATCAAAAAAATAATAATTTTTTTATTGTATTTATTCAGAATTCGTTTACCTACATGAACAGCATCTAAATTTTGAAATTAATGTGCAAAAATTATGATTTTTTGTATATAAAAAAGAAGTTTAAAATACGCAATATAATATGAATAAATTTTAACTGATAAGCAAAAAAATAATTTTCGAAACCGAAACAGTTTTGCTAGTTAATTTTGATAAAAGTTTGTAATTAACATTTATAAACACATTTTGAATTTAGTTTTTGTTTAAATTATAAAACGCTTAAAAAATTTGGTTAATTTTATTAGACTACACTATAATAAAATACATACAAATTAAAAAATAAAATACAAATTTATATTTAAATAACTTTTGAAAGCTGAATAATTTAGGAATATTAATATAAAATGATTGTTTAGAATTTTGACGCAAAATATCCAAAAAAATACTGATTTTACTTTTTAATTTGATTTTTAAAGTCTAATTGAAAATTTAATGAAGAGAAATGAGAAATAATTTTTATTAAGGTCTTTGTAATCTAAAAAAAATTCTATTTTAATTAAAAAGTTCTTCTTTTATGCTTCAATTAAAATTTTTACTATATAATGAAAATTTTAAAAATGTTTTAATTAATTAAATTTTTCTCTGAACAATTATATTTTTTATAATTTTTAATTTTTCTTTAGATTTGAAATCAAAATCATTTAAAAACTCGGTTAAATGTCTAGCCAAAAGATCCCAAGATCTGATTCGACTATTGTTCATGATTCTCAATCAAAAAGAAATTGCTATCAGCAAGAACCATGTTCATCTATTCAGTCCGATTTTCTTGAGAATGAATGCGAAAATATTCTCGATAACTATCATAATTTATCAATCCATGAAGAAAACGTTGAACAAGAAATCACAGATTCTTCTGACTATGAAAATGATGATAATTTAATAAGAAATCGCACATCTAAATGTTGGGAATATTTTCAGCTTAAAAAATTAAAGAAAATTTCAGAAAACAAAACAGACAAAAACGGTAAAGAACTGTCAAAAAAATTTGTGTCATGTTTGTTTATGACCGAAAATGGATTATGTAATTTCCATATTCGGCATAATGATAACTCAACCAGCAAAATGAGTCGCCATTTATCAACTAAACATGGAATTTCTCTCGCGAAATCAAGTGATGAAAATGAAGCAGACCCAGTTTTTTTATTATTGATGTTTGTAATCACTGCAAGTCTTCCATTCAGATGTTTTGAAAATAAATATTTCAAGCTCTTCTGCAAATCCTTAAAACCAAATTTTAAAATACCATCTAGAAAAGAATTGTCGGATTTGTCAACCAAATATTATGAAGAACAGAAAACTCTTCTAAATAAGAAATTAATGAATGTAAAAAATGTCAGTATTACTTCTGATTGCTGGACATCAATTCAGAATTACTCTTATTTAACCATAACAGCACATTTTTTAAATGAACGATTAAACCCAGAGTGTGTCTGTTTAGCTGTTCGTCACGTTTTGGGTGGTCATTCTTCAAAGAATCTTTCCGAAATAATCTCAAATATCCTTGACGAATTTTCTCTCTCCAGAAAAGTTAAGTTTATTACAACAGACAATGTAAATTCGATGGTTTTAACAGCCAGATATTTAAATCTTGAACGGATACCATGTATGGGACACATTTTGCACTTGGTGGTTTCAAACACTTTAAAAAAGATTCGTCAAAAATTTAATGATTACGTGAGTCTTGATTCATGGTCAGACGGAAGACTGATTTTGGAACCTTCCGATAGACACTCATCAGATGATACACTTGAATAGACCTTTCAAGATAACTTCCAAGATTTTACAATGTTTTCAAAGGCATTAGTAAAATGTTCTTCAATAGCATCATTTTATAACCATTCGACAACAATGAAAGAAGAATTATTTAAGAGACAAAATGAAACAGGGAATAAAGAAAATTCAATAGTACAGCAAGTTAGCACAAGATGGAATAGTACATATATGATGGTGGAAAGTATTATAAAAAATTTGGATCATGTCAACTTAATATTATCGCGAGATGCAAAGCACAAAAATCTTCAGCTCAAATCCAATGAAGCGGAGGTTCTCGAGGAGAGTTTGGAAGTTCTAAAGACGTTTTTTGAAATCACTAATCAGTTGTCATATGAAAAAACAACAACCCTTAGCCTGATAATTCCTGCTTTTAGCATCATAAACAAATCAGTTGAATTCAGTGTGGAAGATAAAAGACTAACTACTGGACTAAAAAAGATATTGAAGCTTTATATCGATTCTTATATTGACAAATACAAAATTTTTGATAATTCTATTTTAGCATTAGCAACATTTTTGAATCCAAAGTATAAAAAATTTTCAAATTCTAGTGAAGAGAAAAAGAAAATATTTACTGAGATGGCTGAAAAACTTATTAGAGATAAAATAAGTGACTTTAAGGAAGAAATGTTTTCTCAAAACCATAAAGATTCTAATCCAAATAAAAAAACCACAAAAATTAATCGTAAATTTCAAATGAGCGATTCGTCTGAAGAAGAAAATGAACTTGAATTTAATTGGAGACCTGTAAAAAAGAAATCACAAGTTATAAACTTGAATTTAAGCACTCTGACATGATCGAATTTTGGTCAGAAAACAAAAATAAATACCCAATTTTATTCCAGTACTTTAAAATTTATGCAACCGCGCCAGCTACAAGTACTCCTTCGGAAAGAATTTTTTCAAAAACAGGCTATCAAATATGGGATAGAAGGAATAAAATATCTCCAGATAAAGTTGATAAGATTATGTTTTTAAATGAAAATAGCCTTCAAGTTTAGAAAATTTTTAAATGATTAAATTTTTTGTGTGGGGAAATTCAAATAAAAATTAAACTAAAATTCATTTTTTTTGATAAATAAAAATAATTAAGAAAAAAATGTCTAAAAAAAATATTTCAACAAAGTGCTAGTATCTTGTTAAGTATTATATTGTAAAAAAGGAATAAAATAATATAATAATTTTAAAAATTATTATTGATTTTTTTAATTTACAGAATATAATTTTTCTATTTTCAAGAATTAAAAAAAAAGTATATTTAGTGCATTTAAATGACGTGAATTGAAAATATTGTTAAAAACCTTGTAAGATTTGTCTTAAAAATTGCGACTAAATTCATTATGCAATGCAATGGAATTTCGAATTCAAAAAATTAAGAAATTTTAAAATATAAATGAAAAAATTAATAAATATTTTAGTAAAATTTTCTAAGTTGTGTAAAAGTCATTAGTGTCAAGTCAGGTCAAGGTCAGTTTCCTTTTTTTTTGCCTTCTCAAAATTCATGTCCTAACTTTTGAAAAAAAAGTCCAGACTTGGACTTTTTTTTTGAACTTTTTTTTTTTGGACTTTTAAACAACCCTGAAAATCTTTCAATCATAAGTAAAATTGTTTTGATCAAAATTTAAAAAAAGAAATAAATTTTATCAAAATTTACAATTAAAAAAATATAATTAAACTAAATATAATTTAAAAAAAAAAAACATTCTAATTTAATAAAATAGACTACTTACACTAAAAATAATTCCTTGTAGCCATTTTTCTCGATCAGATCACAAGGAGTATATTTGCTGGCGTTTTTTAACAAACAAATAATAAGCATCTCTTGAGACCTGAGTCTGAACACATGTCGACAAATTTTTCATGGCAGCGTAGTGAAGCGGCATAAATTCTAATTCATCTCTGCTTTTTTCGTCCACCTGTTTGGTCTGGTCGGGTCCGATCTCGAGTCATGCCACTTGAACAAAAACAACATACATTCATGCTGGACTGGGTTCTTGCTGTCCTCGCGGGCCTTGTGAGCATCGTGGTCTGTTTTTTCCTGTTTTTATGTTCGGTTCGAATTTAAAGAATTTTGAAAAATTTCAACATTCTTTAAATTCAATTCGTGGCTGCAAAGTGCAAAAACGTGTCCAAAGTAGGCTTGTCAGCGACCATATTAGCGTTAACCTTATGCCGAATTTCTGCTGGTTTAGTGAAGATTTTAACGCACTTGGCGGCTGGCGTTCCTAAAACTTGGTTATTTTAAACCAAATCGAGTTAATTGTTAAATAACACTGTGTTGTTTTTAGCAAAAAAAAAAAGTAAAATCCTCAATTATTTATGCATAGGATCAGCAAAAACACACTTTTTATTTATTGCATAATGCACCTGCATTATTATTATTTTATTTGAATTTCAAATATTGGTTTACCTTTAATCTAGTTAAGATGCTTAATTTTAAGATTTACAAGATTTTAGGGAAATTTCCGTAATTTTTCCGAAAGATTTAAGTAATTTTTGACCGCCGTTCTGGCCGCCAAAGTGGCCGCCCGAATTAAAATTGGCCGTACATTTGGCCGTCCGTCTATGTTTTGGCCGGCCAACTCCGCGGTCCAAATTTTTTGGCCGCCGGTCTGGCCGCCAAAGTGGCCGCCCGTATTAAAATTGGCCGTTCATTTGGCCGGCCAACTCCGCGGTCCAAATTTTTTGGCCGCCGGTCTGGCCGCCAAAGTGGCCGCCGCCTTTATTACCGTCCGTCAAGGCGGTCTTGTTCGCGGCCAAAAATTTTTTTGGCCGCATCAATGGCCGTTTGTACGGTTCCCATCACTACTTATTATTTAATATTGTATTAAACTGCAGCTGAAGCACATGTTCTAGCTACTATATAAACCACTACCTCTTTTGTTATAACTTTGGATTCCATTTAATAAACTATTAACTAAATTTAATTGTTTTGTTTATTTCTTGGCTTAAATCCCTAAAGTCCAAACCGAGACTTTACATTTGGTGCCCAGTGGGAGGATTCTGCTATATATTTTAGTTGGATCCATTGAAGAGAACAAAAACACGTGTTGTGACACGAGGAAAGTAAATGATCCATTATGAGTTGAAAATTCGAAAAAATGCTGAGGCAAAGAATATCGAATTTAATCGGACACATTTTCCGACCAGAATCAACTCAAAACCAAACCAATCCGATACCACACCCGAACGATTTAACAACTCAGAGTATTTTGTCCATTTTTGCTGGGAAGGTAGAGTACCAATTCTTAAAGTACTAGCAATTAAACCAATCGGTTTTACTTGTTATTTCGATTGTGGTTTTAGTCTTCATACTAATAGCGAACGAGTGGTTTAATGGTTCTGGATTAAGAAACACGTGGACTCTTATCCGTTTGCCAAATAGTTGGTTTAACATATCAAAAACACAACATCCACTGTCAGTACTAAATGTACCTACATACATGGAGGGTAATATCTTTCAACAGGATGAGATGTTGAAAAAAGATTTCCCTAAACGGACACAACAAAATACTCAGAAACCGAAAATGGAGTATAGCTCCGACAAAAAACCATTAGATGAATACACACAGATGCTAGGAATGACTGCGGTCATCAGTATCTCAGTAGTGGTTGCATTAATAGTTTGGGTTTTTAGTAAATGGTCGCGATACGCTTTGTCAGCGATAATTGTTCCACCTAACAAACTGTCTACAGAAATACAAACCCAATACCTATCGTTAAATAAAAACAGACCATACACACCAATAAGATTTACCCAGCAGAAGCATTTTAAAAGAAACGCAATCAAACACAATGATAAAATGCAAATATTTAATATTTGCCCTCAGACAATCAAAAACAGAAAAAAAAAAAAAAAAAAAAAAAGTTTAAGGAGAGTTTACTCAGAAGAACCTTAAACCAAAGGAGGATATAATTATCCAGAAGAGCCTTTGAAATGTTTATACATTAGTTATCTTTTTTTTTTATGGTTAAATAGTAGTTCAATCATTGCTTCAGACGCTAATTGCCTCTTTATTATTAAGGGGAAGGTATGTTAAGACCTAAGTCTTGACATGTCTCTACTTATTATTTAATCTTGAATTAACTGTAGCTGAATCACATGTTCTTGCTACTATATAAACCACTACCTCGTTTGTTATAACTTTGGATTCCATTTAATAAACTATTAACTAAATTTAATTGTTTTGTTTATTTCTTGGCTTAAATCCCTAAAGTCCAAACCGAGACTTTACAAAATGTTTTTTTGGCAAAATTAAAAAAATAAATGGTAAAAGGCTAGAAATTTTATTTTTAAATAAAATTACTTTTGTGTAACTAAAATAAATTCACTTTATAAAAATGTTACATGAATTTAAAATAAATTTTTATTTATAAACAAATTTTTGATTAAAACTTTTCTCATATAAAAACCGTTTTTGGTATTAGAATCATTTCCAAAATAATAATACAAATAATAAAATTTTTTCAAAATATTCTAAGATGCTTGATTTGGAAAAAGAATCCGATAGTAGTTTTATTAAAAGAATGAAAACTTAAGCAATTTCTCGAAAAAGATAAAAACTAAAACGAAAGAAAAGGCGTCGATTTTTCAAAAAAAAAATTGTTTTTTCACTAATAAAGCTTTTTCATATTCGAAAAACCTTTTGAATATAAAAATTATTTTCATCTTAATAAAATCATTTTATACGCTAAAATTTTAAAATAAAATTGACGAAAGTTTTTAAATTTCAAAATAATATTTTTTTAAATTCAATTTTTTGATTAGTTTAATTATTTTGATCTGATTTGTAACTAGATGAAATTTTTCCAGGCTTTGATAAATTCCAATTTCTTCAAAGTTAATTTCTTCTTATGAGATTTTAGAAAAAAAATTAACAATAATTAATATTATCGTAAATTTGCACTTTGCGCAAATCCAACCTTTTTTCTTTTAGAGTTATTTACATAGTTTCTAAGTTATAACAATTAAAATTGAATTAGCTAGAAAATACCTTGAATTTGTTTCATTTACCAAAAAAAAAGCCCAAGCTTAACTTTTACTCTTTAACAAAAAAACTATCTTTACTCTCACAAAAAAATTAAAAAAAATGTAGAGTTAATTTCGAATTAGAAAATAAGTCAGCTTTAGGTTTTTTTCTAATTTGGAACCTTACTCTATGAGCATTTTTTGTGAGATTAAAGGTAAATATAAATTTTTTTTTTGAAATTCGAGTTAAAAGTCTACCAAACAGAAATGAAATGAAAATTTTATAAAGTTTAATCATAAAATAATTTAATTTTTTGATCAAAATATTTTAATAATAAAGAAAAAAATGTTTATTTTTATTCTGTCTGATAATATTTCCATTTTCATCAATTGGAAGCTTTTTCCTTACCTTTTTCCAGAGTTGTTTAAAAGTCACAAGACTAAAGTCAAGTCCAGGTTAAGACTTTTTTTTTAAGTTAAGTCAAAACTCTGACTCTGAATTTTCACCATTTTGACTTTATACTTTGACTTTTGAGCAACTCTGCTACTTATACATACATAAAAATAAAAATACGAACTTTTTTTAGAATCAGACTTGTTTTTAAGTAACAAGTTTAAATCAAAGTCATGACTTAAAGTTATTCTTGAAAAAAAAAAAAATATTTTGAAGTCTGGAATTTTACTTTTTTTGTAATAAAAATAAAGTAATGTTCATTTTTATGTTTTATCCAAAATTTATAAAACATAAAAATGAACATTACTTTATTTTAATTTTAAACAATAAGTAAAATGACATAATTTGAGAGATGGAAGAAATTGAGTATAAGCTGAGTAATTCATTTGATAAAAAATGTCCACACATTCTCTTTATTAAGATAAGTATGAACTCTTTTTTTTTTAAATAGTAAAAGGTCCAAATTTCAATGCAAATAGAGTATTGTTCTTTGCTTTATTTTTCGTAAATTTTGGGGACTGTATGTGATAATATTTGAGGAAAAAAAGAAAAAAGAAAAAAAAAGAAAAATAATTTCAGATTAGAATAATATGGCAAATTAAAATCCAAAAAAATATTGAAAAAGAAGAGAGTAAAAAATTTAAAAAAAAAGGTATTTTTGTGCTAAAGACTTAAAGAATATGCTGGGTCTGAAAAGAAGAAAGATATGGAAAAGTTACAATTACCCAGTAGAGTAAAAATTTAACCTTTGCCACAAGGCTTGAAAAATAGTCGCTTATTTTTCAGTGTATTCTGACGACCTGCTCATAGTTATTAATAATAAAATAATATTTTATATTGATGCTTTTTTAGTCGCAATTCTAATTTTAATTTTGAAAAAAAATTGAATATTTGAAAAATTAACTTGTTTATCTTTGAAAAAAAATGAAAAAGGTACAAAAAAAAATTGAAAAAATTCATTAGTCCTCTTTAACCGAGATGGTCACTTGGTGTGTGGTTCCAAAGTGGTCTTAATTATTGCCGAGTTCTCAGTCAAAAAAAAAACTTTGATAAGTATGGTTGTGTATGATGAACGTACCATATTATTCTCAGGTCAGGACCCTGCCAAACTTCGCCACTTTTAAGAAAAAATTAAATTTAAAAACAAATTTTTTTTATTATTTAAGTGAACAGTCAATGCTAAATTGTACCCTTGAAGTATTAAAAAAAAAATTCTAATAAAATTTTTAATTTAATAAATTTTAATAAAAATCTAAATCTTAGAAATTTATTTCAGTCATGGTAATAGAAAATTATTTAAAAAAATAAAATATAAAAATTTTTATTTTTTTTTAAAACAATATTGTGTGGTAACCATGTTCAAACGACTTCGGCGATTTATGTCATCGCTGTCATGTGTTAACTCTAATTCCAAGCACGAAAAAAATGTAACAGAGCCAGAATCCCCGTCACCTGAAATAATACCTGTGGAAGACAACGACGGATTGAAAAATTTTTTGAGCCAACACAACATGTTACCCGACAGAGGTTTTTTAAACGAAAAAAAAAATATAAAAAATAAATTAAAGCTTTATTTCTAGACTTGAAATCCAAAAAAGACTCTTTGTCCGAAAAAAGCGACTCTTCCATAATTGAAGGTAAATCTTTTATTATTATTATTATTATTATTATTATTTATTTGTTTTCTGTTCGAGCATACGCTCCTTCAGATTAAAAAAATATTAAAAAAAAATAAAATAAAATAATTAAAACAATTTAAAAAATATAAAATTTAAAGTAAATAATTTTATATTTATCAATGAAAGGATGAATAATTTTAAATAAATTTTCAATTTTATAAAAAAAAAAATTTTAAAGAGTTTAGTCAAACAGCATTTGATTCAACCTCCCATGACTTTGAAGACATAACTTTTATCCCAAATCCCGAGTTCGATGCAGGCCGAGATGAAGAACTTCAATCCATCTACGACGAAATACTGGACTCCGAGGCCCGCCAAATTCTTTCTCCACAAATTCCGCGCACTCACATTTGGACCTTGAAAAAAGGCGATCATGTAGCAGGTGGTCATGGCTTGGTCCGCCAAGGCAAGCTCTATGTGGTCAGTGTCCGAAAGCCCAATAGCAACAAAAGAAACTTCCGCATTGCCAAGAGATACATTGCGGCAAAAAAACTACTCAAACCAAGCTCATTGATGGACATTGAAATATTCTTAAACGAAATATCCATCTTGAAAAGCTGCGATCACCCCAATGTGCTCAAATTTCTGGGTGTTGTGTTTTTAGAGCCCATGAAAATTTACTTGATCACAGAGTTTTGTGATGAACGTGACTTGTGGAACTTATTGTATTATTCAAATAAATGGAAGAGCACCAGCATGTGCGACTTGGTGCACATTGGAATAGATATGACCAAAGGAATGGAGCATTTGAGAAGAAAAAATATCCTCCATCGGGATGTTAAGTCCTCCAATGTTTTGTTGTTTAACAACAGAGCTGGCTCGAACTCGCAAGAATGGTCATTCAGGCCTAAATGGGTTGCCAAGATTGCCGACTTTGGCACTGCGCTCTCTTTATCATGTGGCTATTCTAAACTAAACAGAAATAAAGATTACTGGACAGCGATAACAGGAAATTTTCAGTACAGTGCGCCCGAGGCCCAGTCCGATCTGGAAAGGCCCATCAATTACAAATTTTCCAGTGATTTGTACAGTCTTGGCATTGTTTTTGTGGAACTTGTGTATGGAAAACACCCATTCTTTCATTTAAATGAAAAAGAAGTATTTTGGCTTTTGTAGTAGCATAAATTTATTAAATGACCAGTTAATGAGAAGTATTTCTTTTCATCTGCCAATTTTTTTTTTTTTTGCAGCTAATTTTTTTTTCAGCAAATTTTATTTTTTCAGCAAATTTTATTTTTTCAGCAAATTTTTTTTTGCTAGTATTTTTTTTTTCTAGCAATTTTTGTTTTTATTGTAGCTAATTTTTTTTTCTATCAAATTTTTTTTTTTCTAGCAATTTTTGTTTTTATTGTAGCTAATTTTATTTCTGGCAATTTTTTTTTTCTAGCAAATTTTTTTTTTTTTTCTAGCAATTTTTTTTTTGTGGCTAATTTTTTTTTCAGCAATTTTTTTTCATATTTTTTGGCATCTTGAAGTTGATGATCAGTTCAAAATATCATTTCAATTCAAAAAGTTTATCTTTAGATATTAAACTTAATCTTTGATTTAATTTAATTAATTGTAATGTAACATGCTTTACATGCAATGTAGATTTAGAAAATAATAAAAAAAATTGAAAAAACATTTCTGAATCCATTGATAAAATCGATTTTAAATTTAGTTAACTGATTTTTTGTAAAGTTTTGTTTTCATTTTATAACTTATTTTGAATTTTGTTTTGAATTTCTTTTTTAAATTTAATTGTGAATGCTAAACACAAATACTTTTGAAATAAAAAATCTAAAATAAACTCTATAAAAAATCAGTTAATACATTTAAATATTAAAATCGATTATCAATGGACTGAGAAATGTTTTTTCAATTTGTTTTATTATTTTCTAAATCTACATAGCATGTAAAGCATGTTACATTACAATTAATTAAATTCAATCATAGATTAAGTTTAATATCAAAAGATAAACTTTTTGAATTGAAATGATATTTTGAATTGATCATCAACTTCAAGATACCTATTTTTTCTGCATTTATTTATTTATATATATATTTATTTAGAAAACAAAAATGATCAGAAATTTTTAGTACAGAGCAAATAAAAACTAACTTGTACGCATTTTGTTCAGCTCTTCTTTTAATATTCCAGAGGAAAAAGGAAAAGTCTAGGAAGAGTTGAGGAAAGGAAGGGGAAGAGTCGACGAAAAGAAAAGTACAAGTTAGTTTTAAATTGTACAGTATATTTAGTAAAACAAAATGACCATTAGTTTTCTTCAATTGAGTCATTAATTTTTTGTAAAGCACTTTACATAGTTTCATATTTTTCATAGATTTTTCCTTTACAGCTAGTTTTTTTTTTGTAATTCAAGTTCGATTTCTGAGGCGTCGTTTTCTGTTGCTTAGCATTTCTCAGAGTCGAACTAGAACTTAAAACTGCTTTGATTTTCAGAATTTAAAAAAATAAAACATTTGAATCTTAATGAATAAATTTTCTGATAAAAAATAATTTTGCTTGTAAAAAGAAAAATTAGCTGATGAAAAAAATATATGCCCCAGTTAATTTCATAGAAAATACAATGGTGCTCCGAAATTAATGATTAATAATTAATGATAATTTACGTAAAAAATAACGTAAATTTATCAGATTATACGTAAAATTTGGTAAATTTCGAACATTTTACGTATATTTATGTAAAAAAAAATGTCCAAAAATTGAAATGAAATTGAACGCCAAAAGTGTTACAAAAATATCAAAATCAGAATTGTATAAAAAGTCAGGAAAAAAAAATCTTAACAAGTCAAAAACAAGTCAAAGTTTGACTTGGACTTGAAAATATATTTTTTAAAAATAACAAGTCTTGGCTTTGACTTGTTTTAAAAATTTTAAAAATACAAGTCAAGATTTTTACTTATTTTAAGAATAGAATATTAATATATAAAAATTCTATAAGTCTTGAATTTTTTTATACAGGAAAAATAAAATTATTTGTTTAAATTTCTTTTTCAATGTAAATGTTGAAACACGATTTTTCAAACAATTCACATAATTGTCATATTCTTTTTAAGTGAATTTATTAATAAAAAAAAAACAACTTGTGCTTAAAAAAATTTTGGAAATAAATCAAAAAAGATAAAAAAAATAAAAAATATATAAAAACAATTTTTTATAATATTTAAAAAATTATATTAATATTTATTTTATAAAAAATTGTTTTTATTACGGTTATTTTTTTTAATAACATAAGAAATATAAATTTATTTTAGGGCTCTCGGTCAAAATTTCTCTAAATTCATTTTTACTTTCAGCCAGACCAATTTTTTTTTAGATTTTTTAAAGAAAAAATAACCGTAATAAAAACAATTTTTTATAAAATGAATATTAATATAATTTTTTTTACAATAACTAATAAATTTTGTTATAATTTAAAATATTCAAAATTTTCTTATTCCTAAAAATAATCAAAAAATTGGTTTGGTTGATAATTAATTAAGAGAAATTTTGACCGAGAACCCTAAAATAAATTTATATTTCTAATGTTAGAATGTAGAGATTTTTGGATAATTCCTAATACTATCCGACCGCGGTCCGTGTTTTAGCATACGCCGTTTAAAGAGGGCCCAATTTTATCTATTATTTTTAAATTTAGGTCTGCTGTCTTATTGAATTTATTTATTTTTGATACCAACTTTTATTATATTTAAATTTTACACCTTATAAAAATAATTTGGTACCAATTATCAAAATCAGAGACAAATTTATTTTTTTTTTTAACATCAAAAAAAAATTTACACCATTAAAAAATATGAGCCTTTTTACTAGTCACTCGTTTCTATGTTTTTTTAAATTTTTTATTTATATTTTTAGATTTTTCATCTTGGAGCAAAACGTAGATTGTATTTTGATGAAATAAAGGTAAGATATGATACACCGGCAAGTTTTGTTAAGCTGATATGGGCCTGCACGTTCCATGAGCCTGTCTATAGACTTCACATTACCGATGTGGTCACCTGGATCCAGAGGATTGGGCAGGAAGAAATTCTAAATTATTCGTCAAAGAGTAATATCAGGATTGACTCGGCCAAAATGACTTTTAAATTACGTCCACAATTTGAAAATGAAATTCAGTTGCCAAACATAAATTTGCTGAGAATTTTACCAGCGGAAAAAGCAAAAAGAGTTCATTATCAATTTAATAATTCTATTTTAAAAGAGTTTAAATTAACTTAGTCTAGTGAATAAATTAGTTCAAAAATTTTTTTTTTAATTCTAGTAAATGGGTTAGGGTTACTAATTTAAGCACAATAAATTTTGTGGTCAAGTTTTAATAACCACGATCATGAATAACTTTATTGAATTTTTTGCTATTACTTAATATTTTTCTGATATTTTGTCTAAAGTGTAAAATTGCATAATTGTTCAAAAGTCCCAAATTAAAGTCCACATTTTTTTTCAAAGTCAAAGTTAAGTTTGTAAATTTAGTGGCTTTGACTTAAAAATCAAGTTAATTTTAAGTCAAAATTAATATTGTAATTTTTACCGTTCTATGCAGCGATCATCACTGCCACATGAATTTTTTGCCGTTCCAAGTAGTCATTGTGGTGGTCAAATGATCTTTTTGCCGTTCCAGTTTAAGTCAAAGTCAGGACTTTAAAAAAAAATTGATATGACTTGGACTTAACTTGAGACTTGAAAATGTATTCCAATTCTTTTTTTAGGATTTTTTTACTAAATTCGCCTATATAAAAGATATTTAATTATATAAATTTTATAGAAATAGGATGATAACATCGAAAGCTTAGTTTAATTATAATTTAATAAATAATAATAACCAGAAATTTACTGGTAAGTCACTTGGAGATTGAGCGCTCCTCTTTCGACAAATTAAGGTACAGAAACACATTTTAATTTAAAGACTCATTTATTTTATATTCCCCAAATATTGAATAAAATACACCAAAATTTAATTTTTTACCCCATTCATGGGCAATTTGATAAATTATTCAAATTTGAAAAATGTTTTTTCAACTTTGGGTCTATTTGTATTTAATAATTTTCTCAATTATTTCAATTATTCCAATATTACAGTTATTCAACTTTCTTCAACTTTTTCAATTCTTATAAATATAAAAATCCTTTCAATTATTGAAAAAAGTTGAATAAAATTGAATAACTTTAATAGTTGAATAATTGAAAGGATTTTTATATTGATAAAAATTGAAAAGTTGAAGAAAGTTGAATAACTTTAATAGTTGAATAATTGAAATAATTGAAAGGATTTTTATATTGATAAAAATTGAAAAGTTGAAGAAAGTTGAAGAAAGTTGAATAACTGTAATAGTTGAATAATTGAAATAATTGAAAGGATTTTTATATTGATAAAAATTGAAAAGTTGAAGAAAGTTGAAGAAAGTTGAATAACTTTAATAGTTGAATAATTGAAATAATTGAAAGGATTTTTATATTGATAAAAATTGAAAAGTTGAAGAAAGTTGAAGAAAGTTGAATAACTTTAATAGTTGAATAATTGAAATAATTGAAAGGATTTTTATATTGATAAAAATTGAAAAGTTGAAGAAAGTTGAAGAAAGAAACACAATTATTTGAATAATTGAAAAGTTGAATAATAACAGTAAACTGACCATTAGTCATTGACGCCAAATTAATTAGAAAAATACCATAAGTATTAAAAAAAATTTTTTTTTATTTCTACCTCAAAAAATATGGCTTATATTTCACCACATTTATTTTGGCAAGAAAAAATAAATTTCACAGTTTCTTCTCTTAGTCATTTTAGCTAAGATTTTAGACAAATTTTTCATAAAACATTTCTTGTTCAACTAATCTTTTTGTTCTGTCCAAGTGATCGAAAATACAATTTTTTTTCTTTTATCTTAATAGGAACAGCAGCAGATTTTTCATAGTTTGAATGATTTGAATGTTGATTATCTGAGATAGAAACTGAACCATTTTTTTCACCATTTTTAACTTTGAAATATATTGATTTTTAGCAACCTTTTTTGTAAAATTTTCAATTGAATGTGTGTTTATTGCAATCAGCTTTAAGTTGTTTGTATTGTGAAAATTGTCGAAATGTAAATTTTTGAGCAGTCTTTTGAATTCTTTCAACGATTCACATTCTTGAACACAATCGTAAGTCTTTGCTTTACTTTTTTTATTTGTGGAAATGTCATCAGCGTCAATACTTGTATTTTTAAAGTTGTTTTCTAGAATACTTGCAGAACTAGACATTTTTGATTAATTGAACATTTAATAATTTAAATTTCTTAGATAGGATTTTTTAATTGTCAAAAAAATTGGTTTCATTTTAATAAATTAGGTGTCGTTTTAATTCAATTGGGGCCAATCCCAGGTCTTATTCTTATTTGAGATCTGACTTAGAAATTGTGAGAAAATTTCTAATTATTCTCATTTTTATCTCATTAAAGATCTGAATGAGATCTGAATTGGAAAAATTACCTGTTGATTTAATTATTGAGATCTAACTTAGAAAAAAGCATAATTTCTAAAATAATTCTCACTTCTTTCTCGCTTCAGATCATCAATAGATCTCAATAAGAAAAATTTTGTTGTCAATTTATTAAAAGAGACTTTAATAACCTAAAAATATCTTTATTTAAATAAAAAGTAAATAAATAAATATGCAATCTGTTCACTTTCCAATTAACAAAGAAAATAATAATTATTGGTAAAATTTAAGATAATAAATATTAAATAAAAAATGATTATTATTGTTTTATTTTAGGACTATAGCCGAAAGAGTAATCAAACTAACCACAGAGGTCAATGATGAGAGTAATATTACTCCAATGTTTCAAAGCGTAAAACGTCAAACAAACTTAAAACTCTGGATTGAATTTTTCGTAGAAAATTGCGCATTGATGACTTTTGGATGGTTTGCTTTGTAATTGATCAATTAAAGAAAAATACCGCTAATTATAGTTTTTTCTCATGACTTTAGTAGTCACTGCTGAAGAAATGGACAAAGCCAAAAAATTATTTGATATTTGTTTCAAACAAATCGAAAATTTTTTTGGACAAAAAGCATACACATACACTTTATACGCACATAAGTATTTATTTGAACAAGTCAAATATCATGGAACCCTCAAGTGTTATTTATTTATTTGTTTTCTGACCCCTCAAGTGTCATTCGCAGTTTGTATATAAGGTATAATTTTTTTTAAAATCGTTGACAAGCATTCTTCAAGTTAAATCAATTATTCTAAGCAATTATCTTATTATAATTAATGATTAGATAATTGAATGGAGACAAATAAATTGACAATAATTGAATAATATTAAAAAGGAATCTGAACTTTTGAACCTAAAAGTGAAATAGGTTGGATAAAAGAAAAAAAATCTAAAGTTAAAAATAAATGCTTGTTAAATTATTTGATTTTTATGTTTAATTTTTGAATTTCAAATTAGTTCTGAGCGGTGTTTAAAAAAAATGGAATATAATTAACTTTATTTTCTATTAATAAATTTGATTAAAACAAATAATTTTTTAAGAGAGCGCTATTTAATTCAAAAATTTGATCAAAGGAGCCGTGGCAATCTTCATCAAGTATCAAGAAAAATTTTTTTAAAATAAATAAAAAAGTCAACAATTATCCTACAGAAATCGTAAGAGTTTTCTTTAAAATTTTCTAAAACAATTTAATTTACTTAACTTATTATTAATATTTTATTTAATTCAGTCTCAAATTTTAAACCAAACTAAGCTGTTCGTGATACAGTCTGGTTAGATATATATATTAAATTTAAATAAAAATGAGTTAACATATAATCAAATATCTTTTAATTTTTTTATCCTAATTTTTATTAAAAAATGCATTATTTAGATGTACAATAGGAAAAATCTTTTAAATGTAAGAGCTTCTTCAAATCAAACATCTTTTGTTTCGATGATTAGATTATGGATATTCTTTTTACACATGAAGAACAAAAAAATGGACTAGTGATTAAAGTTTAACCAACAGCTAAAAGAAGTCAGCTTGAGTCGTCAAGGGTTCGACTCTTAAAAGGTAAGATAAATTATTTTCTGAATACAAGTGATTATTTTTTTTCCTAAAATAGATGCTTTTATGATAAAATTTCAAATCCCAAAAAATGAAATTGAAGATACATGGTATTCAGTGGGAAAAATTGCTAACAGAAGGTGTTATGATGCTGCCAAACGTCAAATCAAAGCATAATTGTTTTTTTTTTTTTTTTGTTCGATATTTTAAGTTTATATATTTTTATACGCATTTAGACAATTTGAATAATTTTTATTAGCTAGGTTTGAAAGTTTTGTAAAAATTTAAATATTAAATTATGTTAATCTCTTTTTTTTTGTATTTTTTTTAAATCAAATTATAATAATACATAAAAGTCTATTTTTTTTATTAGAATTTAATTGAACCAAAAATCATATTAAATATTTTAAATAAATTTATATATAATATGAAATTTTTTAATTAATCTTTTTTTATAAAAAGTTTATTTAAAACCATACTCATAATAAAACTCAAATAATTTTATATCTTCAGATTCTATTTTTTTAGATCCTCATTAGAATAAAATGAGAAAATTTAGAGAAGCTCTGGAGAAGTTCTGGAGAAGCTCACGCGAATCTTCATACACTTTTTCTAATGAGATCTCATCTGAATCTCATTTCTTTCGCGATGAATTCAACATTGCATCTAAGTTAGATCTACTATGAGATATAAATGAGAACGAGACCTGGGATATTAAAAAAAAGTAACGTTTTATTAAATCAGGCGTAAATCTTAATTTATATTTATAATTCAATTAAAAGGGAAGTTAGTTTATAAAAAATAAATAAATAAATTTCTACAATTTACTTTTAAAACTGATTAAAATAAATCCACCTCATTACTTGACAAACTGGATTAGATCCTTTTTAGACTCTAGAACATTTAAGGTAAATGTGAATGACCATCTGAGCGAAGAATATCAAATAACTGCAGGTGTTCCTCAAGGCTCAGTAATTAGTCCTCTTTTATTTAGTATATACATTAATGGCATCCCTAAACGAAATATGAATAATAATGAATAATGAATACTCTCTGCTTTTCGCAGATGATCTAGTTACATTCTTCATTTATAACAAAAAGGGGAACCTAGAAAATAAGATACACCAATGAACTAGAACAATGGCTTATTAAATGGAAAATGAAGATATCAGTTGAAAAGTCGTGTTCAGTAGTCTTTTCTAGGTATAAAAAAGAGAGTGATAATCTAAACTTAAAAATTTATGGAAACAGAATAGTGAGCGAAAAAGAAATCAAATTTCTTGGTATTAAATTTGATTCTAAGTTAAAATTTTAATATACTGGTAGACGAAATTAAAGAACGCTGCAATAAAAGGCTAAATATTATTAATATATTGTCAAACAAAAAATGGGGTCTTAATCAAAGCACACTAGGAAATTTATCTAAATCTTTAGTCGGATCAATTTTAGACTATTCTTTTCCTTGTTTAAATTCATTTTCAGAAAATTATATCAAAAAACTACAAGCAATTCAGAATACAGCAGTCAGATCTATTCTTAAGTTAAAATATGATACTCCCTCCAACATCGTGCATCATCAGGCTCTTAATAAACTAAAATTACTAACAGTCTCGAATCGACTTTTTGAATTGAGTGAGAGATATGTTGGGACAGGACTGAGTCATTATATTCCATTGGTTGTAAGACTGGTGAAGGAATACAGAGAAGGTTTCGAATCAAAATATATTGAATACCCAACTCCATTGTGTAATTGCTACCTTACTATTTCTTCTTTTTTTCCTGAAACTGGAACTATTTAAACATGTGCCACATGTAACAATCTATTCCAATTTATGTCTTTTCCACTTTCATTTTTCTTAGCTTATTTACTTTATTTTGATTCCTTTTTTATCTCATTTTATTAACTTTAATTTTTTTTATTTTATTTTATTTTTATTTTTTTTTTAAACTTATTCTGAAGGAGCTCTAGCTCGGTAAGAAAACAAATAAATAAATAAAAAAAGAAAAAAAGAAAAAAAGAAAAAAAGAAAGTTAGAAATAAATAAAATAATTAAAGAAAAAAAATAATTTTTTTAATTCAATTTTAGGTTTCAAAAAAAAAGTTAATTTTTACATTGGTGTTTTTAAAAAAAGAATATTTGTTCAATTAAAATTCTAAATATAAACGCCGCAGTTGTAACCATCTAAAAAAATGAGTTAAAAAAATGAGTTAACAAAATAACTAATTCATTTAATTAATTAACTCATATCAAAACTTCACCCCAGTCGGTTATTTTGACTGTGGTTTATGATTTTTTTTTTTTTGAAAATTTAGTTGTTTCTTTCAATAAGAATTTAACTCCACTTTTCACTTGGTGTAATTTCAATCGTTTGGAAATCAATTGGTCAAAAACATTTGTAATGTTTTATCATGATAAACGAGTTAAAACTCCAGAGTTTGTCACATTAAATGGTCATCAAATAAAAGCTGTTAGTTAATTCAAGCTGTTAGGAATATTTATTGATGATAAATTAAATTTTAAAAAATATGTTTCAAATTTGTGTTTTACTGTGAATAAAAGACTTTTTTCTATTTCTCATCTTTTCTTTTTGTGTAATTTGAAAAATTCAATATTTTGAAAATTTTATTCTACCTCACTTTAATTATTGTTACTCTTTAATTGGTTGCCTTTCAAAAGAATCAATTCAAAAATTATCTGACTAATTTTTTTTGTTTATATAAGCTTTTTAAATTTATATTTAATTCTAAAGATTTAAATATTGTAAATAATTTCTTAGAAAAATATGGATTATTTTCATTTCAGCACAAATTCTTATCTAGAATGCTAAATTTCGCATTCAAGATTTTGAATTTTGATGATGGTAGAATAAAGTAGTGATCGTAGAGATAGGTAGTGATCTCAAAAGCAAACTGATTCCAAATGAAGCAAGAAGTCTAAGTTATGAACTGAGAAATAAAGAGTTATTTTTTGAACCAAGTTTAAAATCAAAATACGGTGCAAAAACATTTGAATACCTTTATTCAAGACTTATAAACCAGTTCGTAATTATTAAAAAGACTTAAATATAAACCACTTTAAATTATCAATTTTTAATAATATTAATATAATTTATGCAAAAACAATATGTTTTTTTTTTACAAAATTTGATATAAAATTAAAAACATTATATTTTTGAATTTGTATTTAAATTTTATTATGATTTATATGTTTTAAAATTATTTAAATAAATGAAGTTTTGATCAGGTCTTCATTATTAGTTACCTATTAATGTTGATAATGGGCACTAGCCTTATGATTAGGCTTGGAATTTTTAAAACAACTTACCTTTTATTTTTAATTTTTTAAAGTATAAAGCTTAAGTTAAAAAAAAATTCGTTTAGAAAAAAAAAAAATATTTTTGCCGAAATAAATTTCATAATTTTATTTTTTTTTAATTATTTTTTTGAAAAAAATTATATCACATGATCAATTTTTATGGTTACCAAAAATATTTCGAATAATAAAAATATATTTAAAAAAAATTAACTTTTTTGTTCTCTAAGTCAATTTTTTAAAAAATAAAAAAAAATCTTTAAAAAAAATGCCTTTCGGCGGTGAAAAACTCTTTCTTTGGGCGCTCTTTTTTTCCTAGTTTTAGTATTAAAGCTAAATATCTAAAAAAATAATTGATAAGAAGAAAATTTTGATCACAATTTTTATTAAAACAAATAAAATTATTCAATAGTTTTAGAAAGAAAGTTTTTAATCTGAGAAAATTCAGGTCTAAATTCTCTTTTATGTTCAGTGCATTGTTTGATTAGATCAATAATTTCTTGGGATGCATGTGATGAAGATTGAGGATTTAAAGAAATTTCTCTACGTCCTATCTTAAGCACCATAGCCATAGGTTCCAAGTCTTTGAACGGAAGTTCTCCAGTCACCAATTCAAAAAGTATAACTCCAAAAGAGTACACATCAGATTTGAATGTGTACGGATCATTTATTTGTTGATTAATAAAATTTTTGTTTATTACTTCTGGTGCCATCCAGTAAAGAGACCCTTCACATTTTGTCTGAATATTTTGCGCATTTGGATCACTAAGTGACACTGCCAAATTAAAATCACCAATTTTTACTTTCCATTGTCTGATGCCTTTGTGCAAGCTTGGTCCGATCAAAAACACATTTTTTGACTTTAAATCACGGTGAATTATTTTCAAAGAATGCATGTATTCCATACCATTGGAAATTTGATAAGCAATGTTCATCAGCTCATTTGTACTTGCCTTACTGTAGCATTTTTCGAGTTTTGAGTTAAAATATTCATAAAGATTTGGTCCTGAGCACCAATCGACCACCAAAGAATCACCATCACTAAGTAGTCCTTTTAAATTCAGTAAATTTTCATGATTCAATTTCTTCAGAATTCTCAGTTCATTCTTATAACTAGAGCTGTCTTGTTGCTTGTAATTTTTTACTGCTACTGTCCAACTAAGAGCTGGTATGAATGCTTTTCGAACCACTGAGCAGCTTCCATATTTAATTGTAGAATTCACATCAAACTCCAAGTCACTTGTGCTGAATAGAGGAACTTCTAGTTCAGTTGCCAAATTTTCCAAATTGCTCATCTTTAAAATATTTTGTATCTAGAAGTCTATTAAATAGCATTTTTTTTATTTTTTTTTCAATTGGATTCATGGTTACAAATTTAAAAAATATTGAAATTAAATTTTTATTGATTATTTAAATTAGTCATTAAAAAAAAAACAAATCAATTTTCTGTATCTGATAATTCAGGGTTGGCAATGGATGCATTTTGTTTAAATTTTTCCATCAATAAATTGTCTTGTTCAAGGAGCTTGTCAAGATACAGGTCAAAATCACAGGAAGTTTGTTTGTCTTGTTCATCAACCACTATTTCGTCAATACTCATCATTGTTATTTGTTCCACTGATGGTTTTTTTTGTGTCTTTTTATTCAGACAAAAGCCAAATCTTTGCAAAAAGCTTATCAGCTTGTTTTGTTTTGTCATAATTGTGTAAATGAGTTTATTCAGATTTTAAATTTAATTTTGGTAGTTAGTGAGATTTTAAAAAATTTGCGCTTTTTTTTCAGTTTCAAATAATTAAATTGCTTAATGAATTGATTTAATGTAAAATTAAGCAAAAAAAATATTTTATAAACTATAAATTCTATTCTTTTTTGAAAAGTTTTTCTTCAAATCAGTACTAAATCAAACAAACCTTTTCCTAGAATTTTGGAAATTTAAATTTTCAAAATCATTCAAGTATTCTAAGTATTTGATGATGTATTAATTCATAGAAAATTAATGTTATAAAACTAAACTCATAAAATAATTTTATGTAGAAATTTTTTTTTTTGTTGAAATTTAGTCAGTAAGTCAAAGTCAAATCTTTGACTTCACCAAAAAATGACTTAAAAATTACTTTAATTTTTTACTTACGCACAAGTCTGTTTATTTCATAGAAATATACTAAAAAGAAATTTTTTTTCCATAAAAATTATGTAACAAGCTTTAATAGAATAATATTAAGATTCAATTAGTTCAAAATTGTTTTTAGAACAAATTTTAAATGTATTTACGTTTTATTAACTCTTGAAATAAATTTTTTTCAGTTGAAATTTTCATTTTTTGTAGATTAAAGGAAAATTTTAAATATTCTTTCAATTTATTATCTATTATAAATTACGAGAGATTATTATTCTGAAAACTAATAAAAAGTTTTTATGAATTAATTTTCTAATTTTTATCCCTTTTAAAAAAATTATAACAACTTTTATTGTCCTAAATATTTCATTATTTTATTTTATATTCTTTTACATCGCCTAAAAGGACTTATGCTAAAACACGGACCGCGGTCGAATAGTATTAGGAATTGTCCAAAAACTTTCGACCACCGACCATTTTGTAGAGAAAAGCTCATCTGAAAAACTCTCAACTGAAAAACTAAAAATATCTTTTTTTTGGGAGAATTCTTCCAATTCAAAGAATTGAAAGTTATAACATACCGTTCTGTAGATAATTAAAATCTCAACATTCTTACATAAGAAATATAAATTTATTTTAAGGCTCTCGGTCAAACTTTCTCATAATATATTTTTACTTTCAACCAAGCCAATTTTTTTTTTAAATTATTTAAAGAAAAAATAGCCGTAATAAAAAAAAGTTTTTTTAATATAATATATTAATATAACTTTTTTTTCAAAAATTAATAAATTTTGTTAAAATTTAAAATATTCAAAATTTTCTGGCATTGTGAAATTTGTAACATAGAACAAAAACAAAAATTTTAAAATAAAATAACTTTTTTACCACGATTCTAAAAATTGTTCTGCAAAATGCATCAGCTAATACAGTCGACTCTCTTTAATCCGTAACAGACGGGACCGAAAATAACCATTACGGATTAAGTTTTACGGATTATCTTTAATCCGTAAACGAACAAAAATCTTAAAATTTTCGGATTAACGAATGTAAATTTTGATACAAAATTTTATTGATAACAATTTATAGAAATATAGTTTAATAAACATTCAATTTTAAAGTAAACGGAATAATTTTTAAACTAATTTTTTTTTAAAAAAGAAGAAATAAATGTCTGGTTAGGATTGGATACATGAAAATCACATATTTTTTTTTTGTTCTTTTTTAAGTTCATGTTTAATTCGTTTTGGCTTAAGATCAATTTTTTTTTTAATTTTGAAACTAGTATTTTTAACCCTTATCCGTCGAAAACAGCTCTACGTTGAAGACGTAAATGGGTCATTTTTGACCCAAGCAAATTTTTTTTTTATTTTCATCGTTTTTTTAATTGACAAATCTTATTTGAACTAAACATACAATAGTTTTTGCTTTTAAAAATCAAACAATTAGTTTTCATTTAATAAATTGCTTATCCCTTCTTTAGAATCAAAAAAAAAAACCGCTTTACTTTTAATTCCTTAATATATTTTTCATAATTGAAGGATTGTTTTCAAATCAACGAATTTCTCAAAATAAAAAATTTGCTATATAAATCAATTAAAAATTATTGATTCAATCAATTTTAAAAAAATGAGTTTTTATGAATTTAATTTTATTAATTAATCACATGAACTGAACAACGAATTAGAACAAAAATAAATTTATTTTCTCTGGGTCAAAATTGACCCAATTTCGTCTTCAACGTAGTAAAAATTTGCAATTTTTTGCTGGGTCAAAAATGACCCATTTTCATCTTCAACGTTATTTTTTCTATTTCCGACGGATAAGGGTTAAACATGGTTTCCAAAAAAATTACGAATAAAAGATTGATAATTATAGCATGTAGATTTAGAATTTTAATTTTTTTTTGTTACGAATGGCAAAATAAACCGAACTAAAATTACGAATAAAAGTGATGAAATTTGTATTGAAAGTATTGGAAAGGGGGTAGGGACCGGAGAAAAACGTCCGAATGCCGAATTTTACGAATAAAGGAGTTTCGGATTAAAGCGAGTCGACTGTACAAACTTTGTACCACCCAAATTAAGTTTCTGCAAAAACTCTGCAAGTCTGCATAGCACTAAATGTATAAGAAAATCATAGAAAATTAAATTGCAGAATTTTTGCAGCGACTTAATTTGGGTGGTGCAGAGCTTGTATTAGCTAATACATTTTGCAGAACAATTTTTAGAATCGTTTTAGTAAAAAACAGGGGGTCCGTGTTTAAGCATAAGCCCCAAAAAGGCGTTTATTGAATAAATAAATAAATATATGAAATTCTACGATAAAATAAGTCAATTAATTGAACTTTCACCAAGTATTTAGTTAATATGAAATTAAATTATTGATCAATATTAAAATATAGTCAAAATGATTTGGATTTTTCTTAAAAGAGATAAAAAAATTCCAACAGATAATTAAGATTCAAATTATAGATAATCTAATGCCAAATGATTTATCTAAATAAAAAAATGAAATAAATAATGCCTAATGAATCGAATGTCAAATTTTTGAACTTCAAAATTTTATCATTGATTTCATTAGTTTCTTTATTTTTTATTTGCAATAATTTCTTTATTTAGAGAGAAAAAAAAATGTCAAAAATAATATTGACCTTTCTTAAATAAAGAAACTAAAGTCAATTTAATATTCAAGAAATAAAGGATTTATTGCGAACAAAAAATTAAGAAACTATTACTAACGAAATCAATGATAAAATTTTTTTGATTGATTTCCTTGATCAAATTAAAAATTATTGATTAAAAAAATCTTGATATAAACACCCGCTTTTTACATAATATAATTTAAAACTTTCCAAAAATAAGCTAACCGTTCTTTTTTCATTTGAAATAAAAATGAATCAAGACATAATATATATTACCAGTAATTTCGGCATCGAGAATACAAAAAACTCTCATCCCGTAATTATTTTCGATAATTTTCGTTATTGGTGGAGAACTGACAATAAAGACTCTTCAACAAGATACGTTTGTAGTGAAAACAAACAAACTGCTTTGCCAGCATTCGTATCAAACATAACAAAGTTGTGAAGCAAAATGGAAAGCATTATCACGACTCGTTGACAGACTCCGAGATCGTTTTACTCAAGTCAACTCAAGATCTAAAAATAGAGGTAACAGGAGATATAACAAAATCAATACAACAGTGTTACAAAAATACGCAAAATCAATTAGTTGAACAAAATGTTACAAAAAGTATGATTGCAGCCAAGTTTCCGCCTTTCAAAAGAATTGCTAACACGCTACAAAAAAAGCGAGGAAAAAAACTTCCTGCCATGCCAAATGCTGAGCTTGTATTTGATGGCCATTATGCAACTACAAAAGACAAAAATCCATTTTTGAGGTATGACAGCAAAAGTCTTGATAAAAGAATAATTATTTTTTTTTACGACCAATGCTTAAAAATAATGAGGGATGAGTGGTTCATGGATCGATCAATCAAATCATCGCCTATAGTGAATTTACAGGCTGAAAATCGCCAAGTAAAGCACAATTTCTAGATGTGTTAGATGAAGAGCCAGAGGATCCGCATTTCAATTATGTTCGTTCTTTGATGAACCATGAAATTTTAGATGTTATGTCAAACGCAAAAAAAGGTGAAGAAGAGCGTAAAAAACAAATAACAGAAGAATATTCAGCTGCTTTTAACTCGAAGGACATCGAAAATGAAGTAAAACATATGTGGAGAACCAGTGGACATGAATCAAGAAAACGTATTTCGAAAAAAGATCGAGCCCATGCAATGTGTGACTTACACAAAAAGATTACTGAAAGAGTAAAAGTTCAATTAGCATCTGATTTTCTAAAAAATACGGTGAAACTCAAAGTTATCTCTAGAATTTGTTATTATTTTTTCTTACTTTTTTAAAATTGTTTTTTTTGTCATCAGTTTAATTGGAATTAGATTACTTAATCATTAGATTTTTTTGGCATTAATTTCTTATTTAAAAAATAAGCAATAAATTAATTTAGCATTATTTTGGCAAGTTGAAGTTTATGATCAATTTCTGATGCTTAAAATGATCAAATCATACTAAAAAATTCAAATAAATTGTAATTTTTTAATAGAATTAGCGGAAATAAATTTTTGGTTTTAACATACTTTGTTAAATCCAAAGGTAAAATCTGCAAAAGTCTGCAAAAAAGTATCCATTTTAAATAGCATCATTTCGATGACGTGAAGATTTATAGTAATCTATCGCCAGTTTTTTCTATCGCCAAAAATGTAATGCCAATTATTTTTTTGCCATTTTCTTAAATAAGAATCAATCGCCAAAAATAAAAATAAGGATCTAATGCCATTTTTTTAAATAAGAATCAATCGCCAAAAATAATACTTTCTAATGTTATTAAACCAAATTGTAAATCGTTTTATTCGAATAAAACTCATTTCAGTTAAAATTTTAATATTTTTTTTTTTTTTTTCTAATTATTTTTTATATAACAATTTTCTACAAAATATTGCTAAATTTTTTTTACATTGTATCGTGATAAGAGGGTTTAAACGGTTCGATGTAAAAAAATCCGGTTTGAAAAAAATCTGGTTGTAAAAAATTCGCTGACAAAAATCTGTTTAGAAAAAAATCAGGTGGAGAATAATCCAGTTTGAAAAAAATCCAGTAGAAAAAAATCCAGTGGAATATTATCCGTTTTATAAATTTAATTGATATGCTAATTACAGGTTTCATTTTTGCCAAGCAGTGAAAAGGAAATTGTTTTCGTTCGGACTAAAAATCATGTATTTATACTCAACGTCAATAACATGCATTGGATTCTGTTAACAAACGTTGACCCTTATAGATGGCACCAATCGGATCAATCAATACAAAGCACAAGACAATGGTTTATTTACGATAGTATGAACAATCAAAACAATGCAGTCGCTGCGAAACCCGTTCTAAAGTTTTTGTATCCTGAAAGAGGTAATCAGTACGTGACAATGGTAAGAGTTATACCTCAAGTTGGAACAAATGACTGTGGTCTTTTTAGCTTAGCTTATGCTTACGACTTATCTCGAAAAATTGATCCATCAAACTTAAAATATAACCAGAAATTTATGAGATTTAAATTTAACAGTTATTTGCAAAATAATTTTTTAAATGAGATTGAATCGTGGTCTGTTCGAGAAGAACCGCGAGAATTATTAGATTTAATAGTTTAATTTTCTTTTTTTTATATTTGCATAAATTATCTTAATTTTTCTCAATAAACCATTATAAAAAAAATTATTGGCTATTTTTTATTTTTTCTTAAAACCGGTCAAATTTCTCCTGATTTTTTTCGGACCGGATTATATTCAACTTGATTTTTTTCAAAACAGATTTTTTTCCATTGAACATTTTTCAACCGGATTATTTTCCACCTGATTTTTTTCCACCGGATTTTTTTACAAATTACCGGTTTAAACGAAGGCTAAAGCTATTCGGAAAAACCCTGGAGAAACCCAAAATTATTTAATTAATAAAAAAAAAAAAATCGCCAAAAATAAAAATATAGATCTAATGCCATTTTTTTAAATAAGAATCAATCGCCAAAAATAAAAATTTATTTATTTATTTGTTTTCTGTACCGAGCTAGAGCTCTTTCAGAATAAGTTAAAAATTAAAAAAATAAAATAAAAATGAAATGAAATAAAATAAAAATAAAATTAAAGTTAATAAAATCTACTGCCATTTTTTTAAATAAGAACCGATTGCCAAAAAAAAATTGAACAATTACTTTTGATTAATTTATAATTATCTTCAAAAAAAACAAACTTGACTCAACTATCTTGCAAACATAACCGTTTAACGGAAACGGAATATTGTTATACAAAGAAAATTATCTAGGTTACTTAACTCAGTTTTTGCACTTTGAATCAATTGAAAATGTGATATATATTTTTTAAAATTATTGAAATATTCTAAAAATAATAAAGTAATGAAAAATATAATTTTTTTCAATTAGTTCTTATTTTTTAATCTGGGATTTTTTTTTGCTTTAAATTCCTATTTCAAAATTGGCATTAAAAAAACTGGCGATAGATTCCTTACTACCGACGTGAACTCTGCAATCTGCATTTTGATATTACAGAGTTTATTTTTTATTTAACATAGTATGTTAAATCCAATAATGTATCTCTGCATTATTTCTATTATGTAATTACAATTTATTTAATAATTTAAGTTTGATTTGATCATTTTGAGAATCAAAAATTGATCAGAAACTTCAAATTGCCATTATTTCCTTATATTGTTTTTTGACATTAAAATATTTTGGCATCATTTTAAACAAGACAAAATATAATAGATTATTCGATTACTGCTTTGTGATGCTAAACAGTGGGACCGAATAAATAAGTTCTTCTCTCCAAAAAACTCAAAACAAATTATTGCGTATTATTATATATAAGTATTTTCCTCTCAAAACATCGATTCGTATCATGCACAAAATACTTAAGCTAAAAACCATTGAAAAAAGAGCCAACAACTTATTTCTTAGGTTTTTGTCTAACAATCAAAGTAAGTGCTGATCGCAAAAGAGATCGAATACTTCATGCTGTCAGAACGCCCCAACTTCAACTCCATTCGATAAACTTTGCATTAATTGAATCACTTTTTATCTGATTTTTTTATTTTTTTAATGCGAATTCGCTTTTAAACTAATTTAATCACTATTATCATGTTTTTATTATTTTTTCCAATTTTATTCGGTCATCTAAATTTATATCAATTTTTCTTTTTAATGCGGGCTCAAACGAAGGTCTTGAACCATTCGGACGTTCTCTGGGGTCACCCCTAAATTATTTTTCAAATAAAATAAATAAATTTTAAACAAGACGATTTTTAAAAAAATATAATCACCATAATATTATTGTTCTGATTAGGGGATAACTAAGCATATATTTAGCTAATTAACATTGAATTATTCCTTTAATGGACTGTTTAAACTCTCTTTTAATTAAAAAAGAAACCATCAATTATTAAATTGTTAACTTCTCAATAAATTTTTTAGCTACTAGTTTAAATTTGTTAGATTTTTTATGTTTAATTTTGTTCTTCTCTGATAATGATAATGAATTCAAATACATATTCAAAATTAGATCTGATTAAAGACTTCTATATATGAATATTAATGATTGTACAAAATGAATAATAATTATTGAAATTAGTAGTAGTAGTAGTAGTAGTTTTGACTGTAGCTGGCTAGCCAGCGAGTGTGCTGATAAGGCACACTAAGACAGCTGATGTGATTGATTGCTGCTCATCCAGCAATCAATACCTGCTTTAAAGCTGCTAACATTGGGGGCTTCAGCTAATTCATTTGGCAGCGAGTTCAATATGTTAGCGGTTCTGTTGAAAAAAAAATTATCTCTATGTTGGAGCCTCGATATTTCTTTGTGATATTTGAGGCAGTGACCTCGTCCTTGGCTTTTTGTGACATTAAAATTGTTGCTTTTTTCAACCGATTCTATTCCATGCGTGAACTTGTATAATTGAATTAGATCACCTCTTTTTCTTCTTTCCACCAGATTTGAAATGTTCAAAGCCTTCAATCTGCTTTCATACGGTTTGTTTCTAATTGACGAAACAAATTTCGTAGCTCTGCGTTGAATCCTTTCAACATTCTCACAGTCAGACTTAAGAATTGGAGACCATACAGGCACCGCAAATTCCAAAAGAGGACGAACAAAAGTTAAATACAAAGATCTTAATAACTTACAATCAAAACGAGCGAATGACTTCCTGATGTGACCTAACATTTGATTTGCTTTGTTTGTAGCCTCTATCACTTGATTTTTCCATTTAAGATTTGTATTGAAAATAACTCCAAGATCTCTTTCGGTTTCTGATGTTGCTAATAGTTTACCATTAATAAAATAAGGAAATTCTTTGTTTTTATGACCATAATGCATAACCACACATTTTGATGTGTTGAAGAGAAGTAGCCAATCTTGAGTTTACTTGAGAATCAAATCTAAATCTGATTGTTGTTTCGCGGCGCTTATTTCTAATACCATTTGCGAGAAAATTTTAGTATCATCTGCATACAATTTCACAACATTCTCTATTCCTTTTGGTAGATCATTGATATACAAAACGAATTCAATTATTCAATTCAATTTAGCTATTAGTCGTCTGTGCGGAACAGTATAAAATGCTTTCGCAAAATCTAGCAGAATCAAATCAACAGGAATACTTTTGTCTAGACTCATTGAGATGAAATCTAGCGTTTCCAGAAGATTAGATGTACATGACTTTTTCTTAACAAATCCATGCTGTTCTTTAGATATAATATTATTCTTATAAAGATAGTCTTCCATTTTGGTTCTTATTATGCTTTCCATAATTTGAAAGGAATTGAAGTTAAAGACACAGGACGATAATTGCTTGCCGTTGATTTATCACCTTTTTTATACAATGGAGTAATATTTGCTGATCTGAATTGAATTGGAAGCTGACTATTCGATAATGATTATCTGAAAATCAAAGTTAAAGGAACATTAAAGGCTTCTGCACAGTTTTTTAGCAATAACGGATGAAACTTGTCTACACCACATGATTTATTTTGATTCAGGTCTTGTAATTTTTTGAAAACCATTTCATAACTAATGTCATTTGGCTCAATGTCAATATATTCTGACCAGTCTTCATTAAATTCAACTTCAAAAGGAGGAAGCTCACCATCTTGTTCAATAACAAAAACATCTTGAAAACATTTATTAAGAAGATTTGATATCTCTTTCGGTTCTTGCGTTAATTCATTATTTGACTTTTTTAATGCTTTGATAGATTCTTTGATAACTTGTTGATCATTTAGGTATTTGTACAATATTTTTGGATTCTTCTTAGCTTTTTCAACTAAATTCTGTTCATAAGTTTGTCTGGCTCTTTTTATTTCTGATGAGACTAATTTACAGATACGCTTGTAATCACTATATAGATTCATATCCTTCCATTTAGATGCACAGTTCCTATATCTAAGATTCTTTTTATCTCTAATTAAGACCTTGAGTTCATTTTTTGACCAAGGTTTTGAGATACTTTTCTTTTTAGAGCCATCCGTCACTGGAATGAATCGATTACAAGCTTCGCTGACATAGAAAATTAACTCATTGTACATTTCCTGAATATTTAAATTCTCAAATAGGTGCACCCAATCAATATTTGATAGAAAATGAGAAATTTTTCCAAAGTCAGATTTATTATAAATAAATTTTTTACAGGTATATGATTCCTTACTAACCATGTTTTTGAGAACAAAATTGAAAAAGATAACCAGATGTCCTTTATTAATGTTGCCAAGAACAAATTTTGTATCGATTGCATACACACTGCCCGGCTGAGTCGTGAAAATCAAATCCAAAGTGTTGGCAGCTTTTTCATTTGACATTTGAAAAGTTCGGATATTTACATGCTGATATAGAAAAGTATCGCTTAGTGTGTCTCTGAATTTATGTTCGAGTCCATTTTCGTTTAAGATTTCTGACACACAGCCATTTGACCAGATGATTGATGGAAAGTTAAAGTCACCCATTATTAGAAGATCCTTATAACCTCTCTCGTCCACATAGTCTTTAGCTTGTTTGAAGACTAAATCGAAATCGTTCATATCAACAAAATCGTTTGGCCTATGAAGACAGCCAACTAAATATTTTTCACAGTTAAAATTAACTACTACCCAAATTTGTTCTATTTTACTTAAATTAAAACCTGCATCATTTAATTCAAATGAGTCGATTTTTTTCATCAATGTAAAGACTTACACCACCGCCTCTGCGTCCATCACTTCTGTCCTTTCTGTACAAATTGTATCATTTAACGTTCGTAATTGAGATGCTCTTGAACCAAGTCTCACTAACTGCTACAATTTGTGGGCTATATGTTTCAATAACAACACTGAATTCATCTAGTTTATTGTTCAAAGAAGTAGCATTTAAATACATACATTTTAAAGATTCGAGACTATCTACACGTGATGGCGCTTCTGATGAACGATTATTGCTTTTTGAATTTAACGATCTGATTTCCACGGATGCTCATTTTTAATATCATTTCAATTTCATATATGTTTAAGTTTAAAAAAATTCTATTTTTTTTTCAATACATTTTATTTATTGTAGTTTTATTAATATTTATCAAATGTTGCATTAAAGTTAATTTTTAGAAAAAAAATTAATATAAATTTTTTAAAATAAAGATTTTTGAATTGATTATCAACTTCAACTTTTGTATTTTTTTTTATAATTTCATGAATCATATTCATTATTTCTTTTCGTTTTTCTATTAAAAATAAATAAAAATAAAGCAAGAAGTTTTTATGAATAAATATGAAAAAGTAGCAAAAAAAAGTGCTGTTTATTACATTTCTTTAAAAATAATTACTTGCTGTTAAAATCAATTATTTATTTTTATTTATTCTTGTTGAAAATAATTTAATTTATTTTAAATTATTTTTTGTCTCAACGCAAATTGAAAATAATATAAAATAAGAAGTGTTTGATTTATCTTGGAAACTTATAGATAAATCAAGCAATGATTATACTCAGACTTGTGCAAAAGTCAAAAAAAAATTGTTTAAAATTTAAATTAAATATTTTATTCAATTTTTTAGAAAACACTTAAATTTTGCCTTATTTATTACATTTTATTTTTTAGCTTTTTTTTACATTGCCTTTAAGGCGTTTACTGAAATAAATAAATAAATATATGTTTTCAAGTGTCCCATCTTTTGTTTGAAAAAATTCATTTTCAATTTAACCGTGAACTACAATATTGTTTTATTCCATTGAGATGAAGGCTAATTTTGATCCAAATTTTATTGTTAAAAAATTTTAATTTTTAGTCAATATTTTCTTTATTATATTTAGAGAAGACTATGACGTAAGACTTTTCAACCCATATTTTCATCTGTCACTTGAAAACCTTACCAAGTTTTCACTATTTATTTTATCTCTTTTAGGTTTATCATTGATAAAAATATTCAACAATAAAATTATCGAGCCTTAAGGGATATCTGCAGCCATATGGTATTCATAATTTTTATGACCATTTAAAGTTACTTTAAATGGCCTTGGATCTTAAGATGAATTAATTCAATATATTAGGGAAAATGTTTATAAATAAGACCATTCTGCCATAACATATCAAACGCTTTGGAGGTATAAAAAAATAGATAGGAAACAAACTTATTTCTTTCTAATAATGATTCTACAATTTATTGAATAAAAAAGAAAAGATTATCAAAGGCCGAGTATAAATTGTCAAAAATTGATTTATCAACTGTATATTTTATCAATAATTAATTTATCAACTGTATAATATTCCAATTTTTATTTTTACTAACAGTATAATTTGTCAACAATAAAAAAATAAAAAAAAAAACAAAATAGTACAATTTGTCAACTTTTATTTAATTAAAGAAATTAAAAGCTAATTAATATAACTAATTAATATAACATAATAATTTGGGTTCTAGTAACCCTAATCTAAACAGATTCTTGGCGAGAAGGTGCTAAAATTATGCACTCTATCTTAGGAACATGCTAATAGTATCTTTATCGTCAATGTTGGTAACCGTTTGCTTTTATTAACCAACATTTATCATTATTTTAAGGAAAATTGGATCGTTTACGACAGTTTGAACAATGAAAGATATTTGGAAGAACTTCGTCCAATTTTCAAGAAAATCAAGCAAGCTACAAAACAAGCTGGGCGCTTCATTATCAACACAATTCAAATACCAAAACAAGAAGGAATCAATGACTGTGGTTTGTTTGCAATAGCTTATGCATACGATTTGTGCCGCAAAATTGCCCCGGCAACGTTAAAATACAACCAAAGTGAAATGCAAAACCATTTTAACAAATGGGTCAATGAGCAATGCCTTACCGTCTTTCCGTCAGTACCAATAACAACTGAGTCAGAATGTAAAACCGTAAAATTCAATATAAAAGCTTAATTTTCCCTTTTTTTAATTAATTATTTAGTTAGCTGATAAATTATGTTTTCTTTTTCTTTTATTTATCTATTAATAAAAAATGTTGACAAATTATACTATTGACTTTTTATACTGTTTGAAGATTATATTTTTTTAAGATAGTTGATAATTTAATTGTTGACAATTTAAGTTCGCCCGGTTCTTTAATTTTCAAAACTAATTTTTTGGAACCATTGTAATTTTTTTTATCAATTTAATCGAAAAGACTAGTGTCATACCCATTTATTGGGTCGATTGAATCCATTTATTAATTAATAATAAAATAGTTTAAAATTTAAATTAATTTTGGAAATAAATTACAAAATTTTAAATACAAGTTTACATTTACAATTCAGTTTACAATTCTTCTACAACAAAGATTGAAATTTAGACTCAAGTCTAATAATAAAAATTCGTTTAAAAATTTTGAATAAAATACACAAACGTACTAATAATAAACTCAAAAATTGGAAGAATCCTTAATTTTGACTTATAAACGAATTCGAATTTAATTCTACATTTTCTTAATTTTTTTTTTTAATTCTGGCATAAACGTCAGAAATTTGTTAGAACATTAGTAAAATTTAGCTTTTATTAATAGAACATTTCTTAATTTTAACCGGAATTCTCAAAAAATTCAAAAAAATTACTTAACATGGTTTCGATGGGAACTATTCCATATAGAATTCCGGTTAAATTTCAGGTTTATTCCTAGTATGGTGGGCAAAGGTTTACGGTATTTTGTATTTTATTTATATTTTTTAAATAATTAAATAAATGAAGTGTTAATCAGTCTTGAAAAAGAACATGACACTAGCCTGTTGATTAACCTTGAATATATAAAAAATTTCTCTCTGGCAACTTAAATTTTTCAGCTATTGAGCATTTTAGTGGAAAGTGTCCTTTATGCTGAATTTTTTTCACTAATGAATCTTTGAATTGGTATTTCGATATTAAAAAAATAATCAAATTTATTTTAATTTAAAAGCAAATTTAATTTTAAAGGTTTATTAACCACTTTGGTCTTTAAAGTAGTAAAAAAATGGGTCTTTGAGTGTCAAAAAAATATTAACTAATATAAAATTTGTTAAAAGAAATTAAATAATTAAATAAGAAATTTAACTGCGAAAATTCATGTTAATAAAATAAATGGTAACATCTTTATAAAGATAAACATAAATTGCGTTCTTTTTCAAAGAGAAGTAGGCAAGTATTTACAGTATTTTACTTTACCTTACGTAATGAATTATATTGATTAAAGTCTGAGTTTTATTAATGTTTTACTATCTAAATTAATAAATTTTTTTTCAATTTTTATCAATAAAACAAAAATATTTATTTTATATGAATTTATTTGACAAAAAAGACAAATCAATTTTGATATTTAGTGGAAGTGAATAAAATTACTCAATGATTTTAGAAAGAAGATTTTTAATCTGCGAAAATTCAGGTCTTAATTCTCTATTATGCTCAGTACATTGTTTGACCAAATCAATGGTTTGCTGTGACGCATGCGATGAAAATTGAGGATTAAGAGAAATTTCTCTACGTCCAATCTTGAGAGCCATATTCATCGGTTCCATTTCTTTGAACGGAAGTTCTCCAGTCAACAATTCAAAAAGAATAACTCCAAAAGAGTACACATCAGATTTGAATGAGTACGGATCATTTATTTGTTGATTAATAAAATTTTTGTTTATTATTTCTGGTGCCATCCAGTAAAGAGACCCTTCACATTTTGTCTGAATATTTTGCGCATTTGGATCATCTATTGAAACTGCCAAATTGAAATCACCAATTTTCACTTTCCAATGTCTGGTGCCTTTTTGCCAGCTTGGTCCGATCAAAAACACATTTTTTGACTTTAAATCACGGTGAATTATTTTCAAAGAATGCATGTATTCCATACCATTGGAAATTTGATAAGCAATGTTCATCAGCTCATTTGTACTTGCCTTACTGAAGCATTCTTCATGTTTTGAATTAAAGTATTCATAAAGATTTGGTCCATAGCACCATTCGACCACCAATGAATCACCATCATTAAGTATTCCTTTAAGTCTAAGTAAATTTTCATGATTCAATTTCTTTAGAATTCTAATTTCATTCTTATAACTAGAACTGTCTTGTTGCCTGTAATTTTTTACTGCTACTGTCCAATCAAGTCCTGGAACATATGCTTTTCGAACTATTGAGATACTTCCATATTTAATTTCCAAATTAGGATTGAATCGCAAATTTCTTGTGCCAAATAGAGGAACATCTAATTCATTGGACAAACTTTCCAAGTCGCTCATTTTTAAACTTGATCACAATTTTTGGGAATTAGGAGTCTTATAAATACCATTTTTTTCAATTTTATACTATTGGATTCATGGCAACAAATTAAAACTTTTGATTTAATAAAAATTATAATTAAAATTTTATTAAATATTTAAATTAGAAATTTAATTTTTTTTTTATATCTGATGGTTTGGGCAAAAAATGAATTTTGTTGAATTTTTCCATTAAAAATTTGTATGGTAACTGAAGCTTATATTCAGGTGAAGATCACAGGAAACTTTTTTGTATATTTCGTTGGGCATACATCCACTAATCATATAAACAATTTTTTAAGAGAAAATTTTGTTGTTAGTTAATTTGTAAATATTAAGTGAATTTTTTTTATGAATTTTATAAATTTACGAAAATTACACAAATTTATGTAAAAAATTGTTAATTCCAAAAATCAAATCAAACCAATTTGATTCCAAGTCATTAAATTTCAAATTCATGACTTAAAATTAAAAAAAAAAAGTTCCCGACAATAAATTTCAATTTTGCTTTAAAAAGTCCAAACAAAATTAATTTTTTACCGCTTCATGTAGTCATTGTGGTGGTCAAGTAAAATCAAATTCACTAGAATTATTTAGTCAAATTTACTTTTAACCAGAGTTGTTTAAAAGTCCCAAAAAAAAGTCCAAGTCATTAAAAAAAGGTGCTTAAGAAAGCTTAAACCGCTCATGATTTTTTATATTTTTATATATTTTTTTATTCTTTTTATCTTGTTTTAATTTATTTTTAAAAGTCCGGACTTTTTTTTTTAATTTGCTAGATCAGGCTTCATATCAAGTCTTCACAATTTTTTTTTCAGTATTCAAAATTTTAAAGTCCGGACTTGAACTTTGAAAAAAAAAAAACTTTTTTTGGAAAAAAAAGTCCAAATCTTTGCTCAGACTTTTGATAAAACATGTCCAAAAAAATATTAAAAGTCATTCTATTTATCAAGCAGTCGATATTTTAAAGAAAATTAAAATTTAATATTCAAGTCAAAGTCCCGCTTTACGACTGCCAGAAAAAATTTTGATCATGAGCGCCCTGGAGCATTTGGGAATATTGAGTAAGCAGTCTAACAATTTTTTGTCAAATTTTGAATTATTTATCAAAGTCATTCATCATATTTTGCAGTCGATATTTAAAAAAAATAAAAATTTTAATTTTTAATAAAAGTCCCGCTTTACGACTGCAAGAAAAAATTTTTGATCATATTTTTTTTTTTCCAAGTTCGGAATTTTTTTTTCAAAAGTTCGAGCAAAGACTTTTAATAAAAAAAGTCCAAATCTTTGCTCAGACTTTTGATAAAACATGTCCAAAAAAATATTAAAAGTCATTCTATTTATCAAGCAGTCGATATTTTAAAGAAAATTAAAATTTAATATTCAAGTCAAAGTCCCGCTTTACGACTGCCAGAAAAAATTTTGATCATGAGCGCCCTGGAGCATTTGGGAATATTGAGTAAGCAGTCTAACAATTTTTTGTCAAATTTTGAATTATTTATCAAAGTCATTCATCATATTTTGCAGTCGATATTTAAAAAAAATAAAAATTTTAATTTTTAATAAAAGTCCCGCTTTACGACTGCAAGAAAAAATTTTTGATCATATTTTTTTTTTTTCCAAGTTCGGAATTTTTTTTTCAAAAGTTCGAGCAAAGACTTTTAATAAAAAAAGTCCAAATCTTTGCTCAGACTTTTGATAAAACATGTCCAAAAAAATATTAAAAGTCATTCTATTTATCAAGCAGTCGATATTTTAAAGAAAATTAAAATTTAATATTCAAGTCAAAGTCCCGCTTTACGACTGCCAGAAAAAATTTTGATCATGAGCGCCCTGGAGCATTTGGGAATATTGAGTAAGCAGTCTAACAATTTTTTGTCAAATTTTGAATTATTTATCAAAGTCATTCATCATATTTTGCAGTCGATATTTAAAAAAAATAAAAATTTTAATTTTTAATAAAAGTCCCGCTTTACGACTGCAAGAAAAAATTTTTGATCATATTTTTTTTTTTTCCAAGTTCGGAATTTTTTTTTCAAAAGTTCGAGCAAAGACTTTTAATAAAAAAAGTCCAAATCTTTGCTCAGACTTTTGATAAAACATGTCCAAAAAAATATTAAAAGTCATTCTATTTATCAAGCAGTCGATATTTTAAAGAAAATTAAAATTTAATATTCAAGTCAAAGTCCCGCTTTACGACTGCCAGAAAAAATTTTGATCATGAGCGCCCTGGAGCATTTGGGAATATTGAGTAAGCAGTCTAACAATTTTTTGTCAAATTTTGAATTATTTATCAAAGTCATTCATCATATTTTGCAGTCGATATTTAAAAAAAATAAAAATTTTAATTTTTAATAAAAGTCCCGCTTTACGACTGCAAGAAAAAATTTTTGATCATATTTTTTTTTTTTCCAAGTTCGGAATTTTTTTTTCAAAAGTTCGAGCAAAGACTTTTAATAAAAAAAGTCCAAATCTTTGCTCAGACTTTTGATAAAACATGTCCAAAAAAATATTAAAAGTCATTCTATTTATCAAGCAGTCGATATTTTAAAGAAAATTAAAATTTAATATTCAAGTCAAAGTCCCGCTTTACGACTGCCAGAAAAAATTTTGATCATGAGCGCCCTGGAGCATTTGGGAATATTGAGTAAGCAGTCTAACAATTTTTTGTCAAATTTTGAATTATTTATCAAAGTCATTCATCATATTTTGCAGTCGATATTTAAAAAAAATAAAAATTTTAATTTTTAATAAAAGTCCCGCTTTACGACTGCAAGAAAAAATTTTTGATCATATTTTTTTTTTTTCCAAGTTCGGAATTTTTTTTTCAAAAGTTCGAGCAAAGACTTTTAATAAAAAAAGTCCAAATCTTTGCTCAGACTTTTGATAAAACATGTCCAAAAAAATATTAAAAGTCATTCTATTTATCAAGCAGTCGATATTTTAAAGAAAATTAAAATTTAATATTCAAGTCAAAGTCCCGCTTTACGACTGCCAGAAAAAATTTTGATCATGAGCGCCCTGGAGCATTTGGGAATATTGAGTAAGCAGTCTAACAATTTTTTGTCAAATTTTGAATTATTTATCAAAGTCATTCATCATATTTTGCAGTCGATATTTAAAAAAAATAAAAATTTTAATTTTTAATAAAAGTCCCGCTTTACGACTGCAAGAAAAAATTTTTGATCATATTTTTTTTTTTTCCAAGTTCGGAATTTTTTTTTCAAAAGTTCGAGCAAAGACTTTTAATAAAAAAAGTCCAAATCTTTGCTCAGACTTTTGATAAAACATGTCCAAAAAAATATTAAAAGTCATTCTATTTATCAAGCAGTCGATATTTTAAAGAAAATTAAAATTTAATATTCAAGTCAAAGTCCCGCTTTACGACTGCCAGAAAAAATTTTGATCATGAGCGCCCTGGAGCATTTGGGAATATTGAGTAAGCAGTCTAACAATTTTTTGTCAAATTTTGAATTATTTATCAAAGTCATTCATCATATTTTGCAGTCGATATTTAAAAAAAATAAAAATTTTAATTTTTAATAAAAGTCCCGCTTTACGACTGCAAGAAAAAATTTTTGATCATATTTTTTTTTTTTCCAAGTTCGGAATTTTTTTTTCAAAAGTTCGAGCAAAGACTTTTAATAAAAAAAGTCCAAATCTTTGCTCAGACTTTTGATAAAACATGTCCAAAAAAATATTAAAAGTCATTCTATTTATCAAGCAGTCGATATTTTAAAGAAAATTAAAATTTAATATTCAAGTCAAAGTCCCGCTTTACGACTGCCAGAAAAAATTTTGATCATGAGCGCCCTGGAGCATTTGGGAATATTGAGTAAGCAGTCTAACAATTTTTTGTCAAATTTTGAATTATTTATCAAAGTCATTCATCATATTTTGCAGTCGATATTTAAAAAAAATAAAAATTTTAATTTTTAATAAAAGTCCCGCTTTACGACTGCAAGAAAAAATTTTTGATCATATTTTTTTTTTTTCCAAGTTCGGAATTTTTTTTTCAAAAGTTCGAGCAAAGACTTTTAATAAAAAAAGTCCAAATCTTTGCTCAGACTTTTGATAAAACATGTCCAAAAAAATATTAAAAGTCATTCTATTTATCAAGCAGTCGATATTTTAAAGAAAATTAAAATTTAATATTCAAGTCAAAGTCCCGCTTTACGACTGCCAGAAAAAATTTTGATCATGAGCGCCCTGGAGCATTTGGGAATATTGAGTAAGCAGTCTAACAATTTTTTGTCAAATTTTGAATTATTTATCAAAGTCATTCATCATATTTTGCAGTCGATATTTAAAAAAAATAAAAATTTTAATTTTTAATAAAAGTCCCGCTTTACGACTGCAAGAAAAAATTTTTGATCATATTTTTTTTTTTTCCAAGTTCGGAATTTTTTTTTCAAAAGTTCGAGCAAAGACTTTTAATAAAAAAAGTCCAAATCTTTGCTCAGACTTTTGATAAAACATGTCCAAAAAAATATTAAAAGTCATTCTATTTATCAAGCAGTCGATATTTTAAAGAAAATTAAAATTTAATATTCAAGTCAAAGTCCCGCTTTACGACTGTCAGAAAAAAAATTTTGATTTTTTTTTTTTCAAAATCCAAGTCTGGACTTTTTTTTTCAAAAGTTCGAGCAAAGACTTTAAATAAAAAAAGTCCGGACTTGCACTTGACTTGAGACTTGTGACTTTTAAACAACTCTGCTTTTAACCTAACTCTTAATCTATTCATTTGCAGATTTTTTTAAATTAAATAACCAGCTAAAATTGAACATTTATTTATTATCCTTTCTCAAAAAAATATTTACTTTTTTACTAAAAATTAATTTTTTAAAAAAATTTTAGACAGACCCTCGTACGGCGTAGAATGAAATTTATTATTTTTTCACCTAAAAATTTAAATGAAATAAATTTTTATTTAAATTTGATTCAAACCATTCAATTCTTTATATTTTTAATTCTCTTAATTAAATAAAAACAAACAAAAAAAAACAATAAAAAATTTATTCAAACAAAACTTCTTTTAACTAAAATTCTTTTTTTAAACAAACTATTATTTACAACCAAAGATTTTCTTGTCGATTCTAATCTTTCCAAAATGTTATTGCACTCAGGTCGCAAAAATTTTTTAAAATCAGTACAGTCCCAAATTAAATTGACCAAATCAGTGGGTACATCATTTCTCACCTCTAATTCATTTAAGTGAAGCCTTCCCGATTCTATTAAAGACTTTAATTCCTGTCTGTCCACGCTCCAGAAAGGCAGCATGGCACTAAAAATTTCTCCCAGCGTAACTCCATACGCATAAACATCGCTTTTGGTAGAATACCTATCTACATTTGTTCTGTTCTGATTGGATTCAGCTGCTGCCACTGATTGAATCTCTGGTGCCATCCATCTTGGTTTACCAGCGTGAATGTTCAATCCCATTTTGCTTTTGTTAAAATATCCAAAACCATGAGTTGACGAATAAGCAAGACTAAAGTTGGCTATTTTGGTACAAAACTTTTGTTGATCATTCGAATAGAGGCGAATATTCGAGGACCTGATGTCTCGATGGATTATGTCACTGCCATGCAGATACCTCAGTCCTTGGATAATCTCTAAGCCAATGTCTATCAAATCTGTGATTGAAGTTTCCCACCATTTCTCTATTTCGCCATTGAAAAGAAAATTTGACAACTTTTTGCCCTCAGACTCTGTGACCAAGCAGAAGAATTGTTGGTCCAACACAACACCTTTGAACTTGATAATGTTTTCATGATTGCAGGATTTGAGCACCGCTATCTCATTAAGAAATGTTTTGAGACAAAATATGTTCTCCACGTCGGTAAGTGTTTTTGTAGTGGCTTTGGATTTGTCTATGGTTAAAAGAACATTTTCTTTTTTGAATTTGTAGGAGACAAGGAGAATTTTTTGCTGCCGTATTGAGCCATAGGTGCCGAGAATCTCGGTTTGTTTATCTGTAGAGTGAAAATCTGTGATGTTTAGTTTGGGCTGTAAGATATGTCGCTCGATTTGTTCAAACTGTTTCAGGTCTTCTTCTCCAACAATTGTTTCCTTGGATTCATCAGGAGCTTGATTAAGGTTTTTGTTCAGCATTTTCCAGTAGTTCATCAAAGAATCGTCCTGGTTCTTGGCGAGTTTTTTCTCCATGTACTTGGGCTTGGGATATAAATTTATGTCCACATAGTCGTTGTCCAAGATGGAACTTGCTTTTCTGGATTTAGGGCTCGAGTTAGAGCGAAAGCAGCAAACACCGACCATTTTAGTAAGTGGAGAATTTTGAACCAATGTTCTTTAATTTAAAAAAAAAAAATTTTTTTTTTTATTTGCTATGGCAAACTTTAAATAAATTCTGTGATTGTTGTTATATTAAAATATTTTAAATTTTTTCTTTGTTTTTTAGATTATTTTAAGTTTTTTTTTTTGAACTGACAAAAAATTTTTATTTTTTTTTTTAGAACTATAAAGGAATTAAAAATTAATTTATTTTTTTTTTGGGAAAAAGAAAATTTTTAAGTCTTTTAAAAAATAAAAGGAATTAAAATTGTCTTTATTCTTGGTCGTAATAAAAATCAAAGTTTTTAGATTAGATTATGAATATTCAGTTTGGACTATTTTTTCAAGATAACAAAAGACCAGTAATTTGAATGAAATAAAAAAAAAATAGATAATGTTACTAGCTATACTAAATTTGTTAATTTACAGATAAAAAAAAATCCAAAATTTGTTAATTTTTGTCTAAAATTGTTATTTTGTGACTAAATTATTTAATATAAAAGTAACTAGTATATTTTTGCTTATTTTTACCTAAATTTGTCATTTTTTGTATAAAAAATAAAATTAAAAAAACGCCAATTATTGTTATTTTTAATCTAATTAAAAAAAAAAAACAAAACAAAAAATCACTGCGTTTCTAGAGCTTTTTTTGCTTTTTGAGGCAAGAAACATTTTTGAACTTTAAGGTATTTCCACTAGTTTCTGATGTGCTCTTAGCGTCATGTCATATTTTGGAATATCCATTTTTTTGGTCAGATTAAAAATATTTATTCAAATTTTAAGTAGTTATGGTTGAAATTAAACAATATGAAAAAAAAAAATTCAGACATAAACTAACAAATTTAGTTAAATTATGTAAGACACATTTTAACCAATTTAGTCAATTTTTAACAATTTTTGCAGGGTTTAAAAAAAATACCAATTTGATTTTTTTCCTTTAATCTTAATTTTATCGAATAATTAATTTTTTTACCTGCTATCAATCTGAATTGAATTAAACCATATTTAAATACGGGTAGATTTTGTTACCATTTTTAAAAACTAACTTGATTTTTAAACAAATTATAGCTATAACTGGTTATTACCAAATTTTTTTCAAGTTTTTTTGAAGAACTTTATATTTTTAACTAAAATAAAATGTCTAATGAAAGCTATTTTTTAATGTCAATAAATTTTTTAATGAAATAATAACAAGAAACGCACAATACCTAAATAATTTAAGTGTATGTATTTCAGAAATTTATATTTTTGTTATTAAAAAAAATAAATAATATATTTATAAAATTATATGTTTATCAAGACACATTCAATTTGAATTTATATGGAAATTAATCGATTGAAATTCATCAAGTTTGAATTTTCTTAAGGAATTAATATTTAGCTTATTTCTGATTTATTGAATAAAAGAACCAGCTTGAATGGATCGATATTTAAAATTAAAAAAAAAAAACAAGTTTTACATAAAAATTGCTTTTTAATGATTGGAAAAGCTATTATTAAGTGATAAATAATGTAAAAGATAAAATTTTTCCATGAAATTAATTTTTTTATTTTTTCAAAAATTTAAAAAGAAAGAAATGAAAGAAAACAAAACAAAAATGCTTGATATTTTCAAAGAATGGACAGAATCAATGACAATGCATGGATTTCCAAACATTTTTCGAACCAAGTTCTTGGCTATTAAAATAATGTGGATTATTTTATGTTTGGCCTCTACTTCTGCTTGTTTTTTTTTAATTATTTCAAATTTAATCAATTTTTTCAACTTTGATGAAGTGACCAAAATACGGGTAATAGAAAAGGACTCGATTTTATTTCCAGCGGTAACCATTTGCAACATTAATCCATTTGTAACCCAACAAGGCTTAGAATACGTTCGGTCTATTTTAGAAGAAGGCAACCTCACTAACTTTACTGAAGCTTTACTAGACCCGATTTTTCAAGACGAATTTTCTAAATTAAATTTTAATTACAATATAATTAGGTATTCTTTGACATCATTTTCAAAATCAATTTCAAATGAGCAAAAGAAAAATTTATCTTTCCCATTTGATAAAATGTTCATTAGCTGTCTTTACAATTTTAGACCATGTAATCAAAATCAATGGACATGGTTCTACAATTCAGAGTTTGGAAATTGTTTTCGTTTCAATTCTGATCAAAATTCCCAAGAAATACAAAAAACCTTTCAAGCTGGAAAGTATAATGGACTAATGATTGAATTGTATGTTGGCATACCAGAAGATCAAAAAACTTTAAGTCGAACAACTGGCGCTCATGTTTACATAGATGACAATTCTATGCAACCATTATTAGGACAAGGTGTAGATGTTGCTTCTGGATCTGATACAAATCTGGTTTTGCAGCGAATCAAGAGAAAACAAATGCAAAAACCTTACAGCAACTGCATAGAAAATTTAGACAAAATTGATTCATTTGATTCAGAATATTACAGAAAAGTGTTTAGGTCGAATTTAACTTATCGTCAAGATGATTGCTTTTGGGCCTTTATTCAGTCTGAAATTTATAAAAAATGTAAATGTGATGAAATGGGTTCAAATCTCATATCAGAAAATAAATATCCTTGTGATGATTTTGAAAAACAAAATTGTGCCTTGGTAGCACTTCAAAGACTAACGCAATCAAGTTACAAAAAAAGTATTGAATCACTTTGTCCTTTGGAATGTGAATCTGTCACTTATGGGGTTACAAAATCAATAAGTAGATATCCATCAGTGTCCTATGGTAACGATTTGGTAAAGACCAAACAAATAAAAGCTTTGTTTGGGAACAGAACAAACATTAGCATTGAAGAATTGAGGGAAAATATTTTGTCATTAAATATTTATTATGAATATTTAAAGCAAACTGAAATTACAGAAAACAAAAGCATTAGCTGGGATGGATTAGTTGGAAGCATCGGTGGAACTTTGGGACTTTTTTTGGGAATAAGTTTCCTCAGTTTTGTGGAAATAATTGACTTACTTTTACAGATGGTTTTTTTTAAGTGCAAAAAAAATACGACTAAAGTTTTTTTCAATACAAAGAGCTAGATATTAGATAAAAAATTCAAATCACTGTCATTAATTATGATATTTTTGCTAATAAACAAAATAAAAATTAAACTTTTTAAAAGATAGTCAAAAAAGTAATTTTTTTTTATTTCCAAATTAAATTCAAAAAAAATTAAAATTTGTTTCATGAATACATTTTTTACCTTAGATTTATAAAGCATTTTTTAAAGTAAAAATTATATATTTTTTTTGACGTATCAATAATACTTTTAATATTTTCATTCACTTAATTTTTTTTTTTTTACTAAAAATTATATTCATTATTAATTTTTCATTGAAAAAATAAATCTAAATATTTAAAAATATATTCAAACTTTGTTATTTTGATTATTAAAATATTATTAATAAATGGATAAAGATTAAAAAATTAAGTGAATTAAAATATTAAAAGTATTATTGATATATCATAATAAATATAATTTTTACTTTTAAAAAATACTTTATAAATCTAAGGTAAAAAATGTATTCATGAAATAAAAATCTTGCCATAAGTTTGCACATATTGTATCGACGCCTAAATGGGTTATTTGAAAATAAGGTGGCCAAATTTGAAAAACTGCTATATCTCCTTCATTTTAAAAAGATATTTTCAAAAAAAATATTTTAACATGAAGAACTCGAAGAGAGGAATCGAATGATACGTGTGATATATTTTTTAAAAAAATTTAACCTTTATTTTCTCTTAAAGTTTGATTACGCCTAATGAGGTTAAAAAGTCTCGAATTAGTAATTCGGCAAAAAAAGTTTTTAAGGTCCTTAGTATAACTAAAGGTCTAACCCATTTCCACTATTCGACCCAGCACGTGTTCAAGTTCATATATGAGAATATTTTCAGAATTAAAGGATATGCTTTATTTCATTTTTTTCATCCAAGGTTTATCAAAAAGCTAGTGCCCATATCTTTTTTCAAGACTGATTAACACTTCATTTATTTAATTATTTTAAAATAAAAATACAATATATTCTTTTTTAAAATTCAAATTTTACATTAAAAAAAAATTAAAATAAGAAATTTAACTTAAATTAAATTTTTTCATTTGAATTTCAAATTTTTTGTAAAATAAATCAAATTTATCGAAGGTATTGTGAAATTTTATACAAAACTTCTAAAACACAAATAAAAAAATTTTATAACTTTGGTTCAAAATGTCAAAAACTTGTTCTGCAAATGAAACAAAATGAAACAACTTTTGTTTCACCTACTGTGGAATTCTGCGAAATCTGTGCAAATTAATTGCGTTTTATTGTGAATACTTTTAAATAGAGTGCAATTTTGCAGAATTCGCACAGATTTTGCAGGCTTGCGCTGTAGGTGAAAGGTTGTTTCACTTTATATCATTTAAAGAACAAGTTTTTGACATTTAGAAAAAAAAAGTTAGAAAATTTTTTCAGTTTTGTATTGGAAGTTTTGTTTGAAATTTCACAATGCCTTTATCGAATAGTTTACACGCTCTTTTGTAAATTAAGCTAATATTATTAAATACAGACATTTTAAAGAGATTGAAAGTTAAATTGATTTTTTCAATTAAGAAATTATTAATTAATTTTGAAAAAAAAATAAGAAAATGTAATTTCACAAAATTTTGATTTAGCACCATTTTGTACCGATTTATCCGAATTCTATTTTATATTTCTTGAATGATTTGTTTGAAGTTGATCTTTTAAGATTCTAGGTACATTATCAAATTTCATAATTTAAAACGATTTTTAAGGTCTAACCTATTTCCTTTATTCGATTCAGCACATGCTAAAGTATTTATGAGAATATTCTAAAAAAATTCGGGGAAATTGGGCTACTATTTTTTTAAGTTTTTGAAAAAAAGGCTGCGAAATATTCAATAAAAAAATAGGGAACCAGGTTTGACTTGGTTACCATATAACTTAAGGTTTTGTGAATTTCAAATGCAAATTGAACAAAATTTCTTCTTTTTTTGATAATTTAAAATTAAATTTAATAAAAAATACTAGAAAAAATACTGCATCATATTTAAACATACTTTTTTACCCAAAATAATTTTTGTGTGTTAGTCATGCAAGCAGAGGATCGAGGATTGTAAACCCGCTGAGGGTGAAAAAATCTTCAAAATATCTCTGCAGTACGGGATGAATGGATGCCATCCATTCGTCTCAAAAATACTGCACTATAGTGAAACGGTTTCACTATGTTGCAGTATTTTTCCTAGTATTTTTATTAAATTTAATTTTAAATTATCAAAAAATTAAGATTTTTTGTTCAATTTGTATTTGAAATTCACAATACCATGACTTTATTTAGGTTTAAAATTTATTGCCAATGTTTTAATAATTTTAAGAAAATAATCTTTTGGTAACGCTATTTTAATAAAAGCATCGCTTTTTTAATATAGACTCATCTAAAATAAAAGCGGATGCAGCCAGTCGGGGTCCGGGGCGAAGTCTTGATCTAGGGTTTCGGATTAGTAAAAAGTTAAGTTATTTTTAATAATTAGTCTTAACTTTAATTAAGGAGTTTATTTTTATTAAAATATTTTGCAATGTTTTATTAAAATTAGCGGCAAGGAAAATACGGGCTATAATTTTTATTTAATTTAAATTGCTAGTCTCGGGGAATTTATTTAAGGAATAATATTAAACCGTCAAATAAAAAATGAATTGTCCAATAGATAATTAATTGTCGAATATTATATTAATTGTCAAATAAATGACTAAAAAAGTCATATCAATAATTAAATGTCAAATAAAAAATGAATTGCCAAATCAAACATGAATCGTAATATATTAAATTAATGAGTCAAGTACAAAAATAAAGATGTCATATAATTTGTATAAAAGTCAAATGCTTTTTTTGAAGAATTTTATTCTAATAATAATAAACAAAGCTAATACCTAATTTTGACGAAAATGATGATCATATATTAGTCAAATTCGTCGATATTAAACGTTAATGTTAGAATAAACGATCACAATTCAGACGAAATGTATCGCGAAATGGTATCGTGAACAGTTCAGATATTATCTAATCCAAGATTTTCCAGAAGCAGCGTATACCGTACCTCTAAATAAAATTCGTGGCACAGGTAGACCAGCAAAAATGAAAAAGGCTTTGTATAAATAATTTTGCTTCTTTTTATATTTCATATATTTGATTTTTTTATTAGACATTTTATTATATTTTGTTTTGAGTATACAATGCTTGACATAGATGATTTAAGACATAAGCTAACAGAAACTAAATCCGAAAGGGATCTAGGTGTCCAAATAACAAACAATCTCAAATGGAATGAACAATCGAAAATTTCTGCAGCAAAAGCGAACTCGGCGCTCTCAAAAGAGCATTTAAGACCTGGACAGTCAACTCGTTTCAGATACTTTATTCTTCATTCGTTAGACATCATCTTGAATACGCCTCTTCAGTATGGAACCCTCACAACAAAGCCGATATCAAAATACTCGAACGAGTTCAAAGAAGAGCAACTAAACTTGTAATTGGCTTAAGATTTCTCACTTACGAAGAAAGATTAATAAAACTAAATCTTACAACTTTAGAAGAAAGAAGATTAAGAGAGGACGCAGTCCAGTATTTCAAAATCGAAAACGGTCTCAACATTGTAGACTGGTATAAGCCAAACTCTCTTATTAAATCCATTTCTGCAGTAGGCCCTGCGAGTGATATAAGAGGAAATAAACATAGAAAATCAAGACAATTAACAATTAACTGCGGACAAAGAGAATATTTCATTACTAATCGAATCGTCCCGCTTTGGAATCAACTGCCACCAACAGTAATTCAGGCCCGCACTAAGAACGGCTTACAATTCGATCGTAAACAATCGGCTGTCATAGTGAGGAAAGCCCTCACTTGCAGGATTACTCCTGTTACAGTCAAATTATTATTATTATTATTATTTGTATTAGACATTTAATATTTTAAATGAAAAATTAAATAGATATATGACATTTAATTTAATACTTGACTTTTAATTATATTTGACGAATTCATTTTTCATTAGACAAAATGAATTATTTTTATTTGGCAAATTCATTTTTGATTAGATATAGATCCTTTATTTAACACCTTAAAAATAACTTCAGAGATAATGAAGAATTAAACTGCGTCTAATTATTAAATAAAATTAAAAGAGAGTTTAAAGTTTATGACGATTCATGTTTTATTTGGCAATTGATTTTTTATTTGACATTTAATTATTGATATGACTTTTTTAGTCATTTATTTGACAATTAATATAATATTTGACAATTGATTATCTATTAGACAATTCATTTTTTATTTAACTTAAAATTCATTTGGCAAGTCATTTTTTATTTGACGGTTTAATATTATTCCTTTATTTAACACCTTAAAAATAACTTGAGTTTCAAACGTTTTATTGATTAAAAATTATTGATTTGAGAATTAAATCTAATTGTACAATAATTGTTATTAAGATATAAAGTAAGAATTGTCAGACATTTCGTAAATTGCTACAAAAATATAAATTATAAATTATAAACTAGTTATATGATTAAATAAGATAGAGACTAGCTCTCGCGTTTTGGCTGTTGGAATCGTTGCGAAGTTTTCGAAGGAATTCAGAGATAATGAAGAATTAAACTGCGTCTAACTATTAAATAAAATTAAAAGAGAGTTTAAAGTTTTTAATCTTTAATTGAAGTAAAACTGAAAAACTTTAACTAAAATTAAAAGATGTAATACATAAATAAACATTTTTAAAAATAAATAGAGAGAAAGGACCTAGGATTTAAAAAGTCCAAGTCCGGGCTTTAAAACTTTTATGCTTAAATTGCAAGAAAATTCTGATATATGGCAAATATATTGCATTAGATAACCAAAAAGTATATAAATTTTTTGATATGAAGCCTGATCTAGCAAATTTAAAAAAAAAGTCCGGACTTTGACTTTTTTTTTAATGACTTGGATTTTTTTTGGGACTTTTAAACCACAAGAAAACTGTGAAAGTGAAAGTTATCATTGATTCAACCGGTTTAAATGCTTTTAAAGATTCAAATCAGACAAAAACAATGAGTCGAGTTTATATTCTTCAAGGCTAACAAGAATGAGAATGCAAAACGCCCTTTAAAAAGTTATTTTGATCATATAGTCATAATTTTCAATTAAACTGTAAATATTTGAAAAAATAGAAAATTAAGATTATTTTAATTTATTATTTTTTAACAAATATCCCTGACCAAGATTTGTGCTAAATGAGTTTAAGAAGATGACGACATCATTTATGATGACAGGGATGAATAAGAAAAAAAGAATATGGACTCGGGATTATGTTACGACTAATGAAATAATTGAGAGTCAAGCAGGACAGATATTAATACGACCGGTAAGAATTTCTAAGAAGATGTTACCTTAATTCAAACCATGCCTTCAAAATCTCCATTAATTTGGAAAATAGAACAAAATTTAAAATTAAAGTTCAAGAAATTCAAAACTTAAGTACTATCTGAATTTCTAATTTTTGACATAAAATTCGTAAACTACGTCATTAGAGACCCTTAATAAAAAAAAACATTAGATTTTTTAAATAAATTGACTTAATCTTTTTTTATTTTCTTTTGATTATTCAATTTTATTTAAAACCTTCAGGAAGGTCGTACCGATAAATCTCTTATTAAAAAGATAAAGTTCCAGAAATTCAAGTGTTATCTGAATTTCTAATTTTTGACTTTAAATTCGTCCTTTGAAGCCCTTAATTTATTTTTCTTTGGGAGGCAAAAAAAATTCTTCACCTAGCAATTTTAAAATAATTAACCCTCTAAAATGTTGTGGTTCTATCCAATCAATGTATTAAATGATAAAATTGAAATATATTTTTAAATTAAAAATATTCTTAAAGATCTTAAAAATTTCTTCACTCTGATGAATTTTTTTTTTTGAATTTTTTAATGAGATTGAGTTTAAATTTTAGTTAAAATATTCAAAAAATATACAATTATTAAGGTTCGCGCAGGTCAAAACTACAGCACTATCTGAATTCGACTTATTCGACCATAGGCTTATTGTTTGACATATTGTTAGTTGTATCCTTTAATAACTAAAAATCTAATGATTTTGTTGACATATTTTATTATTATTTTACAGATTCTTAAAGCTTTTTTCCTAAGAAACAAAATTGTGTATTCATTTGTTTTTAAAAAATAATTTTTGACCATTAAAATTTACCGGAGACGAAAAATATTGGAGTTTTTCGATATTTTTGTATCTCGTCCTTGGTTTACCCCTTAATTAAAGATTTTTTTTGAAGATTTAGAAACCGGACAAAATTCTGAACGAATTTTTTAGCTCACTTTTTTAATTATTGACTTTTTAGTCCATCAATTTTGACCAAAAAGTGTAAATTTTTATAAAAAAAATTGAAATATTTAATTTTCATTAATTTATAAAAAAATATTAAGTCAGGGGTTAAAATTCATTACATTTATTTTTTTCTAATTATATTATATTTAATTATATGATAATTTTTTGAATATTTTAACTAAATTTCAAACTCAATCTCATTAAAAAATATTTCAGTTTTATCATTGAATACATGTTTCGGAAAGAACTATAACTTGTCAATTATTTTTGAACCCCTCGGTAAGGAATTTTTTTTTTTGAGCCATCCAAAAAAAATCAAATTTAGGTTTTAAAGGGACGTAGTTTACGAATTAAGAGTCAAAAATTAAAAATTTCAGTTTGCATTCACGTTTTTAATTTTTAGAACTTTATTTATCCGATAATTTCTTCAAATTTTGAATAGATTCAAAATCTGTCAAAAAATTTGTTAAAAATATATTCTGTTTTTTTGTAATTATTCACATTTTTATCCCTTTACCAGGAAAAAAAATTATTTTTTTGAATATTTTTTTATTTTATAAAACCGGAGATGGTGATTAAAAAATTTTACTTTTAAATTAAAAAAAAAAATTTTTTCAGGTATTTTTGAATGAAGATAATGAAACTGAAACCGAAATTGAAAATTTTTGATTGTGTGGTAGTTTTGAATTGCCGGAAAAAATAAAAATTTTAATTGTAATTTTCTTAATTTGTAACCATGAATTCAATTGAAAAAAATGGTATTTATTAGACTCCTAATTCCCAAAAATAGTAATCAAGTTTAAAAATGAGCAATTTGGAAAGTTTATCTAATGAATTAGAAGTTCCTCTATTTGAAACAAGGGATTTACAATTCGATGCAAACTGTGCAATTAAATATGGTAGCATCTCAATAGTTCGAAAAGCATATGTTCCAGAACATGGATGGACAGTTGCAGTAAAAAATTACAAGCAACAAGACAGTTCTAGTTATAAGAATGAAATTAGAATTCTAAATAAAATGAATCATGAAAATATACTCAGTCTTAAAGGAATACTTAATGATGGTGATTCTTTGGTAGTTGATTGGTGCTATGGACCAAATCTTTATGAATACTTTAATTCAAAACATGAAGAATGCTTCAGTAAGGCAAGTACAAATGAGCTGATGAACATTGCTTATCAAATTTCCAATGGCATGGAATACATGCATTCTATGAAAATAATTCACCGTGATTTAAAGTCAAAAAATGTGTTTTTGATCGGACCAAGCTGGCAAAAAGGCACCAGACATTGGAAAGTGAAAATTGGTGATTTCAATTTGGCAGTTTCAATAGATGATCCAGATGCGCAAAATATTCAGACAAAATGTGAAGGGTCCCTTTACTGGATGGCACCAGAAGTAATAAACAGAAATTTTATTAATCAACAAATAAATGATCCGTACACATTCAAATCTGATGTGTACTCTTTTGGAGTTATTCTTTTTGAATTGTTGACTGGAGAACTTCCGTTCAAAGAAATGGAACCGATGAATATGGCTCTGAAGATTGGACGTAGAGAAATTTCTCTTAATCCTGAAATTTCATCACACGCGTCACAACAAACAATTGATTTGGTCAAACAATGCACTGAACATAATAGAAAATTAAGACCTGATTTTTCACAGATAAAAAATCTTCTTTCTAAAATCATTGAATAATTTTATTCACTTCCACCAAATATCTCAATTGATTAGTCTTTTTTGTCAAATAAATTCATACAAAATAAATATTTTGTTTTTATTTAAAAATATTTCGAAAAAATTAACTAATTATTTAGATAGTAACGGGTTAGAAGGAAGTCATTACATTTATTTTTTTTTTAGTTTTTTAGTTTATCAAACCAAATGGTTGATATTTTACACTATTCTGACGATTTCACATTTGATTTACCTGAAAAATATATTTTTTTAAAGGAACATTATTTCTTAAACAAGCTGAACTTAAGATAAAAAATAAATTTATTATGTTTTAAAACATGGATTTTTTTAATAAATGAGTGAAAATTAACAATTTCAATTTTTTTTTAAACATAATTGATTATAAAAATTATTATAATATAATATATATATAATATTTATATATATACAGTATTGGTAAAAAAATTGAGAACCGCATGAAAATTTTTTATATTTCAAATTTAAAAAGCCGTCCTTTTCAGATGGATCAACAATTTGAAATAATTTTTTTTGTTACTAAAAAAAACCTCCCTGGCTGGTTAATAAAAATCCCTTTTACATGAGATTAAAAAAAATTTTCCTTTTTTTGCCTTAAAATTTTGTCGTAAAAATTATGAGAACGATGTGAATTCTACTATTCCTTTTTTGTATTTTTATCATCCAATCCTGATGAAATTTTGGATTTAAGCAGAGATGACATTATTTTACAACTAAAACAAAAAATTAGTCGATTTGAAAAAAAAATTTATGAAAAAATGCCTTCCGAAAACAGAAATCGTTCATCAGTTACCCTTCAGGACGGAATCAAGGCTGTTACCATGTGCCAACAAGGAAAATCAGTTGAAGTTATCGGAAGAGAGTTGAATAGGTCAAAATCGTGCATTAAAAGAATTATTGACCGTTACAATGAAACAAACTCATAGAAAGATCGTCCTAGACCAGGCAGGCCACGAATATCTACTGCGAAGGATGATAGAAATCTGGTCCGTTTGGTTAAGAAAAATCGAACCGAACCGTTCCATGTCTTAGCAAATCAATGGAAACTGTCGAATGGAAAGACAGCATCATTATCTTTAGTAAGGAAAAGATTATTGGCAAATAAACTCGAATGGAAAGTCGTTGTCAAGAAACCTCGACTTTCAACAAAGCATATTAAGGATAGAAAAACGTTTTGTAAGATGGTTAAATCATGGCCATTGTCAAAATGGAGACAAGTTCTTTTCAGTGATGAGATGAACATCGAAGTCAACAACCGCAAAAATCGAATTTGTATTCGTAGAACCACGGCAGAGAAATACAATCAAGATTGTATTATTAAGCGAACTAAACAAGGAAGTGGTTCAATAGGAATATGGTGCTGTATGAGTTATTATGGACTTGGGATTCATTGCGTATTTGACGGGAGATTAAATGCAACCAGAAACATCGAAATTTTAAATAATAACTTGATTGAATCGATGCGGAAGTTGCGCCAAAACCAGCAATTCATTTTTCAGCAAGACAATGCACCATGCCATAGAGCCAAAAAAGTAGTCGAATGGTTCAAAAAATAGAGTGTCTCAAGTGGCCAGCTAACAGTCCAGATTTAAACTGCATAGAAAATTTGTTGAGTTGGTTAGACAAAGAGCTTGCAAAAGTAGGATCTCGATCCTTGGATGAATTAAAAAGAATCGTGCCAGAAATCTTAGAAAACGTACCGAAAAGTGAAACCGAGAATCTGGTTGACTCAATGCCATGGAGAATTAATAAATGCTTAAAAAATAAAGGGGCAGTTACACATCATTAACCCTTTTTTAATTAATTTTTGGATCGTTCTCATTTTTTTGTCCCAAATTATTCTTAGTTTATTTTTTGAGTTTTTTTTGGATGAATTTTTTAAATAAAATTCGCCGAACTTTTTTTTTAAACTTTTTAATAACAATTAAAACCCGCATTTTTCGAATATATAATTTGTTTGTGGAAATTTTTTTTCTTTTTCGTCTCTTTTGTTCTTTTTAATAAAATGTTTAAAAAAATCTTGCGGTTCTCTTATTTTTTACCAATAATTTAGATTATATAATATATAATAAAAATTGAAATTTTATAATATTCAATTTTTTTTATAAAAATTTAGATTTTTTGGTCAAAATTGATGGACTTAAAAGTGAATAATTAAAAAAGTGAGCTAAAAAATTTGTTCATAATTTTGTAAAATAATCTTAATTAAGGAGTAAAAAAGGACGAGGTATAAAATTATTGAAAAACTCCAAAAATTTTCATCTCCGGTCAATTTTAATGGTCAAAAATTATTTTTTTAAAAACAAATGAATGCACCATTTTGTAGCTTATGAAAAGAGCTTTGAGAATCTGTATAATAATAATAAAAAATGTTAACAAAACCATTAGATTTTTAGAACTAAAAGGATATGAATTTATGAATTTTGGTGCTAATCTTTGAGAGAGGGTAGCAAAAAAAATTATTTTTTTAACCCCTCTTAAAAAATTGGCTTTCCTTAGTTTCCATATATGTAGAATAAGAATTTCTTGTCGAATAAATCAAATTCAGATAGTGCTGTAGTTTCGACCTGCGTGAACCTTAAACATGAATTTTCGCTGATTAAATTTATTATTTAACAATTTAATTTCGTTTAAAAAATTTAATATTAGTTAATATTTTTTGACACTCAAAGGCCCATTTTTTTTACTACGCTTAAGACCAAAGTTGTCAAAAAACCCTTAAAATTACATTTGCTTTTTAATAAGAATAAATTTGATTTTTTTTCAATAGCGAAATACCAACTCAAAATTTTTCAAACCAAAAAGTAATTCAAAGGATATTTCGAATACAAACCATTTTACAAAGAATCGAAAAAACAATTCTGGTTGATTGAATCTCCTCACCAGCCTTCCATTCACAACAAATTTTAAGAAAATTCAGAATTAATCTTTAAAAAAAACCTTTCTGGAAAAAAATAAATAAGTTTCGATCAAAAAAAGGACCTGGATTAGCTTTTACTAAGGAATTGAGAGTTGATAAATAAATTAATAATGAAAAATTTAAGTATATACAGCTAAATCGATTCAGCTTTTTTTAAAAATCTTTTAAAATTTTTTTTAAGAATTTTCCTTAAACCGTGAATTTGTGTTCTGTTGAAGCAGTTTTTATTGGAAAAAGATTCCATGATTTTCAGTTATCTTGTTAAGGTCTTTAATCAAAATGTATATTTTATCAAATTAAATTTACACAATCACTGTACAAAATTTTAGAATTATTTATATAGTTTTATTCTTCATAAAATAATTTTTGCATAAAAAAAACAAAACTTTAAAAATTTTCCATTTATGGAAATTTGCTAGGATGCTGATGAATCATATGCTCAACTTGTCTTAGTGACTAAAATCCATATTTAATTATTTTTTTTGTTAAATTCTAAAATAACATAAATAATTTATTTCTTTTTAATTTAATTAATTTAATTTGAACACTTGATGTATTTTTAAATTCAAAGACACCTGACAAATAAGCTATTGAAATCATAAAAATGTTACGAGCCAAAATTTATTCAGCTTTGAGTTTAGCATACTGATCTGAAGACTGCGTAATTTTATCAAAGAAAAAAAAGTCAAAAAATTGCCAAATAAATGTCGCCTAGTAACTTACCAGTCAATCTTTGAAACTTAAAATAAATATTTAATAGCATAATTATCTTATTTATTTATTAAAACAATGGAAACATTGCGCCAACGTCTCTGGAATGGTTTCTCGCAGCACTCTTTTGTCTAAATCACATTCTCCAAGGCTTTTATTTTTGTTAGAATAATAAACATTTCCATAGAAACTCTTTTATTTTTTAATCAAAGTATCAAGTTTTAATTAAAATAATTTTTTTTTGACATCTTTAAAATAAGTAGATGCCTCCTAAAGGTTTAATATGCTATATTTGTGGCCGTGAATTTGGGCTTTCCTCGATTGCCATTCACGAACCCCAATGCTTAAAAGTATTCAGAAAAAAAAATTTTTTTTAACTTTTTATTTTGGTAAAATAAAGAAATGGGAAATGGAAAATTCAAAGCTTCCGCGTTCCAAGCAGCGCAGTCCTCCGCAGAAGCCGACCATTTTGCCAGACATAAACAACGACTCGGTAAATGACAGGGATAGATTTAACCAGGCTGCATATGAGGCAGCCAAGACTCAGCTCATACCATGTTCAAAATGTGGACGAACATTTGCAACTGACCGAATTGATGTGCACGAACGCAGCTGCAAATCAGCTGGTTCAAAGATACCACAAAAATCACCCAGTACCAAGCCCAAAGAAACAGATGGCTCCTCGAGCGGATACTCCAGTGGAAAATACAGCAAGACTCCTAATGAGCCCGAACCTGCAAAACCCAAGACAGTTGTATGCTACATTTGTGGACGTGAGTTTGGCACTCAATCAATCGCGTATATTAATTAATTTTTTACGGCTCTAAATTTTAAGATAGAAAAAAAAAACAGGTGATCATTTTTTAATAATAGGAAGATTATGAAAAGAAAAAAGGATACGGGGCAATTAGAAAAATAAAAACTCATAGTCAAAATAACTAAATTTTGTTGCTTTATTCTTAATTAATTTTTCTTATCTATAATTTAAGATGTTAATCAAGCTTTATATTTTTTTTGTAAGCTCACCAAATTCTCTACAAAAATTAATTTAATTCTGAAACATTTTTTTATAAAAATCGTGTTTTGAATTTGATTTTTGTTTGATTTCTTAAGCCACTTAAAACCACAAACTTTATAGCTATTAGCAATCTGAGAGGCCCTTGATCGATTATTAAATCAAGTACAAACAGTACAAACAGCACACTTATAATTGGTCATTTTTTAAATAATTTTATGTTTTTAAAATTCAAAACAGATAGAGTTTTATTTATATATTAATATTTTAAGTGGCTTAAGAAATCAAACAAAAATCAAATTCAAAACACGATTTTTATAAAAAAATGTTTCAGAATTAGATTAATTTTTGTAGAGAATTTGGTGAGCTTACAAAAAAAATATAAAGCTTGATTAACATCTTAAATTATAGTTTAGAAAAATTAATTAAGAATAAAGCAACAAAATTTAGTTATTTTGACTATTCTTTGCTAGAAAAAAATGGTAAAAAGTCAAATAAAAATAAAAAAAGCCATAATTAAAAGAATTTTATTGGGTTTTCATATACACAGATTAATATTTTGTTCTAAAAAATTAATATTTCCATCATATTAGGCATATTTCATTTAATTTTTAAATTAAAAAAAAGTTTTTGAATTTTTAACAGTTTTTGTTTCTTAAAAAGTGAAGGAAGCCAAGTTTTCCAATCTTAGATATTTTACTATGTTATTAGTGGCCTAAAATAAGATAAAATGATGTGTTTCAGAAAATTTTTGTCTTAACGTCTTATCGCACCTGACGCTCTGGAAGAGAAAAATTATTTTTTTGGATTTTTCTTAATTTTTTGATAAAAAGAAAAAGTGAAAAAAAAACTGATAGCATTTTCGAAATCCTGAGAGAATTTTAATGCTTTTTTTATGTTGTAGCAACTTTTCTATCCTAAAACAAAAATTCCACCATCTGTAATCGGTTCAAACTTTGAGTGGCCTTAAAATATGAAAAAATTAAGTAATTAGCAAAATTTCACATATAATATTAATCAGCGCATCGAGTTTGATTAGAATAGGCCAAAAAAAATATGGATGAAACTGCTGAGTTATTTTTTTTTCTAATTTCCCCGTATCCTTTGTAGTAAACAATTTGTTGATATTTTTTGGCATTTTTTACAAAGATAAAATATTGAATTATCATTAACAGTTTTTGTGTGATCACACGTTAAAATCATATTTAAACTAAGTGTTTCGGGAAGTCATTGAATGTCTTTTTTCAAAAAAAAAATGAATTGAATTCATTTTTTTTTTCTTAACCAAAAAAACTAGCTCAATCTCTAATTAATTTAAGAAAAAAAATAATTTTAATCTTTATTAAGTCTTAAAGATCTTAATTTAAAAAAAGTATTTTTTTTTCATAGTTTTATTTTATGAGATGATCATTTTTTTGAACAAAAAAAAAATTATCAAAAAATATGAATTTTTTGTGTTATGAAAAATATTAATTTATTAATTTATTATATATGATTTAAGTTGGTTTAATTTTTTGTGTTTGAATTAAAAAAAATAATTCTAAGTTAATATTGCAAGCATTTTCGTATTTGAAATTAAACTCTTTAGTGAAAATGAATGTTTTTAATTTCGACTACAAATTATTTTCGTAGTAAAAATAATTAAATTCGTAGCAAAAATAATAAAAATAAAAACAAAAATTTATTAGTTAAAGTAGCAAAATATATTTATCAGTAGTAAAAAAAATTAAAAAAATAGTAAATTATTATATCAAATATTTATTAATAAAAAAATTCACACATTACTTAGAAATGTTGTTTAGTGTTATTTTATGGATTTTTTCTTGGACGGCCTCTTTTTCTCGGAGCTAAATTTGAAGATGTTGTTGGTTGTACAATAGTTTGAATGTCATTATTAATGCTTTCGGCTTGATCTTGATCATTATCATTTTCATAACTTTATGCAATTACATGTTTACAAATCAAGTTTTTATCCCAGTCTGGACATGAGCAGACGCTTGATTCCATTCTTCTTCATTGAATCTCACAAATCGAAATGAATTTTTTTCTTTCTCTCTTGTTTTTGGTATGTGAACGTGTTGAACTTCTTCTTCAACAAAAATAGATGCACTTGAATTTGTATTCGGTTTGAATATATAAAGTCTTTTATCACAACTTGAATATTTGAAAAATTCTTTATCTCCTATTGTCGATTTTTGTTTTTCTTTTGCTGCCCAAGAATAACCTTCGAATTTATTTTTAATCATATCAAGGACTTTTTTCGTTTGTAAGTTTCAGAGTCAGCATGATGATTATAAACTCTGCTTGCTTTTCTTACTTTTTTAACGGAAATTTCATTTATTTCGGTATCATTTTCGGTGTCCTCTTCATTTCTTTGTGCCACGAGAATTGATGTAGATGAAGATTCGGTATCGCTCATTTTTAGTCAATTTATTTGTTTTCTGTACCGAACTAGAGCTCCTTCAGAATAAGTTAAAAGAAAAAAAAATAAAATTAAAATAAAATTAAAGTTAATAAAATGAGATAAAAAAAAAAAGAATCTAAATAAAGCAAATAAGCTAAAAAAATGAAAGTTGAAAAGACATAAATAGGAATAGATTGTTACATGTGGTCAAAATTTTTGTACATTATATACATTAATAAGTGATAATTGAGTAGTTATCAATCAAAAATTAAATTAATTTATATTTACTATTGAAAAATTACTTTTGCTACTAATTAATTTATTTTACTATTAACAACCTTTTTTTTACTACTTTTTTATTTAATTTACTACGTGTAATATTTGCTACGATTTTTTATTAAATTTGCTACTAGTTTAATTATTTTTGCTACTGGATTAAATAGTAGCCTTTTAATTTCTATGTGGAATTAATATTAAATCTTTGAAAAACTCGATCTAGTCGGTAGGTACTCGAAGCTATATAATGCCTAATTCTCGAAACTGATATAAAAATTAAGAATTGAATGAAAACTTTTTTTTAATTTAAATGAGCTTTAGAAATAGCATTTAATCTAATCATGTGACTTGGTATTATCTTTTCAACATTCCCAAATACCCAAACTCTACTTAAATCTTTGCCTTTAAAAAAAAGTAAAAAAGTTTAAAAAATAATTAAAAATTAAGTTTTCACCCTTCAAGTACTTTGGGAACATAAATTCATCTTTATCCAAACTTTGCCTTCTCCGCCCAATTTAGATTTTTTTTCTTTCCTATTTTTTAATATTAAATTTAGTTTTTTTTCTAAAAAGATGAAAAAATATTAAAATAGGTGAAAAATTTTTAGATAAAGTGAACTAATAGTTCGCAAAACCTGAGAATTTAAGAATTGTTCGAGTAATTGTAACTGCGAAGAAGTGTTCACTTAACCGACTAGACCATAAAATTCTTTGAAATTTTTTTTTAAATTTTATCCGGATTCATGTTTTAGCACTTCATAAAATAGTTTAAAATATTTCGTCTTCTAGATAACTGAAATCTGGTTATCTAGAATTAATTAAAGATTTTAAAATATTTTAATTTAATCAATGTCATTTTAAAAATATTCCTTAATAAAATTGGTTTAACTTTTATCAATAATTAAAACCAAAAACAAGAATCAAATTTTAGAAAGCAAATTTTCATTAACAATTAAAATTTTTCTATCTTATAATAGGGTCCTACTAAAAAATTGACCCCCAATTTTTTTTAAATTTTCTGATCCCCATTTTTTTTGCAAAGCAAAAATATTTTTAAAAGTTTTGATAATTCATTTAGTTTGAATTTTACTCAATTTTTTGAAAATTAAACTAGTTTTTATCCAAAAATTTTATTTTTTGTGAAAATTGAATATTTTTATATTTTTAAAAACCTGACCCCTACTGACCCTCAATTTTATACGACTTACCCCAAATTTTCTTGAAGAGAATTTAACCAGCTTTCTAAAAATGTGCCTAGTTTTTTCTCCAGGAAGTATAGTTTTCGAGAATTTCAAATGATTTCATATATATTTAGAAAATCTTTAATCTATTTATAAAAAATCTAAAATTTATAAATCTATAATCTAAAATCTATTTTTAATTATGTTATTTGATATTTTTTGTTTTATTAATTCAATTAAAAAATAGAGTTTATGTCTTAAAAATTTTATTATTAAAGAATTACTATTGTAAAGTCACGAGTTTGGACTTTAGGGATTTAAGCCAAAAAATAAACAAAACAATTTAATTTATTTAGTAGTTTATTAAATGGAATCCAAAGTTATAACAAAAGAGGTAGTGGTTTATATAGTAGCTAGAACATGTGATTCAGCTGCAGTTAATTCAAGATTAAATAATAAGTAGAGACATTTCAAGACTTAGGTCTTAACATACCTTCCCCTTAATAATAAAGAGGCAATTAGCCTCTGAAGCAATGATTGAACTACTTTTTAACCATGAAATAAAAAAAAAAGATAACTAATGTATAAACATTTCAAAGGCTCTTCTGGATAATTATATCCTCCTTTGATTTTAAGGTTCTTCTGAGTAAACTCTCCTTAAACTTTTTTTTTTTTTTTTTTGATTGTCTGATGACAAATTGCATTTTATCATAGTGTTTGATTGCGTTTCTTTTAAAATGCTTCTGCTGGGTAAATCTTATTGGTGTGTATGGTCTGTTTTTATTTAACGATAGGTATTGGGTTTGTATTTCTGTAGACAGTTTGTTAGGTGGAACAATTATCGCTGACAAAGCGTATTGCGACCATTTATTAAAAACACAAACTATTAATACAACCACTATTGAGATACTGATGACCGCAGTCATTCCTAGCATCTGTGTGTACACATCTAATGGTTTTTTGTCGGAGTTTTCTCCATTTTCGGTTTCTGAGTATTTTGTTGTGTCCGTTTAGGGAAATCTTTTTTCAAAATCTCATCCTGTTGAGAGAAATTACCCTCCATGTATGTAGGTTCATTTAGTACTGACAGTGGATGTTGTGTTTTTGATATGTTAAACCAACTATTTGACGAATTGATAAGAGTCCACGTGTTTCTTAATCCAGAACCATTAAACCACTTGTTCCCTATTAGTATGAAGACTAAAACCACAATCGAAATAACGAGTAAAACCGATTGGTTTAATTGCCAGTAATGTAAAAATTGGTACTCTACCTTCTCAGCCGAAATGGACAAAATACTCCGATACGTTAAATCGTTCGGGTGTGGTATTGGATTGGTTGGGTTTTGAGTTGATTCTGGTCGGAAAATGTGTCCGATTAAATTCGATATTCTTTGCCTCAGCATTTTTTCGAATTTTCCACTCATAATGGATCATTTACTTTCCTCGTGTCGCAACACGTGTTTTTGTTCTCTTCAATGGATCCTACTAAAATATATAGCAGAATCCTCCCACTGGGCACCAAATGTAAAGTCTCGAGTTTGGACTTTAGGGATTTAAGCCAAAAAATAAACAAAACAATTTAATTTATTTAGTAGTTTATTAAATGGAATCCAAAGTTATAACAAAAGAGGTAGTGGTTTATATAGTAGCTAGAACATGTGATTCAGCTGCAGTTAATTCAAGATTAAATAATAAGTAGAGACATGTCAAGACTTAGGTCTTAACACTATCATTTAATTTGTTTCACAATTTTGATTTGCTCTTTTTATACTGCTAACAAAATGATTTGGAATCCAATCATCTGAATTATCATTATAAGTATTTGACCAAAAAATCTTATCAGTTTAACTCTTAGAGAAATCAAAATTTTTCTTTTAAGAAAATCATGGAAAAAAGAGCCAAGTAGTTCTCCATTCATCTTTTTCTGAAATTCTTTTAATTTCATTCAAAAAAACTTCCTCATCATCATTTAAACTTCTACTAAACTGAGCCATAGTTGTCAAGTGCAAGACTAAGTTAGAAAGAACATTTTCTTTAAAAATAAATTATATTTTTTTCGCTAGAAATAATATTGAAATAAATAAAACAAACATAACAGTCAAAAAGCTTAGAAAATTCATGTATGTGCAACCATAAATTTCTCAAACACGAAAATTTGTAAGTTTACTGGTCTTTCAGTAAAAATGTAAAACATAAAAAAATAAAAAAATTTTATATTTACTTATTTTTCATTTATTTAAGTAATTTACTAGAAACATTTTAGTAAATTACTGAAAAAGGGTAATTAAAAAAAAATTTATATGTTTTTGCAGCTTGAATTTCCTTCATGACATCTTGAGTTACACAAAAACTGGGATTTTTTGCAACCACATCGATTTGTCATACATTGACCATTACAGTTGCATTTTACCATGCCCTGACAACCACCAATTGATAATTCATTTACTACTTGCCCTTCACTTAAAGCTTTGTCTAGGTTTTTCCTATATGTTTTACATTTTTACTGAAAGACCAGTAAATTTACAAAATTACGTGTTATGTTAATTTTCTGTTTCATATGTCATATTAAAATTTTTAAATCAGATTTCAAAATATGTGAGGTCTTTTATTTTAATCAAAATATCTCAAAAACTATACTTTCTAGAAAAAAACTAGGCACTTTTTTAGAAAGCTCGTTAAATTCTCTTTAACGCTAGAAGCACCAAAACGAGTCAAAATGACTCGTTTTAATGGAATCTAATGGATAAAAATTTATTATTTGAATAAATCATTCAATACTTAATTTTAATTGAGGGAAAATACAAATTTGGCTAAAAAAAGTATCTTATCTTCTAATGAATTCATTTCTTTTTGATCCAAATCTTCGTCTTTCATGTAAAATACGCAAACTATAATTTTTGCATTTTTTAAAATTGCTTATCTTCGTTCAAGTATTAGGATTTGAGTAAGTTTTTTAAAGATTTGTATACTTTTTATTAATATTTTATGACTCATCCATTGATTTTGTAGATAAAGTCAAAATTTTAATTAAAAGTATACAAATCTTTAAAAAACTGACTCAAATCCTAATACTTGAACGAAGATAAGCAATTTTAAAAAATGCAAAAATTATAGTTTGCGTATTTTACATGAAAGACGAAGATTTGGATCAAAAAGAAATGAATTCATTAGAAGATAAAATTGATGCCAGATACTTTTTTTAGCCAAATTTGTATTTTCACTCAATTAAAATTAAGTATTGAATGATTTATTCAAATAATAAATTTTTATCCATTAGATTCCATTAAAACGAGTCATTTTGACTCGTTTTGACATTGTTTTTATTCTTATTTTTATGCTGAAAAAAAAAATTTTTTGCTCAAAAAGCAAAAATTGACTTAGATTTTAGCGACCAAAAATCGAAAAATAGTCATTTTGACTCGTTGGTGCTTCTAGTGTTAAGGAAATTAGGTGGTCAGTTGGCGGTCAGGTTTTTAAAAATATAAAAATATTCAATTTTCACAAAAAATAAATACTTTGGATAAAAACTAGTTTAATTTTCGAAAAAATAGAGAAAAATTCAAACTAAATGATATATCAAAACTTTTAAAAATATTTTTGCTTTGGAAAATAAATTGGGGGTTAGAATTTTAGTAGGACCCTTATAATATGCCCCTTTATTAATAATTATTAACTTGATAAATTAAAATGTAGGATTCATGAGCCTCAGTGTTTGAAGAAATGGGAAATTGAGAATAACAAACTGCCCAAGCAAATGAGACGGCCAAAACCGGTCAAGCCTGAATTGGGCTCTAAGCCGATGACTCGGGAAGAAATGAACGAGTTAGCATGGGAAGCTTCCAAATCTCAGTTGATTCCGTGTCCAAATTGCGGGAGAAAATTTGCACCAGATCGTTTGCCAGTTCATGAACGTTCGTGCAAGCCGAAACCAGGTCAAGAGGCGCCAAAGTCAGCCAAAGTAGATTCTGGATATTCCAATAAGCCATCTATGCCCAAAGAGCCTGTTTATGTTATTTGCTACATTTGTGGCAGAAAATACGGCACAAAATCAATAGATATACATGAACCTCAATGTTTGGAAAAATGGAAAATTGAAAATGATAAATTGCCAAAAAAAATGAGGCGACCTGTACCTATTAAACCAGGTAAGCTGATAAAAAATAAACCAAAATTTTCTTCTTCTTTTTTTTCCGAAGTTGTTTAAAAGTCACTAGTCTTAAATCAAGTCCGGACTATAAATTTAGTTCGTATTTTGAATTTTAAATAGCAATTTAAAAAAAATTCTTTATTTTTAAAAAAATTAAAATTAATAAAAAATATTAGTAAAATACTGCAGTAAAGTCCAACATACTTTGTTTCACCTTTTTTACCTAAAATAATTTTTCTCATGTAAAAAAGACAAAAAATAAAGAATCAGTAAGATTTTAATAGATCATTGATTTGATTTACTCAAAAAAAAAATAAAATAAAAATCTTATTTTAGGTAAAAAAGGTGCAACAAAGTATGTTGCACTATGTTGCTGTATTTTTTCTAGTATTTTATATTAAATTTAATTTTAATAAATCAAAAAATGAAGAATTTTTGTTCAATTTGTATATGAAATTCACAGAATCAAATCATGTTCAGTTTTTAGTCAAATAATTTAATCTGTAAGGAAAAATTTTTCCATTTTTTAATTTTTTATCTAAAATTTATTTTTAATTTTTACTTTTAATTTCTAATTTTAATTTTTTTGTTAGTGATAACCTTTTCACATTTTTCTTTCATAGGCAAAATTTTTTTATTTTTATTAATAAAGGCTTTGAGTATTTTTCGATAATAAAATATAATGCAGAAGCAAATTCCTGAATTTTTTATAGCAGCAAAATTCTGAAAAAATTTTATATTTAAAAAATTATGCACAATACCTAGATATGGTATAACATGATTTGCTTAACATGAAAAAAGATATCTGCATTAATTTTTTTTATTTAAAATAATAAATTAATGTAAAATTTATTAAATATATTGAATACATTTAATATATATAAAATTTATATATTTATATATAATCATATTTTAACTCAAACTCTTATTTTTGTCTTATTTTTATCTTATTTTTTCTTTATACTTATTTTAACTTTTTAATTTTTTTACATTCGCCTTAGAGGCTTTCATTGAAATAAATAATAATAATAATAATTAAGCTCTCATTTTTGAGTTAAACTATGTATTAGGTATTAGTCTTAAAAATAAACTCAGTTGTAAAATCTTTGATTTTGAAAAAATACAATTAAAATATCATCCAATTTTGATGTATTTTCTTAAAAATTATTTTAAATTGATATTGCCTTCAAGTAAATAAATAAAAAAATAACTAATTAAACCTTGAACATACACAAGTTTTAATTTAAAAAATTAAAAAATGCGGTAATTTTATAATAAATAAGTAAATAATACATTTTTTTTTTTTTAAATTTTTTAATATGAATTTTTTTTTAAAATAACTTAATGAAATAATTAAAAACAATTTAAATAATTTTTGACATAATCAAAATTTATAATAAACGAAACGTCTTAATTTAGAAAAAAAAAATTAAATTAATTGAAAATATTTTAAGTCTTGAATTTGGACTTAATAAGCCAAGAAATAAACAAAACAATTTAATTTAGTTAATAATAGTTAATAGTTAATTTTATGGAATTCAAAGTAATAACAAAAGAGGTATTGGTTTATATACAGTTGTGTTCCGGATTTAGTAATTTACGACAATTTTTGTAAAAAAGCGTAAATTTACAATATTTTACGTAAAATTTGGTAAATTTCGACATTTTACGTAAATTTATGTAAAAAAAAAATTTCCAAAAAATTGAAATGAAATTGAACGCCAAAAGTGCAATTTAATTTCAATGTCATTTCATTTTATCTCATTCGAAGTGCCAAATTTTTTCAATTTTTTGGACATTTTTTTTACATAAATTTACGCAAAATGTTCGATATTTACCAAATTTTACGTAAATTTACAATATTTTACGTAAAATATGGTAAATTTACTATTTTTTACGTAAATTATCGTAAATTACTAAATCCGGAACACCACTTTAGTAGTTAGAACATGTGCTTCAGCTGCAGTTAATTCAAGATTAATTAATAAGTAGAGACATGTCAAGACTTGAGTCTTAACAAATAGATTAAGATAAAAATTTTATTTTGTTTCTAAATTTGATTAATTGATTGAATAAAACTTTTTTTTTTAACTGAGACATTTTATTAATTCAAAATTTTAATTTTGGAAAGCTGAGATGAACATTTCGGCTGGAGGAAATTACGATCTGGATCAAGTTAATGAGGCAGCATGGCAAGCATCTAAGCTCCAATTGATTGAATGTGAAAATTGTGGCCGTAAATTTCAGCCAGATCGACTACCAGTGCATCAAAGAAGCTGCAAACCAGGAAATGTGGCAAAAAAAATAGGAAGCAGACCGGTTGAAAATACCGAGTACAAAACTGAAGAGACAAATGCAAGACCAAACGCTCCAGCTTTCAAACCAAGAACTAATATACCTCCTTCAAAAAATTCACTTGATTCTTTACCTGTTGGTAAGGGCTCTTCTCAGCCCATAATGGATGACAAGCCTGTAAGCCTAGTTCCATGCCGGAATTGTGGTCGAAGTTTTGCAACTGAACGAATCCAAGTGCATCAAAATGCATGCACTGGACAAAAAAAACGAAAAGTTTTTGACATGACCAAACAGAGAGTTCAGGGAACCGAAGCAGAGACTTTTGCGCGAAAGAAAAAACCTGAGCCTAAGGTATTTTAATCAGCAAAAAATCTTCAAAATAATATTTTTGAATTGTTTTGTTAGGTAAAACCTAACAATTGGAGATCAAAACATGAGGAGTTTATAGCAGCAATTCGCTATGCGAAAATGGCTGGTAAAATAGAAAAAGAGGGAGGTAACATTGCAAGCCTTGCACCACCGCCTCGAAGCACAAATCCAGATTACATTGAATGTCCACATTGCTTGAGAAAGTTTAATCAAACTGCAGCAGAAAGGCATATACCAAAATGCAAGGACACTGTAAATAAACCCAAGCCACCACCTACATTAAGAAATTCAATAAATATGAAAAAAGGAAGATATTAAATATAAATTCTTATAAAAAAAGTAATCAAAAATTAAATCGAAAATTGTTAATAAAATTAGAAAAAAATAAATAAAATAAAATTATTCCTACAGTTTATGGAACTGGTCTGATCCGAAGATAATTTAAGCTTATGTTTCTTTAAGCGTGAATTGAGTTTGAATATCACAATTTTTAATTTTTTTTCACTTAATTAAATGCACAAAACTTAAAATTGGCGCTTAGCTTTTATCACTTTTGATTAGAAACTTTATTTTAAAAATAGAAATCAAATGTTTAAAATAAAAGTCAAAATAAATTTTTTTGCTTTGATTTTTTTTTAACTGATAAAATTTTTTAAATTTTGATTTTTAATACGAGGTTTTTTATTAAAATTTACATTTAGCTTTTTAAGTAAAAAAAAATTGCCAAATTTTCTTGAATAAAATATTTTTATCCTAAAAAATTCAAATTTTTCTGAATATTTTTCTTTTGAAATTAAATTGGAAGCAAAAAAATATTTTTTAGGCTGAATTTCGTTAAAAAAGACAGTCCAAAGCTAGCAAATAATGTATAAATTGGTTAATTTTCTAATTACAAACAAAAGCATCGGCAGGATAAACTCAAATTTCTTAATATTTTTAAAATAAGAGAATTTTAATTACGAATTTTTAATTTAGTATGGACATTACCTCAAATTTAATAATTAAAAAAAATAAATCAATACCCATGAAATATAGCTTAGTAGTAGTAGTAGTAGCTTTGACTGTAGCTGGCTAGCCAGCGAGTGTGCCGATAATACAGCTGATGTGATTGATTGCTGCTCATCCAGCAATCAATGCCTGCTTTAAAGCTGTTAACATTGGGGGCTTCAACTAATTCATTTGGCAGCGAGTTCCATATGTTAGCGGTTCTGTTGAAAAAAAAAGTTATCTCTATGTTGGAGCCTCGAAATTTCTTTGTGATATTTGAGGCAGTGACCTCTTCCTTGGTTTTTTGTGATATTAAAATTGTTGATTTTTTCAACCGATTCTATTCCATGCATGAACTTGTATAATTGAATTAGATCACCTCTTTTTCTTCTTTCCACCAGATTTGGAATGTTCAAAGCCTTCAATCTGCTTTCATACGGTTTGTTTCTAATTGAAGAAACAAATTTCGTAGCTCTGCGTTGAATCCTTTCAACATTCTCACAGTCAGACTTAAGAATTGGAGACCATACAGGCACCGCAAATTCCAAAAGAGGACGAACAAAAGTTAAATACAAAGATCTTAATAACTTACAACTCGTTGTCTTCTATTTTTTAAGAAAGCTTCAATCCATTTTAGTGTCAGACCATCAAAGCCATACGCTTTCAATTTAGCTATTAGTCGTCTGTGCGGAACAGTATCAAATGCTTTCGCAAAATCTAGCAGAATCACATCAACAGGAATACTTTTGTCTAGACTCATTGAGATGAAATCTAGCGTTTCCAGAAGATTAGATGTACATGACTTTTTCTTAACAAATCCATGCTGTTCTTTAGATATAATATTATTCTTATAAAGATAGTCTTCCATTTTGGTTCTTATTATGCTTTCCATAATTTTGCAAGGAATTGAAGTTAAAGACACAGGACGATAATTGCTTGCCGTTGATTTATCACCTTTTTTATACAATGGAGTAATATTTGCTGATCTGAATTGAATTGGAAGCTGACTATTCGATAATGATTCTCTGAAAATCAAAGTTCAAGTAACAGTAAAGGCTTCTGCACAGTTTTTTAGCAATAACGGATGAAGCTTGTCAACACCACATGATTTATTTATATTCAGGTCTTGTAATTTATTGAAAAGTTTGAATTATAAAAATAGAAAAAGCAGCTTGAAGTTCATGATTATAATTACATGATCAAAACTAAATTAATTAAAATCTCAATTAAAAAAAAAAATAAGTTATTTTCATTTTTTTTTTTTTAAATTATTGTCTAATATTTAAAATTTAAAAAAAATAAATTTTTTTTTCTATTTTTTTTTTTAATTTATTATTCCAAAATTTTATTTGAAAAAATTATAGACAAATTCTAATTAAACATTTTAATTTATATTTTTTTAGAAACTTAAAATCTTTATTAATTTTATTTATATATATTTATCTTTTTTTTTTTGCAGTTAAATTTAATTAAAAATTTTCAAACATGAGGGCTGAAAAGAGGACTCTTTGCCGCTCTAAAATGTCCCAGAGTCTAAATCCAAAATTATTTTTCAAATAAATAAATATAATAGCAAATTTAAAATGATTAATATTAAAAATTTGACTAAAAAGCTGAAATTTTTTATTCGAGGAAAATTTCTAAGTAATTTTTGATTTAAAATTTTATTGCAGAAGTATATTTTCGAAGTCAACATTCAACGTTAAATTGAATTTTATGTGTCAGCAAATCTCTCCATTCATCTATCTAATTAATAATTAAAACAATTCAATTGTTTAATTTTTTGCATTATGAAAGAAATTTTTTCTTAAGCTTACAAATATGGTTCACGATAAATTTTTCAAAAAATTTAAGTCAATGGCTTAAATTGTTTGTTTAACACTCCTAGTCCGGACTTTTAAATTTAAAAAAAATCCAAAAAAAAAATTAAAAAAAATTAGAGAATTTTTTACTGTTCCAGTTAGCTATTGTGGCGGCCATGTTAAAGACATAGTCACTCAAATTTAGGTCAAGTCATAACTTTGACTTAAAAAAAAAAAAAATTTAAGTTAAGGCATAATTTTGACTTAAATTTTTGTGACTTAGACTTAAAACTGTGACTTATAAAAAAGTCTTGATAAATCAATATAATTCCATTCAGTCTGTGATGCTTGGTCACTTAGAACTGAATAAATCTAAATTATATAGATATAAGCCATACGCTTTCAATTTAGCTATTAGTCGTCTGTGCGGAACAGTATCAAATGCTTTCGCAAAATCTAGCAGAATCACATCAACAGGAATACTTTTGTCTAGACTCATTGAGATGAAATCTAGCGTTTCCAGAAGATTAGATGTACATGACTTTTTCTTAACAAATCCATGCTGTTCTTTAGATATAATATTATTCTTATAAAGATAGTCTTCCATTTTGGTTCTTATTATGCTTTCCATAATTTTGCAAGGAATTGAAGTTAAAGACACAGGACGATAATTGCTTGCCGTTGATTTATCACCTTTTTTATACAATGGAGTAATATTTGCTGATCTGAATTGAATTGGAAGCTGACTATTCGATAATGATTCTCTGAAAATCAAAGTTCAAGTAACAGTAAAGGCTTCTGCACAGTTTTTTAGCAATAACGGATGAAGCTTGTCAACACCACATGATTTATTTATATTCAGGTCTTGTAATTTATTGAAAACCATTTCATAACTAATGTCATTTGCCTCAATGTCAATATATTCTGACCAGTTTTCATTAAATTCAACTTCAAAAGGAGGAAGCTCACCATCTTGTTCAATAACAAAAACATCTTGAAAACATTTATTAAGAAGATTTGATATCTCTTTCGGTTCTTGCGTTAATTCATTGTTTGACTTTTTTAATGCTTTGATAGATTCTTTGATAACTTGTTGATCATTTAGGTATTTGTACAATATTTTTGGATTCTTCTTAGCTTTTTCAACTAAATTCTGTTTATAAGTTAGTCTGGCTCTTTTTATTCCTGATGATACTAATTTACAGATACGCTTGTACTCACTATATAGATTCATATCCTTCCATTTAGATGCACAGTTCCTATATCTAAGATTCTTTTTATCTCTAATTAAGACCTTGAGTTCATTTTTTATCCAAGGTTTTGAGATACTTTTCTTTTTAGAGCCATCCGTCACTGGAATGAATCGATTACTAGCTTCGCTGACATAGAAAATTAACTCATTGTACATTTCCAGAATATTTAAATTCTCAAATAGGTGCACCCAATCAATATTTGATAGAAAATGAGAAATTTTTCCAAAGTCAGATTTATTATAAATAAATTTTTTACAGGTATATGATTCCTTACTAACCTTGTTTTTGGGAACAAAATTGAAAAAGATAACCAGATGTCCTTTATTAATGTTGCCAAGAACAAATTTTGTATCGATTGCATACACACTGCCAGGCTGAGTCGTGAAAATCAAATCCAAAGTGTTGACAGCTTTTTCGTTTGACATTTGAAAAGTTGGGATATTTACATGCTGATATAGAAAAGTATCGCTTAGTGTCTCTCTGAATTTATGTTCGAGTCCATTTTCGTTTAAGATTTCTGACACACAGCCATTTGACCAGATGATTGATGGAAAGTTAAAGTCACCCATTATTAGAAGATCCTTATAACCTCTCTCGTCCACATAGTCTTTAGCTAATATATATTTAAATAATATTTAGACTTTTTAAAGTCAAAAATACAATTTAGACTTTTTCAGTTTAAATTTGAATTTAAATTTTATTTCAGCTTAACTTTGAATTCAAATTTTATTTCAGTTTAAATTTGAATTCAAATTTTATTCCAGTTTAAATTTGAGTTCAAATTTTATTTTAAATTTAAATCGAAATCAATCAAATAATTTGTTCAAATCGTCAATTTGATTTACAACACTAGTATCTTTTCTAAATCAAATCTTTGCAAAAAGTTTTTTTTACCCCTTTCATTTTATAGAGCTAAATATAATAACAAGAAAATTGATAAAAAATAATATTTATATTTTAATTATTTTCTGAATCAAAAAAAATGAGAAGTAAATTAAATTTATATTATTATTCAAAAATTTTTTAATAAAAGAATTTTTCAAAGATCAAGTTGATTAAGTTTTCGGAAAAAAAACTTCAAAAAAAAAAAAATGCACAAAAGTTAAAATATTTAAAAGATTAAGTACATTAAAATTTAGAATTTGAATTTTGAACCAAAAACCATTTGAATTTTGAAGAGTGAATTTATTAATAAAATTGAAAAAAAATAATTTGATAGATTCATTGAGTTTTTAAATTAAAATTAAATAAACCAAATCTTTTTCTAAATTCAGTCACAAAAAATATCGGATAATTAGATGAAAAATAAAAATTTCATGTCAAAACTTGAAAATTTTTAATTTTGAAAATTTTTCAAAACTTGCTTTGAATAAAATACCTTGCTTATAAAAAATGTTATAAATATAAGAAAATGTAAGCAAATTTTTCCAAAATTAAAAGAGTTTTAACATAATTGAGAAAAAATGATTGAAGTGGACTTTTCAAAGCTTGATTTGGCATTTATGCTGGACACTACATCAAGCATGGGCTCTTACATAAACCATGCTAAAAAAGTAAGATCTATTTCCAATCTACTAATAAAATCTACTTCACTCTTAATAAATTCTACCTTTTCATTGTATAGAATATAACAAATATATGTGATGAAATAATAAAATCAGAAAAGTGTACTCTGAGAGTAGGCCTTGTGAATTATCGAGATCATCCGCCTCAAGATTTAACATATGTCACTCAAGTCAATCAATTTACCGATGATATCTTGAAAGTAAAAAGTACATTGACAGCTACAACAGCCCAAGGAGGTGGTGATTGTCCTGAGTCAATGTGCTGTGCATTTGGCGATTGTTTGGAAAAATTGGAATGGAGAAGTGATGCAGTCAAAGTGGCCATTTTGATTGCTGATGCTCCTCCGCACGGCTTAGGCTGTGTAGGTGATTCAATGCCCAATGGATGTCCCATCAAAAATGATCCTGTTGAAATAGCTCATAAAATGGCTCAAAAAGGAATTACTTTGTACTGTGCTGGCTGTGAACCTGCTCTAAATGGCTACAGACAATTTTTTCTGGCATTATGTTTGATAACTGGTGGTCAGTATGTAAGTCTTGAGGATGCAGCCAATTTGTCGAATGTAATTGTTGGTGGCACACGAGAAGAAATATCAATGGAAAAGATGATGGCCGAGGTGCATAACGATTTGATGAGAGAGGCAGCAGAGAAAGGCAAAAGAATTGACGAAGAAGAGCTGACCAAACGAGTACATGAAATACTAAACTCAAAAAAATCACTAGAAAACATTAACAAGCTCAAAACAGACATAGAAATTACTGACACCACAAAACAATTGTCCCAATGGACCAGTCTTGAACAAATGAAAAAGTTTGCCAGTGATCACAACTTTAAATTGGTTGATGATCCATATTCTTTTTCGATGAAAGCCACCTCATGGTCAAGTTCAGCTTTGTCACTTGGAAAAAAAAAAGTTGACAAAAAGCCTTTGATTAAAAAGACTACAAGTCGAAAACCAAAATTAAAATCAGCACCCAAAAAAAAGTCTAGATGCAGAGCTGCTGCAAGTCGACTGAGGCGAAGCAAACGAATTAAAGAAATTGAAGAGAGAAAGAAAAAATTAATGGTTATCAAAGACGGGAATTCAAAAAATGGTGAATTAAAAGAAAAAACACTTAAAAGAAAAAAATGTGAAGAATTAAAGAAATGTCAATCGGAAAGTGATAAAGATCTTAGTGAAAATGAAAATAAAACAAAAAAAAATAAAATAGAGTTGTCTTCTACTGGAATTGTCACTGGTGAATCAACAATTGTAGATGCAGCACCATCAGAAGAAGAATTTATAGATATTGACCGAGCTAGACGTCTAGCAAAGAAAGTCATTGCCCGTAATTTTAATTGAGCTTTTTTTTTTTTAATTTTTTTTAGTTATATTTATAGATTGTTTTATTTACATTTTTTTTGTATTTAAATTTGGTTACAATTGATTTTTTAGAATAAAATTTTATTTAATTAATTATATGTTTCTTTTATCTTTTCAAATGTCAAATTATTATTCAAGCAAAATTCTAGCTAATTTAAAAACCAGAAAGTCTGGTTTTGTAATTGTTCATGGAAATAGATAGTTCAGATAAATAGATAAAATAGATTTAATGCTGCTCTAATACATTTAACTTCACACTTTGATGCGAACTTCCCCAAAATGATTTCGCAATCTCAACTACAGCCAAATATACCAAATTTTTCAAATTTTCCATGGAATCAACCCAACCAAAATCAAAACTTTTTCTCACAAATCGTCACAAATCAATCACAGAACAATCAAAAAAACAATATATCAATCAACCAACAAAAATCAATAAACATTTCCAAACAGAAAGATGAAGAACAAGAAAAACTAAACAAACAAAATGCATACACTGCCAAATTTCTCAATAATGAATCTTTTCCAAGAGAACTAAAATCTTACCTTAAACTACAAAACGAAATTAAGAGATGCAAACCAAAAGCAAACATCCTAAACGCATACATTAATCAAAAAAACGAACTTATCATTAGAACAACCTCAAAAGAAGACATAGAATACATCAAAGAGTCATGGCCAAAAGATGCATTTAGACATGGTCTTAAACACATTAACACAAACCCAAAATTCTACATTGCACTTTACAATGTCACAACCGATTTCGATGTCGAAGATGAAGAAAACAAATCATACATGCTAGAAAACTTTAAAATAACTAATATGATAAGAATCAAAAAAAAAAGTTCTAATCAACCTACAAACATAATAAAAGCTATATTGAACGATCGTGAAATATACAGCAAACTAGTTGAAGAAAAAAGGATAAAAATTGGTCATTCCGTTATTAAAATATCCTCTTGGAAATTCGACATTCAACCTGACCAATGTTACCACTGCCAAAAATTTGGTCATTTTATGACTAATTGTCCAAATATTAAAAAAAAACCTACTTGTCTTAGATGCGCTCAAGACCACTCTCACAAAACATGCAAAATTAACGACCCAAATAAGTTCCGTTGCGCAAACTGTGGAGAAAAACACTCATCGGTCAGCAAATCATGTAGCCATATGGTCGAAGAGATTAGCAGAAAAAAAGAATTTATAGACAGAAAAACAAAAATTAAAATTTCGGATACAAACCGTGTGGAATCTGCCGCCCAGCATCAACCAGTAAACAACAATCCTCAGCAATTTATCGCTCCCGTCGCTAAACTGATTATGTTTATAATCGACATAATCAAAGATCTGAATATCATTCACGAATCCATTTACGAAAATCCCAAATACGTCACTGGTATAATAAGTAAACACTTTGGACCTATTTTTGCCACAATTATTGACGCATATCTGCGCTCAAACTCAACCGACGAAAATAAAGAAGAAAGTACTGTCGATTCAGATAACGAAATGCTCACAAATAATGATTAATACCTTAAAAATTTTACATTTAAACATTCAATCTATTAACTCGGAGACAAAAATTATTCAACTTACTAACTTGGCTAAAATCTATAAAACAGATATCATCAGTCTAAATGAAACTTTTTTAGATCCAAACAAACAGTTAATCATTCCAGGCTTTAATATTTTTCGTTCAGATCGTATTGGCCGACGTGGAGGAGGTTCAGCAATTTGTATTAGGAATAACATCTTCGCTTCACAAATCAATTTAACAAATCTTCTATCATCCGAAAATGCTGTTGGAATCGAACTTCAAATAGGTCAAAATAACAATATCTCAATATTCTCTATCTATTCTAGTCCATCAACCAAATTGAACGAAACCCTTCTAAATCACATTTCATTAAACCATAAAAATTACATCATAGCAGGTGACCTTAACTGTAAAAACAAAATTTGGCATTGTCAAAATGATAATTCAAATGGAATAATTCTTGAAAACTTCTTATCCAAAACAAATGGGCATATTGTTAACTGTGCCAGACCAACATATAATGGAGGAAAATCTGTGATTGACCTATCAATTACATCGAGCTCTATGCTACAACATTTCCAATCACATAAAGTATTGAACCACATGATTAGCGACCATCAACCAACAATAACTATCTTCAAAAATCTCCAGCCTATAAAGAGATGCTATACTATTAAACGTATAAGTTGGGATATGTTTAGAGAGGACATTTGCAAAAGACAACCCGCTCAATACTTGGAAAACAGTGATGACATTGAAAAAGAAGCCTCTAACTTGACAAACGATCTTATATCCTCTTTAGACTACGCAACAAAATCAAAATCATTTACGACAAAAGCTCCAAAACCTGCTGAAATTCCAAAGATTCTACTTGACCTTATCAAACTTAAACGAAAATTGAAAAGATCATTAAATAAAAACTACACAGAATTTCGAAAAAAAATGTATAACCTCGTATGTAGACAAGTGAAAAATAGTATAAAAACTTTTAGAGAAAATAAACTCAACCTAGAATTTCAAGAATTACAGAACTTTAATCAATCCGAATCCAAACATTGGAAGCTTATTAACAAACTTGATGAATCACATGACGTACAAACAAATAAAGAAGACATAAAGCTTAAAAATTCTCAAAATATGATTACAAATGACGGAGAAGAAATCGTCGAAATTTTTGGAAATCATTTGAGAAAAATTTTTACACCGGATTATGAATTAAACCAATTAAATTCAATAAACCTAGACCAAATTAACTTGTCATCAAATGACCAAATAACCAAAGATGAATTTATTGATGCCCTAAAAAACCTTAATACAAAAGCTTCTCCTGGAATAGATAATATTAACAATAAGGTCCTCAAAAACTGCCCAACTCCTACTTTAATACGAATTTTCAAACTCTTCAATGCCTCGCTTAAAATTGGATACTTACCTAAAGAATGGAAAATGTCGAAAATCAAAATGATTCATAAAAAAGACAAACCACCTGAAATAGCTTCCTCATATCGACCGATCTCACTTATTTCATGTATTGCAAAATGGATGAAAAAAATAGTAAATAACAAACTACTAAGTTGGCTAGAAATCAAAAACCACCTTCCACCATGCCAATCAGGATTTAGAAAAAATATGAGCACTCATGACCACTTTTTTAGGCTGTACAATTCAATCATTCACGGTTTTAATGATAAACCCAAGACAGGGGTTGTATTTTTTGACCTCGAAAAAGCATTTGACAAAATAAATCACAAAGCGATCTTATTTAAACTTAAATCAATTAATTTAAATTCAGGACTTTACAACTGGATCCACAACTACCTTAGCGACCGTAAATTTTTCGTATACGACAAAAATTTTAAATCACAGGATTTTAACATCACTTCTGGGATCCCTCAAGGAAGCTGTCTTTCTCCGACATTATTCTCAATATTTTTCAGCGACGTCGTTACTAATCTACCGAAAAATATTCATAAAGCGCTATTTGCCGACGATTTGACGATTTGGTTCACGGAAAAAAATCTAAAGAAAATTGAAACTAACCTACAAGAAGCCATAAACTCTATTGAAAATTTTTGTAAATCTTGGGGACTAGATATTAATTGCTCAAAAACAGTCCACTCAGTCTTCACTACAGCCGGGTATAGAAAGAATTATGAGAAAAAATATAAACTGAACTTACGTCTTAATAATAGAGATATACCATTAGATCCATTTCCACGTTTTCTTGGACACTACCTCGATCCAAAACTCAGCTTCAAAAAACATCTTGACGACCTTTCAAAAAAAATACTCGGTAAATCAAACATAATAAAAAAAATAAGGAACTTAAAAATAAAAAATAGAACTTCCTTGGCAATTAAAGTCTACAAGAGTCTAATCCGGTCAAAACTTGACTACTTATTCATAGGAATGAACACTTCAACTCAAAAAATCCTTGGGGAATGTCAAAAAATTCAAAACCGCATTTTAAAACAAATAAAATTTTACCCATTAAAAACTCGTATTGCATACATCCACTCAAACTTAAAAATCGAATTACTCGAACCACGTTCAATTAGACTATTTGAAAAATTCGTGTCTTCAAGATCTAGCCATAAACAAATTAATGAAGACCTAAACAACTACGAACCTGTAACACGCCAAAAAAAATTTTTTACGCTCTTCGACACCTATTTTAAAAAATTTAGAACACAAAATGAATAATAATTTGTAAAATTAAAAAAAAGCAAAAAAAAAATTAACATTTTATATTTATTTTTCTCTAGAAATGTCTCAATCACTATTTTTTGTCTCATAAAAAATAACTCTTTTCCAACTTTAATCATTTTTCACTTTTTGTCCTTCATTTTTAATTCCTTTATTGTATTTATTTTTTTTTAAAGTATGAACTAAAAACATTTGGCTGAAAGGAAGGACTAAGATCCATTCCAAACTGCCAGGGTATAACCCGAACTATATTTTAAATAAAAATAAATAAATAATACATTTAATACGAAAAAATTTAAAATTGAAAATTTGAATTTGAAATTATTTAAATTAATTTCATTTAAAGATAATAGTAGTTGTTATATATTTCTTACCAATTTTCTGTCACTAACGGTATGTAGTTATTGATAGTATGTAATTATAAATTTTATTTAATTTATTTTTAATTATTTATTTCAACAGGTTGAATTTTAAGAAAAAATTAATTTAGTTTTTAAGATTAACTTAAATTATAGAGCAATAAAATGAATAAAATAGAATTTTTTAGTTATTTTTTGTTTAATTCAAATTGTTTTTCTTATTTTAAGTCATGAAAACGAAAACATTGATAAAAAAACAAGAAATTGATATAATGTGTTCACCATCAGAAGAAGAATTTATAGATATTGACCGAGCTAGACGTCTAGCAAAGAAAGTCATTGCTCGTAATTTTAATTGAGCTTTTTTTTTTTTAATTTTTTTTATTCATTGAAAAATATAATTTTTTTTAGTAATATTTTTAAATTGTTTTATTTACAATTTTTTTGTATTTTTTTGGTAAAATTGATTTTTTAGAATAAAATTTTATTTAATTGATTATCTGTTTCTTTTATCTTTTCACATGTTAAATTATTATTCAAGCAATATTCTAGCTATGAACAATTAAAAAACCAGAACATTCATAAAATTTTCTCTTTCTTTATTTAAATTTGATTTTAGATCTTCTACTTTTTTTTCTCTCTTTTATTTAATTTTGGGGTGGATCATTTCATTTAACTCATTAAAGGCAATGATGCATTGTCATTAAAACTGTTTAATTTTGCATTTTGGCTTGACATGTCTTAAATAAAATAATTTTTAGCTTAATTAAATTTTCAAATTTTAAGCCTTAAATTTTGAGCTTAGAGGAAAATTTTATATATCAAGATTTTTTAGTCACAAATGAAAAATTGACAAAATACTTCTCTAAAAGAAAAATGACTAGAATTTTTGAAACAAATTTTCAAATTTATTATGAAACTGTAATCGCGTCAATTTATTTTAGAACTGTTTTTAATTATTTTGGTTGTAAATAAAAAAAAAATAGTAGTATAAAAAATAAAGTAGTAATAAAAATAAATTATCATAAAGCAAATTAAAAAAAAAGCTACGCCTTAAAAAAAAACTTATTGTTATTACTATTAAAAATATAGTTTAGGTAAAACCCTTACAGTTTGGAATTGAGCTCTTTTTATCAAATAAGGACAAAAATTATCTTTCAATAATTGTAACTGAGAAAAAATTTTTTTCTGAGACCAAATAAAAATAAAAATTAACTTATTAAATTTTCATTTATACATTTGATTTGATTTATCATATATGTCACTGTCAAATTATAAAATATGTCATTTTGTAAAATGACATTGGCAAAATATAAAGTAAGAAAAAAATGTAAGTTTATATTTTGACAAGTCATTTTATAAAATGACTTGTCAAATTGTAAAATCTGAAAAAAAAAGAACTTATTTTGCATTTTGACAAATGTCAAATTATAAAATTAAAGCAAATTAAAATAATAAAATATAAAAATAAAAGCAAATTAATTAATTTTTATAAAATGGATGATGGGAATCGTCTTGAGGAGATTCAAAGGATCGAGAACGAGTTAATCAATCCTCGATTAAATCGTCAAGTAGATTTCGATTTAAAAGCGTTGTTCACCGCAAAATTGTGCGAGAAATTTAAAAAAGACCTTAAAAAAAATGATTTTGATTCGATCGAAAAGACACGAATTACTCAAAAACAAATAGATTATTTAATCGAAATGTTGGAAACCAAAAATACGAAAGCCAAAGGTTATTATTACTATAGGAAGCAATATGAGGTAAAAACAATTGGCGAATTGAAGCAACTTATTGAGAAATGTGACAATCAAACTGAAAATGAAAATGGAAAATTAATAGTACCAATTGAAGAGATGTACGATGTGTGTTCCAAAATACACAAAGATGTAGGACATCAAGGCCGATTGCCAATGATTCACGAGGCACGCAAGTACTACGCAAACATTAGCCGTAACGTAATCGAAATGTTTTTAGACCATTCCGAAGAATATCAACTAAAACGTAAACGAATTCGAAATAATGGTCTAATAGTCAAACCTATTCGATCAAATCAATTCAACGAAAGAATCCAAATCGATTTAGTTGATTTTAGAACAATGCCCGACGGAGAGTATTGTTGGATTCTAAATGCCCAAGATCATTTTTTAAAGGTATGTTGGTTAAGACCTTTAAAATCAAAAACAGCAAAGGAAGTTGCTAGGGCATTAATTGATATTTTTGGCATTTTTGGAGCTCCTCGAATATTGCAAAGTGACAATGGTAAGGAATTTAGAAACGCTTTGATTGAGTCTTTGAAGTTATTGTGGCCGGATCTCACAATTGTGCACGGACGTGCTCGGAGGCCACAAACTCAAGGCAGTGTTGAACGCTCAAATGGTGACGTTCAAAATATTCTGGGCAGTTGGATGCGAATAAATAAATCTACAAATTGGTCTCTAGCTTTGCCTATTGTTCAATTAATAAAAAATAATAAATATCATGAGGGTATTTTTTTTCATATTTCTAAAGATTAACATAATTTAGTTTTTTCAAGGCATTAAGATGACTCCATACAAAGCTTTATTTGGTTGTGAGATGTATTCTGGATTAGAATTGTTTAATTTACCTGGCGAAGAAAAAACAAAAATTAAAACAGCAAAACAACTTTTTACTTTGCTAGGTTTTTTTTTTTACATTAATTATTTAATTGGTTGATTACTTTATAATTTACAGGTAGACATGATGATGCTGAGCTCGAGATTGATGATGATGATGACAATGAATCATATTGTGATGATGTTGTTTCAAACGAATTGTTGAAAATTCGTGATGAATTATCAAGCAACAAAAGAAAAGAACCAGAGCCTGATACTGAGTGTCAAGATGATGAAGAAAATTCTGATGATTTAGTTAAGCAACGCTCGAAAAAAATAAAGGTAACTCGGTCAAATGTCAAAGATGGTCAAGAAAAATCGGTTCAAAAAATGTTGAAGAAAAATAAAAAAAAAATAAATTCTTTCAAAAAAGGAGATTTAGTTTTGTTTAGAACTGACGACGTTGACCGTGGTATGGCCGATGCTCAAAATATTTTATGTATTATTTTAGAGGTAAAAAACGATCTTTTTAAGTTAGGTTGTAGAGCAGGTGTTCTTGATACTTTTGTAGCATGCAATTGTATCGAAAAAACTAATTTAGTTACTGAATTCAATCAAGAATTCATACCAAAAGATAAACAGGGGGATTTTATTAAAGTTAGCGCAAGAGAAGCAGTAAGACTTCTCTCAGTAGGTCACGGGCAAGGCTTTTTAAAATGCTCTTGTACTGGAGAGTGTGCAACAATGAGATGCTCCTGCCGTAAAGCAGAGTTAAAATGTAGTTCCAAATGTCATGCAAAAATGTTTCAATGTAAGAATTGTGACTAAAACGTGAATTTGATTGATTTCAAATAATAAATTTAATTTTTTTAAATTCTTTTTTTTATTTAATAATTTGCTAAGTAACTTTTGGCAATTTACAAAATACAAAGTTTATATATTGACATGTCATTTTACAAATTGACTTGGCAAATTATGAAAAAACGAAATTTTTATATTTTGACATGTCATTTTACAACTTGCCAATGTCATTTTACAAAATGACATATTTTATAATTTGACAGTGACATATATAAATAAAAAGAATTAAAAGCTTTTTATTAGCTAGCTTATTTAGATTTAAAAACACGTTTTTTTAAATTTAAATAAAAATATCTTTAGAAAAGAAATAAGGCGGCGATTAGATTTTTAATATGTTTTAGACAATGTTTAAAGATATAGAAAGATTTTTTATTCTCGTCGATGTCCCGTTAACATGAAGGTCTCAAACAGAAGCAACCCTGAATTCTTTATTATTAAGGATTAAAACATTAATTTCATGATTTTATGGTCATATAAAATTTTTTTTAATTGCTATTCTTATTTTGACTGTTTTGAAAAATAATTTTTTAAATCTTAAAAATTGACCATGAAATTACCATTTTAAGTATAATATTAATTATAAACTTTGAGCTTAAATATATATTTTTTAGAAGGTTTCAATTTTCAAATTTTTGATATTTTTGAGTTCTAAGAATTTTAAGAAAATATCCTTTATTTCAAAATTTTGATTTGTTTGCTTATTGCCCCATATACTTTAAAATCCACATTAAGGTATCTAAATTATGGCTTAAAATGATATCTAAATATTAATTAAAATAAATATTACAAAGATAAAATCAAATTTTTAAATTTGGTTAAATAAATTAAATTTAGAATTGCAAATTTTTTGCATTTTGTTAATTGAAAATAAAAAGTAAATTAAAGATCTTCGAGTACATTTTGATATTTTGATATTTTGAAATTTTGATATTTATATTTTAAAAATGTTGAGAGTCATAAAAGAAAAAAATAACATTGAAATTAATCAATGTTGATGTATAATTTTTATTTAGATTAAAAAAAACTAATTTCTTTTGTTTAAGTTTAACTTTAGGGGTTAAACCCTTTTAATTGTCTTGGAGTTTTGAGCACACTTTTACACTGTAAGCGATTGAGGTAGAGAGCAATGTACAAAAACTATGAAAAAACTTAAAATGTATTAAATTAGAGTATTTTTTTTTCTGTTTTTTTTTAAAGTTAACATTTAGCTTGAAATTTAAGTACATTTTACTTAAATTTCAAGCTTAAATTTCAAAATTTACAAATATTTCTTATTTAGAATTTAAATATTATTTTTTAAAACATGGTATTTTGGTATGAATATTTTAAATGTTTCATCAATCTTATCATAATAAAGGTCAATCGAAAATAAATCACCTTAACATTTTTAAGGTCTTAAATAATAAATAAAAAATTTTTTTTAATAAAATGATCGATTTGATTAGAGAAAATGTCGGTGTTCGGTTTTTTTTTGTAACAATTTTGTAGTTTACTTCATATCGTACTTTTTAAATTTTAAAAAATACAGAAATTAAATCTAAATTAATCTTTTTTAAATTTCCATTGAATTAATTTGTTTTTATTAATAAAATAATGCACTAAAAAAAGCAGTTGTACAATTTTACATTCTTTCAAATTATTGTACATTTATAATAAATAAAAAAAAAATCCATTTTAATAACAGTGCCGATTTGACACGTGGATTTATGGTAATTTTACGTTAATTTACGTAAAATTGGTAAAAATAAAAAGGCCAAAAAAAGCCTCAATTTTTTGAATTTTATTATTTTCTAAAAAAATTTTGAAAAAACTAATTTCTATTTATTTGTCTAAATTTTTTCCAAATGTTACTTTTTTTTTCTAATTTTTACTAATTTTTACATAAACTTAAAAAAAGAAACTCTGAGGCAGGCTTCATATAGCCGTTCAGTTTATAATAAAATTAAAAATCTGAAATAAAATTTTTATTATAATTATTATTGTTTGTCTATTTTTCATAAAATAAAAGAATATTTTAAATTTAAATTATATTTTAATTAGTTGATTTATTTGGCTTAATTGACTTTTACCTTGCGTTGTTTAGGTTATCTCTTGACATATCCCAGGCCAGATCAAACGTTGAATCCTTTGGCAAATATTTCTTTAATTTTCCTTAAATCCAATCTTTTAAAAAAAGTACTCTAATCGAACATAATATTTTATGGCATGTATTTTACGTGATATCAAAAAAAATTTTTGTGGTATCAAAAATAAATGATATCAAATCGATTTATTTTAATATATTTTTATTGATAACAAATTTATTTTAAATGATACCTAAAAAATAAAAATGATATCAAAAAGTTTTAAAAAAAAAGAAAATATTTAAGAAAAAAAATTTTATGTTCTAGGTTTTTTGTTAGTAGTTTCTTTATTTTTTGGTGGTCTACCTCTTGGTCTTTTGGCTGTTGTACTTTTATCAACATTCATTTGTTGTACTATATTTTGATGTTCCAATTGAGTCAATTTTATTTGTATTTGTTATTTGTATTTGTTAACTGTACCGAGCTAAAGCTCCTTCAGAATAAAACCAAAAAAAAAAAAAAAAAAAAGATAAAATAAAAAAAGAGTTAAATAAAAGTTAAGTTTAGTTAAGAAAAAAATCGGGTCTAGTGGATAGTGTTATCAGTTGATAACAAAAAATGTTATCAAAGTCCTCACCACCGATTATGTTATCAACTTGATAACATATTATGTTATCAACTTGATAACATATTATGTTATCAACTTGATAACATATTATGTTATCAAGAAATTTAGTTATCAAATATTTTTTTCTAAATATTAGATAACAAAAATGTTATCAATTACAAAAAAATGTTATCAACCAAAAGTTTTTGTTATCAAAAAAAAAATTTTGTTATCAAAAATAAAATTTTGTTATCAAAAAAAAAAGTTTGTTATCAATTTCAAATTTTTGTTATACTTTTTTATTATAATAAATCACGAAATTAATCAATCTTATTTTTATGAAAAAAAATTTTTCTTTAAATTTAAGTCTTTTACTAAACTTTTCCTTTATTAAATTTGACACGAGCGTATAGGGACTCGTCAATTTCAACAATTTTTCCGTTTCCACCTAATTCTAAGCTTTTTTTTCCAATTCCTAAACTACACATTTGTCTTAGACGATAAAAAAGTGTCCCGATCACATCCTTTCCCACTTTTTCGTCTAAATTCATTTCAATCATACTAATACTTTTAGCAATCGTTAATTGTCCAGACCAACACTTTATCAAAGCCTCAATTATACGAGGTGACTTTTTAAATAATTTTCTTTTTTGAATATAAGGTTGCATAGTTTCGTTTTTTTTATTACATTTAGCATTGTTGCATTCTCTCGGTGGCAAAACTAAACCAAATTGGAACAATTTTTGGTAAGTTATATATTCCAGTGATTCTAGAATATTTTCCTTATTCATTTTTTAATGTAAATTGAAAAAGTCTTTTTCGAAAAGTAAATAATAATTTAATTTTTTTCAATTTTGATAATTCATTCGAAATTTAAAATTTGAAATAAAAATTTTATTATTTTCAATTTTGATGATTCATTTAAAAAAAAATTTATTTCTGCAATGTTTAGAAAAATTATATTTTTGTTATCAAGACAATAATTTTGTTATCAAGACAAAAATTTTGTTATCAAAAAAAAAATTTTGTTATCAAATCAAAAATTTTGTTATCATTTAAAATATATTGTTATCAAGGTTGATAACTAAATTTCTTGATAACATAATATGTTATCAAGTTGATAACATAATCGGTGGTGAGGACTTTGATAACATTTTTTGTTATCAACTGATAACACTATCCACTAGACCCAAAAAATCAAAAAATAAATTTAAAAATAAAGTCAATATTTGATATTATTATTTATTTATAACATACTCAATTTTTGATAAAGTACTAAATGATCAATAATCAATTACTTTTAAAAAGGTGTGATTTTTTTAGATAAAAAAAGGTTAACACTTCTATCAATTGTCAATTTTTGATATCATTTTTTTTATTTTTTCTACCTTATAAATTATAATTGATATCATTTAATAATTTTAATTGGTATCAAGAGTATTAATTTTGGTTTCATTTTTATTTTATTGTAGGTATCAGAATAATATCATTTGATATCATTATAAAATATAAGTCATATTATATTACATACTTTTAATTTCAAAAAAATTTCATAATTTAAACAGCTTTAGAGCAGGCATTGATTGCTGGATTAGCAGCAATCAATCACATCATCTGTCTTAGTGTGCCTTGAGACGGCGGAAACAGACAATATCAGCGGCAAAAAATTGCCAAAATTTTTTTAATAAAAGAATATACTAAATTTTTTTAGAATAAAAAAATAATTTTTCTATAAAAGGTAAAATTTTTTTTTGTAAAAAATTTAAATGAAAAAAAATTCGAATTTTGAATGTAATATTTGAGAAATTTTTCGTTATTTTAAATTAGAAATCTAAAAAAACTTTTTTCTTGAAATTTTTCTACCACTGATCGCGGCCCAAATTTTTTGCCACCGGGTCTGACCGCCAAATTGGCCGCCTTATTTTGACTGCCTCCCAACACTAGTTATTAGCTCGTTTCTATCAATTAATAAAATTTTTTTTTGTTTTTTTTTTTAATTGTTTATTTAAATTTGAAATGGCTCTGAGTAATAAAACTCCTTCTGCCATTAATTAATAAAAAAAATTGATATAATGCTTTTTTTTTATATCAAAAAACAAAAATTTTGATTTTAAATTTACATTTGATCATGAACTTCAATTTGCCCCTGTGTTTGACTTTCTTTAATTATAAATCAATTAATATTATTTAAAATGAAATCATCTTTGATCATTCTTCACTTGTAGCGAGCGTGTTTTAGATAACAAAAAATAGTCTAGAGCCAAAATCGAGGCATTTCAAGCACTTATTTTTTAAGGTGTATTTTTCTAAATACTAATCAAAGTACACGCCACATAAATTATTACACTCGCATAATTGTGAGTATATCCATTTTCATCACTTTGACTCTGCATTCGTTTGAAAGGCTCCACAAACAACACTTTCAAACACACACACCCCATTTAAATGCTATTTAAAGACAAATGTACGCTACCAGAGACAAAGCAACAACAAAATAAAAAGAAGCTTAGTCAAAATGGAAAAGTACGGAATGAACACCAATTGTTTGACCTTGACAAGGTATTTTCTCAAAGAACAGCGAAAGCACAAGGACGCCACTGGCGAACTCACCCAGTGCTTGAACGCCATTCTGACTGCAGTCAAGGCCATTCAGTCGGCAGTGCGCAAGGCCGGCATTTCCAAGCTGTTCGGCCTCGCCGGCAACACCAACTCGACCGGCGACGATCAAAAAAAACTCGACGTGCTCTCCGATGAACTGTTCATCAACATGCTCCGCTCGTCCTACACAACTTGTATTCTGGCTTCGGAAGAGGACGAAAACGTGATCGTCGTGGACAGACACAAGCAGGGAAAGTACATTGTTTGCTTTGATCCGCTTGACGGCTCGTCCAACATCGACTGTTTGGTCTCCATCGGAAGCATATTTGGCATTTGGAAGCGAGAGTCGGACGGCGACGAGCCCGATGTGAGCGACGCGCTGCAGCCCGGCAGCAAGATGGTGTGCTCGGGCTACGCGCTCTACGGCAGCGCGTGCATGATAGTGCTGGCCACTGACTCGGGCGTCAACGGATTCATGCTCGACCCGGCCATCGGCGAGTTCATTCTCACCGACCCGGACATGAAGATAAAGCCCAGGGGCAAAATTTACTCCATCAACGAGGGCTACACGGCCAAGTGGGACGAGGCCGTCAAAGAATACATCAACGACAAAAAAAATCCAAAATCAGGCAAGCCGTACGGCAGTCGCTATGTGGGATCGATGGTGGCCGATTTGCACCGAACTCTCGTCTACGGAGGCATATTTTTGTACCCGGCCACCACAGACTCGCCCAATGGCAAACTCAGGCTCATGTATGAATGCAATCCGATGGCATATATTATTGAGAAGGCTGGAGGCATGGCCACAACTGGCAAAGAAAGAGTGCTAGATGTTGTTCCAACTGATATTCATCAGAGAGTTCCATTTTTTATAGGCTCCAAAGAAGACGTCCAGGATGTTCTTGATTGTTACAAAAAACACGGTCTAGGAGGATACTAGATTAGCTTCTTCTTTATTTTTTTAGTTTATTAAATTGTATGACTTTTTTTTTTTGAATTTTAAACTCATTAATAAAAATTGAAATTTTTTTTTTTATAAATTTTACAAATTTTGACGATAATTCACGTAAAATCATGTATTTTGGTAATGTGAATATCAAATATAAATTAAACAGAAATTTATTCTTTTTTGGAAAACTAAAATTAGAGATAATAAAGTGTATTTTAAAAAATACTGCAATATAGTACAATGCACTTTGTTGCACCTTTTTTAACTGAAATAAAATCTTTATTTTCCATTTTTTTAGTAAATCAAAAAAATAATCAATATTATTGTCAGAGACTGTCAAAATATGCTGAAAAAAAAAATATATGCTCTAAAATATGCTCCAAAATTTATTAAGATATGCTTTTCCTTTACTTCCAATATGCTTTTAAAGTTTGAAAGCATATCCTAAATATGCTTTAAATATGCTTTATATGCTTTTAATATGCTAAATATCCATAAAAAGTTAACGAAATTATAAAATTTGATTTTTAAATCTATTTTAATTAATAAAAAAATTTAATAAAAATTACAAAATATGGTTTATTTATAGTATGTTTTTAAGAAATTTATTGGAATATTTTTTTAGGAATTACAGTTAGAAATAGCTTATAAAAATTAAATTAAAAAACAGAAATACAATTTTCAAATGAATTCTAGTCAGCATAATAAAGAGAATAACAAAAAACTTATTCAGAATCAGATTTTGTATCACTAACTATTAAATCATCTCTTTTTTTTTCAGAGATCGTTTTCAATTCCATTGAATTAAAATAAAAAAAATTATTAATTTTAATATTATCAGCTGTCATGTTGTAACGCTTGTCATCTAATATTGTTTTAAACTTAGCCAAAGCACGCTCTGAATCACACGAACAAGCGGGTACATAGTATATATACCATCTCACAACATTAAAGATTCTAGGAAATCTATCTTTGTGTGAACAATTATCTAAATTAAATGTCACATTAGGATCTCGAGGAACTAAAATGAAATCAGAGCATATTTTCAGATAAATCGGCCATTCATCTACAAGCTGGTCAAGAACGTTGGCCGGAATGTCATGCTCATTCAAATTGGTTGAGAACGTGCTTACTTGAAAAGGATCAAAAAGCCTAGCGTTCTTAAAAAATGTCATTCCAGGTTGCCCACCACAAAAAAAATACTTGCCTAGCTTAGCAACTGCTCCTGTAAAAAGCATAGTTCCGAATTTATTCTCAGCAGTGTCATCGTTTTTATATAAATCTAATTGAGCTCTTAGCCAAAAAAATAAATCCTGAATAATCTCATAGACTCTTGGAGTTGAATAATCACCGTCTTCGAATTTTAGCAATGCAAATTTAAAGCGATCACATTTCATGGCTACGAATTTAAAGTGCTCCTTAATATCAACTAACTTAAAAAAACTTCCTAGTTTTATTAGAGCCAAAGTTTCTTCTTGAGAGATTTCTTCCTCTATAAAAGACTTGATTAAATCAAAATGATTTGCAACATACTTAACAGCCTTAAACCAAGTATTCCAACGTGTCACAACTGGCGAAGGGAAAAGACATGGTTTATCGACCCCATTTGTTTTTAAATGATCAATAAATCTTTTCTTGCGCTGCGAGCCCCTGGCAAAAATCGATTTCAAATTAGCTATAACGCCATCAATATGATCTAACTTTGATCGCCAAGTTTCGCCGACAAGTGCAATTATATGTGCAAAACAAGCAATATGTATGCAATTAGAAAGAAGCGCCTTTAAAATCTTGCTATAAGATTTTATCATGTAAGAGGCATTGTCACTAATGAATGCAACAACATTCATAAAATCAATTTTCATCTTAATAAGACTGTTGATTACACCTCTTGCAACTGTCTCGTGATTTACTTCATCCAAAAAAATTGTTTCAATTAACTTAGGGCGGGAGTCTGTGTTTAAATCAAGTTTTATTAAAATAACTTGAAAAACAGGTCTCGACAAAGGGTCAGTTGTTTCGTCACAGATGACACAAACTTTCGAATCTTCAAAAAATCCGACTAAGCCTTGAAACTCTTGCTGGTAAATAATCGTCAAATTGCGACAATAATTTATTGTTGTTTTATATTGCCTTATTTTAACCCTGGAAAAATTATTTTAGGCTAAAAAGGTGCAAAAAAGTATAGTGCTCAATATTGAAGTATTTTTTAAAATACATTTTATATCTTTAATTTTAATTTCCCAAATAAGGATAAATTTTTGTTCAATTTATATTTGAAATTCACAATACCCGTATTTTTTAAATTCAAACTATATTTAATGAATATCAGTTTTTAATCACTCATTAATAAACAAATTAAATTGAAAATTTATAGATTTCCTAAAAGTTTATTTGAATGATGCTTTTGTTTGTAATGCAAAAAAATTTAACCAAAATTGAGAAATTTTTACATTTTTGGCTTATAAATGTCTTTTTAAACGAAATTCTGCCATAAAAATATTCATTTTTCCAGTTTACTTTCAGAAGAAAAATTTGAATTTTTCAAACAAAGAATTGTTTAGAATTTTCAATTATTTTTCTTCTGAAATTTAACTTGAAAAAATGGGTATTTTTATGTCTGAATTTCGTTAAAAAATACATTTTTAAGCAATAAATGTAAGTTTTGTGGATTTCAAAAACAAATTGAACAAAAATTCTTCATTTTTTGATAAATTAAAATTAAAATTAATAAAAAAATTAGAAAAAATACTGATAATAACATTTCTCATGTAAAAATTGACACAAAATAAAGAACTATTAAAATTTAAATAGAATATTGATTTGATTTACTAAAGAAATGTAAAATAAAAATATTTTTTAAGGCAAAAAAGTTGTAACAAAGTATGTTTCACTATGCTGCAGTATTTTTTCTAATATTTTTTATTGACTTTTATTTAAATTTATAAAAAAATAAAGAATTTTTGATGTAAATAATGTTGATTTTGAATTTTTTATGTTGATTTTGTTTTTGAAATTCACAATACCTTTTCATCATCAAAGCTTAAAAAGCTCATTTTTTGAAATTTAAAAAATTATTGAAAAAGAATTTTATAATTTTTCTAATTTTCAATTTTTCAGATTCTATTTACTCTCAAATACCTTTTTTTCAAACCACCTAATATAAAACAAAAAAATTAAAATTAATTTCTATTTTTTTCATTTTTGACAGAATTTTTCATTTTTTTCTACAAAAGAAAAAAAGAAAGGAACAAAATCAATTTTAAAAAAAATTGCTACATGTCATTCTTTTTGTCAAATTTTACGTATTCATTAAATATATAAAATTTAATTAAACATTTGCGACCATCACAAGGATATTCTAATTTTTATTTCAAAACAATGAAACAAATTTTTGAATTAAAAAACAAAAATCTCATAGCTATTTAGCTTACATATATCCATAAATATTAAAATTTACTCTGCAAAATTTGCATTACTAAAATATCATAAATATTCTGATATTAATGGCATTAAATCGATTTTTTTATTTTATACAAATTTTTTTCTGAAAAAAAATAATTATGAGTCCATTCTGCTTAATTTTTATTCTAACTTTCGGCTCTTTGAGTTTTGGCAAGCCATGTTCCAGAGCTCAGAGTAAATTTGTCCGAGAATACTTTGCTAGATCCCTTTTGCCTGTATACCAGAAATACTCTCAGCCAATTCCAGAAGCATGCCCGTTCTCTCCTGCCCGAGATATGTACCATTTTCACGAGAACAACAAAACAAAATTTGACATTTTCAGATGGAAGTGTGAACTATGCGGAAAAATGTTCGCCAAAGAGTCAGATTTGGACAAACATTTTGACAACAGACATACCAATTCTTTACAGACCGTACCTGATTTTTTTTTCTTAAAACTTTTAACTATTAACTATTTAAATAAGGGTAAAAATTCGGTTTGCTTGGCAAATTATTGTCGAATTTTTAGATGTGGTGTTCTAATCAACCAAAAAGTCGAAAAAACTCAATGCTACCAATCTACAATGAATATACTTAGAAATAAATGCAATGAACACATTGATCATTGTGTCTCCAAAGGCGCCCCCTTGAGCATACAAAACAAATTAACTAGTAGTTTATTTTTTTGTTAATTTAATTTTTAATTATTTTAAAAAGTTGAATTGCGTGAAAACTTGTGTTCTTTTTTGACATGTTCTAAACTAGAGGAGCCTCCGGACTATATGGTATAGTTTAAATTTTTTTATTTAGAAAAATTTTGTCTTGAATTTTTATTAATTAAGAAAAGAGGCACTAGTTTTTTACAAGTGTTTGTTATTGTGTTAATATTAGTTCTATCCATTATTGCTTATGCTGTTATCAACTATACAGATCTAATGTAAGATTTTAAATTTATCATTTAATTTTTTTCAGTATCGTGAATTTCCGATACAAATTGAACAGAAATTCTTCATTTTTTGATAAATTAAAATTAAAATAGAAAAAAAAATTTTAGAAAAAATACTGCAATAAAGTGCAACATACTTTGTTGCATCTTTTTTGCCTAAAATATTTTTTTCCTTGTAAAAATGCAAAAAAATAAAGAATCAATAAAATTTAAATAGATCATTGATTTGATTTACTAAAATAAAAGAAAATAAAAATTTTATTTTAGGCTAAAAAGGTGCAACAAAGTATGTTGCACTTTATTGCAGTTTTTTTTCAAAAATTTTGTTTCTATTTTAATTTTAATTTATTAAAAAATGAAGAATTTTTTTTCAAATTGTATTTAAAATTCACAACACCTTTTTTTCTAATTTATTTCGAAAATAGATTTGACGAAAATGAAATGGTCAATTTGAATGAAAAAATTCAGTATTTTGATAAAGTAAAGGAACAAGTGGACAATAATAGACTGATCGATGAAGGTTTAAATGGAAATTTTTCATTTTTTACTACAGACAGCTTGAGACAAAGAAAAGTCAATGAAAAACCAGCTGTCTTGAAATGAAAATATATAATTTTAAATAAAAAATTTTACAGCTTATTTTATTGTTAAATTTTTCATAGTTAAATTCGGTTATCCCTAAAACACGGATCCGGATTGAAAAAAATTGAACTTTAACTTTAAATTGAAATTTAACCACAAAAAAAATTCAACACCAGAAACAACCCCGGAGTCTAATTCAATCCAATAGATGCGATGACTAGTAGTTAGCTCAAAATAGATGCGATGAAAGTATCGCGACAATTCAGACAAAATTGTAACTATCACTATATGCTGCTTACAATGCCTGGAGATGTTCCATATGGTGCTTTAAATGTTGATTGTGTAAAATAGGAAAATATATTTGAAGAAGACGTCTTGGCTCCTTACTTATTCATTATAGTTATCGACCACATAATGAGCATAAGCCAAAAAGAGCATGGTTTTATATACAAGCAACGAACGAGTCGTAGGCACCCATAATAAATGGGGAAAAATCAGTTGACCCTAATAAATAATTATTTACCTGTAATAAAAAACCTAAAAAAAATTATTTACCTGTAAAAAATTATTATTTATTAAAAAATATAGTTAGGGTAATACCCGGGCAGGTTGGAATGGAACTTAGTCCTTCCTTTCAGCCCAATGATCAAAATACAATAATATAAGATAAGTTTATGAGATTAAAATATACAATTATAAAAAAAAAAAAAAAATAATTAAGATAAAAGTAGATATAATGTTAGACATGTTTTGAAAGAATTAAATAATTATAGGACTAATAAATTTAAAAAAAAGAAATAATAGTATAATACAATAGAGAGATAAATCATGTGAGAAAATTTGCATATTTGCTAACTGTAAAAAATTATTAGTTTATTGCTAAAAATGCTAACTAATAAATGATTATGTATAAATTGCTAATTTATTGTAAAAAAATACTAACCTTATCTAAAAAATAATAATTTTATTCTAAAAAATAATAACTTTATTGTAAAAAAAATCGATAAAAAATTATAAAATTTATAAATTTTAAAAATTTACATTAACAATTTTATTGCCTTACTAGTGCTTTAGCAGCATTGGCTTTTCGACCACGTTTAGCCTTCCGTTCGATTGAACATTTTTTGTATTTATTTGGAATTTCAACTAACGTTTCCACTACGGCTACTACTATTAAATGATAACAAAAATAGTTTCTTAGATAATAGCTGCAGGTACAACTTGATATTACCCAGGAGTCTTTATTAAATTTTATAATCTTAACATTTTTAAATAAAGCAACCAGCTGGTCAAAATCGTTATTAAGCTTACTATATAAGCTTTTTGCATAATCCATATTTAGCTCATCTTTAAATTCTTTTTTTGTTAAAAGATAGGTTGTAGAATTTGGTACTTTTTTAATTACTCGATCATTAACTGTTAAGAAACTATACGCGAATGACCAACCTTCACCACTAATATCGATCAAGATTGCTATTTTCTTATTATTTTTTTCAAAAACTTAGTATTTTTGCATTTGTTATTTTTTTAGCAAGAAATTAATTATTCTGATTATTCTAATTATTTAATGCAATTTATTTTTTTACAATAAAGTTAGTATTTTATACATGCAACTAATTATTTTTTAGAGTGTACTAATTATCGTCCAGAAGAAATTATCAGTGACTTTGATTAGGCAGATGACATCGCACTACCGGAGTGAACAATCGAGCCTGCGACAAACCAATTGTCAAAGTTAAGTGAAGAAACAAGGAATGTAGGTCTTGAAATTAACATGGATAAGACCGAGTGCATATTGTTCAATCAGAGCTCAATTTCAAACGGGATCAAGCTTAGTAATTATGACATTCGTAAAGTTGAGGATTTCAAATATCTTGGATCGAAAGTAAAATCATGTGAGGTCGATTTTTACCACCGGAGATCCCTCATGGACAGCCTATTGGAAAATGGAAAAAATCTCAGGGGCAAATCATATACCAATCAGGTTAAAGGCTAATATATTCGAGAAAATATTACCTGTGTTTTCTATTTTATTACTTAATTGTTCTAAAAAATGTCAAATTTATTTAATTAACGTCAGGAATTATTAGTTATTGCTCAAAAATTTATTTCAAAGTAATAATATCATAATTAATTAGTATATTGTCTATTTTTTTATTTACTTGTCTTTTTTATTTAGTCAATATTTACAAAAGATAAAAAAATTAAAAAACAAAATTCAACAAATTTGCAAATTACTGTTTTTTCAAGGCTTTCTTTGCCTTGGACACTTTACCAGCTTTTTTCTTTGGTTCAATTGCTACCATAATATAGCGATTGGGAATTGTTAGACTGGTTCTTTCGATTGAACGTCAATATTATCGATAATATTATTTTGTGTAATATAACCATTTAATCGTTCGATTAGAACAGCTTTAGTCCCTTGGTATGATATTTTGTTTTCTTTACACTTAGCCTTTAGCTCGGTTACTAAATGAGTCGTGTTATAAGGTACATTTAAGGCAAAACTACGTCACTACTCTGGGATTCTAAATTTTTTTACATATTCGTGTTCCCCATGTATGATAACCCATGTTTGGTGGTTTTTTTACGTTTTTACCTATTTCAGGTAAAAAGTTATTTAACTTTGAAAAAAGTCGTTTTTTGATGCATAGCAACATTAAAAACCCTTTTTTCTCCCAAAAATACTCCGATTTTTATATATTTTTTTTTATTTTCTGATTTTAAATGCTTTAAATTTTATTATTCTTGATTTAAAAATAAAAAATATTCTTAATTTACCTGTTTTTTTTTTACTTTTATACCTTTTTTTTCACAAAAAAGAGAGCCGAGCTTCGTTGACAGGTGAATATATCTAATATTGTATATCAGTAGATAGATCTACTCAATACGCACAAACTAATGAAGAGCTTTTTTTCATATGACCCCTACTTGCCAAGATATTTACCTTTTACTGGCAGCTGTTTTTGAGAAAAAAATCAAATTTTTAATTTTTCAGTCTTATATAACTAAATTTTTGACTTATGTCATTAAAAATCATTTTCTTTTAATCTTAATAACTAAATTAATTAGAATTTAAAATTGAAAATGAATGTATCATAATGTAATTTACATGTTTTAACCGAATTCAAGGTGATGTCTGACAAAAATGAATCAGCATCCCTATCTGGCACATTAAAATGTCTTCAACATTTGATTAAAGAAATAATAAAAAGAAAATAAATTAAGAATTAAAGCATACTTTAAGATAGCATAAATTAAGACACTGAGCGAACGTTGAGTACAATCAATATTGAGAATAGAATTGCACAGTTCAGCTATCATGTGGACAGAATCAATGCTTCCAGCTGTATAAGCAGAAGTATCAGCAAGTTCATTAGTAGATGAAGCAATAGAAGTAAGAGTCGACGATGTTGGTAAAAATCTTGGTTCAATATTCACTACCTCCTGAATTTGCTCGGCTGCAAGCCTCTGCTGGAGCAATTTTCTTAAATGCTGTTTTTGCTTTTTCATTTTCAACTTTAAATTCTAATTAATTTAGTTATTAAAATTAAAAGAAAATGATTTTTAATGACATAAGTCAAAAATTTAGTTATATAAGACTGAAAAATTAAAAATTTGAATTTTTTCTCAAAAACAGCTGCCAGTAAAAGGTAAATATCTTGGCAAGTAGGGGTCATATGAAAAAAAGCTCTTCATTAGTTTGTGCGTATTGAGTAGATCTATCTACTGATATACAATATTAGATATATTCACCTGTCAACGAAGCTCGGCTCTCTTTTTTGTGAAAAAAAAGGTATAAAAGTAAAAAAAAAACAGGTAAATTAAGAATATTTTTTATTTTTAAATCAAGAATAATAAAATTTAAAGCATTTAAAATCAGAAAATAAAAAAAAATATATAAAAATCGGAGTATTTTTGGGAGAAAAAAGGGTTTTTAATGTTGCTATGCATCAAAAAACGACTTTTTTCAAAGTTAAATAACTTTTTACCTGAAATAGGTAAAAACGTAAAAAAACCACCAAACATGGGTTATCATACATGGGGAACACGAATATGTAAAAAAATTTAGAATCCCAGAGTAGTGACGTAGTTTTGCCTTAAATGCACCTTACATAATTTAAGTTTGAACAACACAAAAAAAAATTTTGACAGTAAAATAATTTTGAGGGTGTCCTCAGAGTATTTTGGAGGACTACTATTTGGTAATTTAAAGTCTTTTCGAGTCATTTTCAAAATTTATTTAGTTTTTCAAAATTTTGGTTTTTATCGCAATTTATATTCAATTATCGGTTCAACCCGAAAGTATAAGAAACATGTTTTTATTGAATTTCTCAAAAACCGTTATTTTTTTCTGAAATCTAAGTCCATATTTGAACTCGTCATCAAAAATTACATATAATAGGGTCTTTTGTTTAAAATAAACGATAATGGACAAAAAGTTTTTTTTTCACAAACTCGGTTCTTTTGATATGGGATTGTTAATTGGCGGAAGATTAAAAAATAAATAAAAATTTTTTATAAAATATTTTTTTCAAATTTTGTAAAGGGATAGTTTTTTTATATATTTTTTTTTATTTCATTCAAAAATTATTATCCAATCAGAATTTACAGCGGTTGAAAAAAAGAATTTTCATTATTACCCCATTATCGGTTCAACCCGAAACGACGGTATGTAAAGAAATGGAGAGAAAAATGAATAGTTTTACAGCGACGTGTTACAGAATGTGGCTGGGCATCAAACCATTGTACAAAGTTGCAAACGTTGATATTTACAAATTGGTAAAAAAAAAATCAGTGGTAGAAAAGCTGAGACGTAGACAATTAGTTGGGTAGGACATGCACTCCGAAGAACTGCCAAAAACCCAGCAAAAATTTTTCTTTTCTATGAACCTGATATTAATTATGGTGTAATCAAACGTGGTCGAAAAACAACAACGTTTTATAAGTATTTATGTGGATTATTGTTTCCTGAGAACGCAGAGGTAGCTAAATCAGAATTGGAGAATCTGGCAATGAATCGCCTACTTTGGAAGAAAAATGTCACCGAATGCTGTAAATCAGTTTTCGATTGAAGAAGAAGATTTGAAGAAGAATGTTTTGAAAATTTAAATGTTTTTTTGTCAAAAGGAAAAAATTTTTTTAAACTCATAACGTACTCAAATTTCCAAAATTTATTTTTTTTTTAAGTTATTTTTTTTAATTTTTTCGTTCCAGTTGTTATAAAAATTGTGTAATTTGAATAAATTTTTATTTTGAATTTTTTAAATCCGGATCCGTATTTTAGGTATTAAAAATCCGGAAAAATAATCCGTGTTTTAGGGATAACCGTTAAATTCGACCTGTTGAATGAAAAAAAAAGAAAACTTAATTGTAAAAAATATATTTTCTAATTACTATAGACAGTCATTTAAAAAATATTAAAAGTTGACTTTTAAAAACCGAATATGATTTTAAAATTTCTAATAATTTAATTAATTATATTAAATTAACAAATTATAGACCATTAAAAATAGCTACTAAAGTAAAGATTAAACAGTGATGTTACCCTTATTTTTTTTAGAAAAATTTACGTAAAATAAAGTAAATTTACAAAAGTAAAAATCATTAAATAACTAATTTTTACGTGAATTTAAATTATCGACATTTTAAGTAAATTGATGTAAAAACTTTTGTAAATTTACTTTATTTTAAATAAATTTTTGTAAAAAACAAAAAGTGAGACATCACTGTAAAGTTATTAAAATTTTTAATACCAATTTACTTGGAAAGAGCATCTTTTAAAGGAAAAAAAATTGAATATTTATTTTAAAAAAGATAGATATTATTATTTATTATAAAATTCTCAAAATAAAATGACTAATACATAATTAAATCTAAATTTATAAAATTTTGCCAAAAAAAAACAGACTTTTATGAAATTTTACAATTTTTTACCCCAATAAAAAATTAATTCTAATAAATAAAAATTACAAAATTTAAGTTTTATGGATAAATTAATAAAAAAAAATAGGTAAATAAAATTTTGAATGGACAAACATTAAACAGAGCCAAAATCTAGGCCCTTTTTGGCGTTTTTGAACACCGTTAATTTTACGTAAAAAACTTTTTTATCGTTAATAATCGTAATTTTACGAAAATTAAAGTAGAATTGCATTTTTTACGTAAAATATCGTCAAATCCTCATAGCAAATCAGTGCTGTAAATATATAACTTGCGTTTAAGAAAAATAATATTAAGTAAAGGCTTTTTATTAAAAATCTGTGGGAACTAAATAATTTATAAAATAAATATATTTTAATAAAAAAGGTGACAATTTTTTTAGAGACTATTTCTGTAATTTAGGACATTATAGGGTTCTTTTATTTTTAATAAAATTTTCAGCTTAAAATAAGATTGGAAGGTATTTAATCGATCTCTAAAATTACTAAATCGATCACTAATATTTTTCTATCTCTTATTTTACTAAATACCCTTAACTTATATTTATTAATCTGTCTCCTAAATTAAATAAAACAGCAACTAATTTTACTTAGAGTATCTCTTATATTTATTTATTAAATTGATTTAAAAAAAAAGAATTATAATAAATTTCAAAAAATTTCAAATAAAATAATATCTTATAAGTTTTTTCTTGGTCTACCTCTACCTCTCTTTAGTGGAGCTTCTACTTTCTTACTTATATCACTGCTGGTTGATGCTTGCAATACTTTTTCAGCTTCCTTATCAATTGTTTTTTTGTTCTTTTTTGTTGGTATAACTGTTTCATGTGAAGTTTCTTCCTCTACTTCTGTTATCTTTCGCTTTAGAACTTTGATTGAGCTGATAACTCTCTCTTCTTTATCTGCTTCTGATTGGTACTCAAGCGCCTTTTTAGACTTACACGGTCTACCTCTTCTAGGTTTTTTCCCAATAACTACTTGCTTAGCTTCGATTGGTATTTTGACAAGTTTCATATTTGCAGCAAAGCCAACAAGATGCTTAAAAATATGATCTTTAAAGAAGGAAGGACAGGAACAACTAGCTGTTTGCATCCAGTTATCGGAGTTACTATCCGAGCTGATTCTTGTGAATGAATAAAAAATAATTTTGATTAAAAAATGTACATTTATTAAGATCACATTTAATTTTTTTCTGGTAATGGTGTAAATTTTACACCAATACTTTTGTTTACATAAATTTAATTTGGAAAATAAAATAATCTGATAAACTATTATGGTATGTTTAACTAAACCTTGGCAAAATATAAAAAAAAATAATATTTAAAGCCTAATAAATGAATTTAAATTAATAAAAAATTCTATCGGGGATAATTTTGAAAGCTTGCTCTATAAGTTGTTGTATATGCTGAACTTGGGTCTAGTTTGGCATTTTTTTTAATTGCTAACTGTGGCTCTGGAATCGATGGCTTGGGCTGTTCCAATTTTTTTTGTGCAACCAAAGTTCCGGCCAATTCAGGATTGTTCCTGCCCCACATCATACTCTTTACCTCATTCTCATAAATATCTGGAATATCCCCGATGCCGGAATCAACTATTTTGACTGAATTTTTATTAAAGAGCTTTTTTTCATAGGCAATCAGCTGCTTCCAAAACCCAACATTAGGCCGGATGAACGGTCTCTTTGACTTGGTCAAAGCGTGTGCATCTCTAAGGCTCATCTTAAGGTACTTCATCAAATAGGCCAATATAATTGAAGCTGAACGACTGATCCCTGCTGCACAATGCACCAAACATGTACCTTTTTTGCCAACTATTACTTGCTGAATCTTGTCGGCAAGAGTGTCGAAGTAGTCATACAAAGTCTCACTTGGTAAGTCCAGCACGTTTACTTTGACAGATTCAACATTTTGAATGGTGATCTTTGGCGTTTCCTTGCACACAGATATGACACATGTAATACCATATTTTTGAATGTTTTGCTCATTGACTGCCAAAAAGCTGCTCAAATACAAGTTGTCCAGAATCTTGGCTATCTGACTCAATGGGGCAATTTTTTGCATTTTTTTGTGAATTATTTGAAAAATTTTTTGTAACTAAGAAATAAATTTTATTCAAATTAAAGTTTCGCTTAGTTTTTTATTACTTTTAATTTCGAAACTTTATTATAATTTTTCAAGTTTTTGCTTTGTCTTAGGATTATGAATTATTGACGGGTTTTATGCATTCAAAAAAATTATTATTCTAAATTTTTAAAGTGTAACTTAAAAATTAAAATAAAATAAATAAAAACACAAGTTTATTATTCACCAATTAATCATACTTAGACTACTATTCCTGAAAAATAGCAAGCTTAAGTATGATACATAAGAAAACTTCTCAAATTCAGGACCCTTTTAACCATCGTCATATTAGTATGACAAGTAGTCTTGGATAGCTACTTATACATATAATTTTTTATAACTTGAAACAAATATAATTTTATTCAATAAAATAGTCTTTTAGACTTAGAAAAAATATAGTTTTTAGCAAATTTGATCAACAAAAAATTATTTAATACAAATATTTATTTCAAAATGAAATTTTAATTAAAAAAAAATACAAAACCGCTTACATTGCCTTCTGTCAGTTCCAAGTCTGGATGCAAAATTGGGAGGAGACTTAAAAGAAAAGACAATCGTTTGTGTCATTAGCTTAAACTTTATTAAAAAATTTATTTTGATTATAATAATGGTCTTTTAGTCTCGGAAAAAATTAGTTTTGAATACTTTTGATTGAGATTAATTTAATTTAGACAACTTTAAATTTTTTTACAAAATATGCGTTCTTTAATTTTAATAATAAAAATTGGACATCTTGAAATTGATGATCAATTTAAAATATCATTGCAATTCAAAGAGTTTATCTTTAAATATTAAAATTAATTTTTAATAATTTTGATCTAAAATGCTTTACATGTTATGCAGATTTAAAAAATAAAATAATTAAAAAAACATTTTCCTTATCCCATTGATAAAATCGATTTTTTAAACTTTAATTTTTGAAATTTAAATCTGATTTTTGAAGAGTTTATTTGGAAATTTTAAATTTCAAAGTATCTGTATCAAGCATTCAAAATTCAAAATTAAATTAAAAAATGAATTTCAAATATCTAATTTCAAATAAGTAATAAAATGAAAAGATCGATCTCTCCCACAAATATTTTTGAACTAAAAAATGCATTTTATTTTTTAAATCTACATAATATGTAAATCATGTTAAAGTTCACGAAATTCAAAACTTTAGTGCTATCTGAATTCCACATTTTTGACTCAAAATTCGTAATCTACGCCCTCGAAAACCCCATTAAAAAAAATTTTTTTTGGGGGGAAAGGGCTAAAAAAAGATTTTTTTTTTCTAAATTTTACTAAAAACTTTTCAAGTATAAATAAAATTTTGTGAAAAATGCCTTAAAAATCTAAATAAAATCAATCTTGTGTTAGTAACCTAGAAGTTTTCGGCCAAAATAAAGTAGTAAGCTCAACTGTGAAAGAAAGAGATCTTATTCTTACTTATTTTGATTTTTCATGAAATTTTATTTATACTTAGGTAAGTTTTTAGTAAAATTTAGAAAAAAATATCAATAGACTATTAATATACAAATTTGTTAAAAATCACATGATTTGAAGTGATTTTTTAAGAAAAATAAAGCAATAAAGTAAAAAAGTAAAACCATAGATATGTTCAGAATTTTGTCTAGATTTAAAAAAAAAAAAGTGGGATCATAATTGATCCCTTGGGCGGGAAATTCGGTATTCGTTAAATCGAATTTCGTTATATCGAAATTCCCATATAAAATGATAGGGACAAAAAAATTTAAAAAAAAATTTTATTGATTAAAAAAAAACTAAAATAAAAATGTGAAAAAAATAAAAAGTTAATTTTTTTGAAAAAAATCGGTAATAGATGGTTGTTTGGTAAAGCTACTTTCAATTATAAAATTTTCAATATTAAATAATAATTTAATTACATTAGAATTATCATCTTTTTTGGTTAAAAAAAATTGTTTCAGTTCATTTATTTCTATCGATTGCTTCTTTTGAGTTAATCACTTGTTTATTTGCATCTTGTTGCTCTTCAATTTCTATATCACTGTCTTGCTCTACTGGATTGTTTGATGCTATTGAATCGACGATTTTTGCCTTTGAGAGCATTCCGCTTGCTTTTCATTCATTTTTATCAATTAGAATTTTTAGATAAACAATAATATTATTTATTATTTATTTATTTGTAAATCTGTATCGAGCGTTAGGGATGCCTGTAAAAACAGCACCCATCAAAAAAGCGAAAAAAAAGCACCCTGTGTAAATCGCATTAAATATTATAAAATACCTTTTTTTTTTTGATATATTTATTTCTAACAACCTCAATTTTAATAAACATCAATTTTTATATTAAAAAAATATTGTTATTATATAAAATTTTCAAGTTTTAAAATAATTTGTACATAACACTTTAAAACACCCTGAAACACCCTATTAAGTTTATAAAACACCCTGCAACACCCTTTTGATTCTGATAGAGGAGAAAAAGTTCTGCTTGGGAAATTATTTTTCAAAAGGTTTGGACATGTGAAAACCCTATAAAAACCGCTAAAACTGGTTTAGACCGGATTTTTCAAAACACCCTGAATCTTTTTTTTTAAAAAGGTTTTTCAGTGAAAGAAACAACTTTTGTAGGGTTTCTGGGGTCAAGGAATACGATTTCGATTTCTAGAAAATTTTTAAATTTAATATTTAAATTTTTTTAGAATTTATGTTTCATGCATTTTTAACAATAATTCTGAAATTAATTGAAAAATTTCATTTATTTCAATTTGAATTATTATAATTAAAATAAAATTTTGACTGTAAAAAAATATCAAAATTTCTAGAAAATTTTTAAATTTAATTATGATTTTGATTTTTCTAACTTTATTTATGTAAATAATTTCCTTTTTTGAATCTTGATTGTCATATTAAATTTGTATCATAGCAAATCATTCAATGAAAATGCATTTTATAAAAATGCATGAAATATAAATTCTAAAAAAATTTAAATATTAAATTTAAAAATTATGATACAAATTTAATATGACAATCAAGATTCAAAAAAGGAAATTATTTACATAAATAAAGTTAGAAAAATCAAAATCATAATTAAATTTAAAAATTTTCTAGAAATTTTGATATTTTTTTACAGTCAAAATTTTATTTTAATTATAATAATTCAAATTGAAATAAATTAAATTTTTCAATTAATTTCAGAATTATTGTTAAAAATGCATGAAACATAAATTCTAAAAAAATTTAAATATAGGAAATTTAGTCTTATATACAAATTTCTCAGAGTCGAAAACCTTAAATAGTAGTTTTTTTCCAAAAAAATAGAAAAAAATCCCAAGAAAATTAGGATGTATTGCTAAAGAGCCAAAATGCCAAAATGTTTTTTATTATGAAGTCTTGAAGTCTGAAAAGAGACCAAAAAAATAGTCTTTATTTTTATTAAATTTCTCTTTTTTAATAATTTAAAAAATAAATGTTGAAAAATGCTTTTTATTTAAAAATTTAATTTCATATTATATTACAAAAAGTTACCCTAGAATCAACATTAAAATTTCCAAGTCAAAATTCAATAATCTTATAGTGGGCTCTTGAGTGCCTGGATTGACTAAATCATGATTAATAGTTTATTTTGTTAAACCGACCTCAAAATCGTATTCCTTGACCCCAGAAACCCTACAAAAGTTGTTTCTTTCACTGAAAAACCTTTTTAAAAAAAAAGATTCAGGGTGTTTTGAAAAATCCGGTCTAAACCAGTTTTAGCGGTTTTTATAGGGTTTTCACATGTCCAAACCTTTTGAAAAATAATTTCCCAAGCAGAACTTTTTCTCCTCTATCAGAATCAAAAGGGTGTTGCAGGGTGTTTTATAAACTTAATAGGGTGTTTCAGGGTGTTTTAAAGTGTTATGTACAAATTATTTTAAAACTTGAAAATTTTATATAATAACAATATTTTTTTAATATAAAAATTGATGTTTATTAAAATTGAGGTTGTTAGAAATAAATATATCAAAAAAAAAAAGGTATTTTATAATATTTAATGCGATTTACACAGGGTGCTTTTTTTTCGCTTTTTTGATGGGTGCTGTTTTTACAGGCATCCGAGCGTTAGCTCCTTCAGAGAAAAATAAAAAATAAAAATAAATAAAAAAAATGATTAAAATAAAAGTTACTGAATAAAAAAAGAATTAAAAAATATAGTTAAATAATTGAAATTTGAAAAGGAATTAAAAGAAAAGAAAAAAAGAAAGAAGAAAAGAAATAAAAAATCGTTTTTGAAAGGCAGAAAATAGACACAAAAGTTATATCGGTTTAGTTTTCAGGGAAAAAAGAGTCTATGACAAGGAAGCAATTACACAATGGAGTTGGATAGTTAACAATATAATAAGTAATTGTCAAGTATTTATTTACTATTTTTTATTATCAAGATGTTAATTAAAGGATGTCATTATTTATTTATTTGTATATCTGTATCGAGCTAAGGCTCCTTCAGACTAAAAAAAAAAAAATCAAAATAAAATAAAGTTAAAATAAGATAAAATATATAAAAAAAGAAAATAAAATAAAATAAAATAAGTTAAAATAGAAGAAAATTAAAATTATATATTGAAATTGAGAATAACAGGATATTTTTAAATGTCTGATTTTTCAGGGTAAAAAGAAGAAATAGTAAGGTAGCAATTACACAATGGAATTGGGTATTCAATATATCTTGCTTCGAAACCTTCTTTGTATTCCTCCACAAGTCTGACAACTAATGGAATAGAATGACTCAGTCCTGCCCTAACATATCTCTCACTCAACTCAAACAGTCGATTCGAGACTGTTAATAAATTAAGTTTATTAAAAGCCTCGTGATGCATTATGTTGGATGGAGTATCATATTTTAGTTTCAAGATGGATCTAACTGCTGAATTTTGAATCACTTGTATTTTTTTAATGTTGGTTTCTGTGAATGAATTTAAACAAGGAAAAGAATAATCGAGAATTGATCCTATTAAGGATTTGTATAGATTTCCTAATGTTTTGGGTTTAAGGCCCCATTTTTGTTCGATAGATATTTAATAATGTTTAGTCTTGAGTTACAGCGCTCTTTTATCTCATCCACCATTAAACTAAATGTAAGTTTTGAGTCTAATGTTATTCCTAAGAACTTAACTTTTTCTTTTAGATTTAAACTGTTTTCATATAATTTTAAATCAAGATTAGTTTTTTTCTTAGAGTTTTTTTCAAAGATCGTGTAGCATGACTTTTCAACAGACATTTTCATTTTCCATTTGAAAAGCCATTTTTCAATTTCTTTTAAGTACTTATTAATTAAACTTTCGAGATTTCCTTTCTTTTTAAAAATAAAAAAGGTAGCCAAGTCATCTGCAAAAAGAAGAGAGTATTGGCTATTTGTCTTATTTCTTTTAGGTATGTCATTTATGAAAATGCTGAAAAGAAGCGGACTAATTACTGATCCTTGTGGAACCCCTGCTTTAATTAAGTATTGGTCACTCAAATGTCCGTTTACTTTAACTATAAAAGATCTGGAATCGAGAAATGATCTAATCCAGTTAATAAGATAAGGAGGAAGGTTAGTTTTAATTAGCTTATAAATTAGTCCATCATGCCAAACTCTATCAAAGGCTTTAGAAATGTCAAAATATAAACAGCAGACTTTTTTCTTTCTATTAAAAGACTCTACTACTTTTTGTATAAGAAAATAAAGATTATCCGCTGTGCGTCTATGTTTTCTAAATCCTGATTGCTAAGATTAGAAAAAGGGGGAAAGCAATTACATATGATTTGTTTAGTTTCAAAATAAACCATGGAAAAAATTTGATTAGATGATAACAGATGTTTTCAGTATTCATTTGATTAAAATGAACAATAACAACTGGAAAAATAGTACTTGTACATGTGTAGACTGGTTGAAAAATTACAAATGTTCACATACAATAGCAGTAGCTTACAGACTTAATTTGGTAAATTTCAATGACGTTTTTATGGACCTACCAATTAGTAATAAGAAGAAAAAAGGAGCTCCACAAAAGACAGCAAAAAGCTTACAACATCAGCCATCATATTTGGTTTCAGATGAAGAACTAGGTATTGACGATGAAGTTGTTCCTCCAAGTAAACGTGTTTGTGTTAGACCAACAACAACATTGATGGCTTCCGAAATCAATGATAATGCTATACTCAAAAATAACTGTAAAACATACGGCTCATTATTGAAAAAAAAAAATTTTAATTTTTATTGTCAAAATAAGTATAAACAAATTTAATTTTTTGAAATTATTTGGAGTTTTTTTATTATATTTTTGGTATTTTTTATTAAATTTATGGTGATTGTAATAAAAATATGGAAAAATTATTAATTTAGGAGTAATTAATTAAAAATGTGGAAAATAAATAAAAAATATTGCATAAATATTATATATGTTATTTTTTTATTAAATTTGTGGTAAAAATTACTTTTTTTGTGGTTTTTTTAATTATTTTTATGGTTTCAAAATATTAAAGCTCATTTTTTTTAAATTCGTTATATAAAGATTTTTTTCTTAAGAAAAGTATTAATCGTTTTATTTTTATTATTTCGTTAAATCGGGATTTTGTTATATAGAGGTTCGTTGCATCAAAGAAAATTTTAAAAAATATAAATTATTAATTATAAATTATTCCTTTTCCTTTATAAAAAATCGGTTCCTGGATTCTTATTCGTAATAAAGAGGATTTCGCTATTTGGGAGTTCGTTATACGGAGGATCGACTGTATATTTTAAGTTTTATATTTGAGATTTTGAGTCTTAGAGAACAACAACTTTTTAAATGGTTTGCTATTTTTTGAACCCTGGGTGTAAAAATTTTTTTTTAGTCCCCCCCCAAAAAAATTTTTTATGTGGTTTTCGATGGCGTAGATTACGAATTTTGAGTCAAAAATTTGGAATTCAGATGGCACAAAAGTCTTGAATTTCGTGCACTTTACATTAAAATTATTAAAATAAATTTAAAGATTAATTTTAATATCTAATGATAAACTCTCTGAATTGAAATGATATTTTGAATTGATCATCAAACTCAAGATGCCAAAAAATGATACCTTTAACAATAAGTTAACAATTATTTTTGTTTAAAAATTATCTAATTTTTTAAATAATGTTTCAAAGAATTAAATTTCTATTATTTAAATTAATTAATACTTGTCTTTGTAAATAATTTCATACCAAAAAGTTGACTGAAAATTATCAAGATAATGAGCAATTTTTAGAAAAGTAAAAAAAAATAAATTTCTCTCTATAACTGAACAAAAGAAAAAAAATTTTGCCATAATTTTAATCTACTATACATCTAATAGTTAAAAAAAAATTGAAAATTTATTAAAATTTAAAAATAAAATAAAAATCTTGTTCATAAGAAATATTACATATGTTTTCAAAAGCTATTCGTTTGTCCACTCTGAACCGTACTTTGGTCCAAATAACCCAAAACGGCTACAAAAGCTCAATTAGTCTGGACAAACTTTATCCAAAATCAAACTTGGATACTTTAGCTAAACCAGACCTCAATCTTGAAACAAACGAAAGCTTTTCCGGATACATCCCTATCGGTATACATTTGACTATAAACTTTAGATTAAATAAAAATATTTTTTAAATAAAATATTTTTAATATTTTTAATAATTTATTAAAAAAAAATTTTTTAATATTTTTAAAGAAAAGCTTAAAATTACTCAAAAAACCAGCTCTAAACCTGGTGGACAGCATGTTAACAAAAGTAAACTCCACTAATTGAGTTATCTGTTTAATTCTATCTAATTTTTAGTCCAGACTGGAGTTGAAGTTCGATTTCATGTAGACTCATCAAATTGGATACCTGAATGGATCCGTGAAAAATTAAAAAATAATGTAAAAATTATTATTTTTTATTTTTAAAACAAAACTAATTATTAACTAGCAAATAAATCGAATCAATAAAGAAGGGTATTTGATAGTAAAATCGGAAAAGACTCGAAAAATGCTTTTAAATCAAGCAGATTGTATGGAGCAGATCAGGTCCATGATTTATCAAGCTAGCTACAAGCCAAAAGGGTTAAGTGAAGATGAAAAATTAAAAATTCAAATTGAGTAAATAAGCAAAAAAATTTGTTTATTTTTTAAATTTTTTATTTATTTTTTTTAGCAAAAAAATCGCCGATGGTCGTCGTTTGGTCGACAAACGAAGCCGCAGTGAGAAAAAGAGCCATCGTAAACATCCAATTTATGACAGTATCAGTGACTACTATAATTAAAACAATAATTAAAATAAAAATTTATTTTCAATTTGTCATGGATATTTTAAAAAAACTTTAAAAAATTTTCGCTCATTTTTTCTAAAATGAAGCCCAAAAAAAAAGTTCTCAAAAAAAAGTATTTTTGTGATTTTTAAAATTTTATTCTTGTTAACTTTTAGCATTAAAGACTAAAAGTTAAAAAAAGTGAAAAAATTTTAGTTGAATCAGAATCTGCAGAAAAAAATGAGGCTGATGAAGTTTTGAATTTTCAAACAGAAGAAACTGTTCAAGTGGAAGATACATTTGACAGACCAATAATTGATTATAGCGTTTTTAGTGATAAGAATACTCTTTTTAGGCCTAAAAGGAATGATAAAGGTAGCGGATCAGAATTTAAAATTATTGAAAATAAAAGCTTTGGGCTTACTCTATTAAAAAGTGTTTATTTGACTAAATCTGATCTAGATGATAAATTAAGAGAATTAATTGATAAAATAGAGGATGAACTTTGGATTAATCCGAGTGATTTGGTCAAAAACAAATCAAATAATTTCTCGTTCACTTCTTTGTCTGATGTCACTTCAAAAAGCTCTTCAAAATTTAAAGTAACTTAATTTCTTTTTTTGCTTCTTACTAAAATATTATTTACCTTAAATTTGAAGTCATGATTTATAAAATTTAAAATTTAATTTCTTTTTTTAATTAAATTATTAATAGTCAGTTGATTTATTTTAATTTTTTCAGCTAATTTTCATTTTTACCAGCAAAATCATTTTTTTTCAGAAAAATTTATTCATTTATATTCTAATTAATTTTTCTTACATCTAATTAATTTTTTTCCAAGCAAAAATATTTTTTTGTTACCAGAAAATTTTTTTACTTATATTCTAATTATTTTTTTCTAATGCTATTTCTTGTCCACGAAATTTTTTTAGGCTACAGTGCCGGTTTTGACACGTGGATTTCTGGTAATTTTACGTAAAATTACGTATATGTACGTAAATTTACGGAAAAATTGGTAAAAATAAAACGGCCAAAAAAAATCTCATTTTTTTGAATTTTTTATTATTTTCTTATGTAAAAATTTTGAAAAAAGTAGTTTATATTTTCACCAAAATGTCTCTTTTTTACCATTCTTTTACTACTAAATTAATTTTTTAATTTTTTAAAACTTTTTATCTTGAGGAGGTAAAACTAGGATCAAGTTTTTTTACTTTTTTTTTCAACTAAAAAAACCCTCTTTTTTCGTCAGTAAAAAAAACAGCAAATAAACACAGACTACAATTATTTGAATTTTCATTTTCACATAAATTGAATTTAAAATAAAATTTAAAATGTAAGCTAAGAATTTTATTTCGGCGAGTGATAATTCATTAACTGAAATTACTGATTATTCACCAATTTTACTAGTTGAATATAAAAATACCTTTCTTTTCATAAAATTACTTAGTTAATGTAAAAATTTGAATTTTTACAAATTGTCATTTAGATAAAAAAAAATTTTGTGACAAAACGATAAAAATCTTTCCAAAAATATTTTATTTTATTTTTCTTTGAATTTTTAAAATTACTGGTTAAAATGAAAAGGAAAATCTTATTATTTGTCAAGTCATTTTACGAATTGACAGTGACTTAAACAGAGTTATTTTAATTTTACTTTTCTTGTTGATTTTACGCAAAAATGCGACTTTTTACCCAAATGTTCGTAACGTAATCTCACGATTTTTGGCGTAATTTGTCTGATTATCTCAGCTCAGAAAAATAACTACCAAAATTTCGCAAATTTACGCTTTAATGCGTAAAAATGTGTAAATCGACAAATGCCAAAAATAAATAAACTTTTGTTAAATTTACTCAATTTAGAATAATTTTTTTTCAGTTTGGCAAAATTTTTTTCTTTTTAACATTAAAAAAACTTAAGTTAAAAAAAGGCCCAGAAAATGAATGATTTTATTTTTAAAAAAAATAACAGGATTAAATTCAAAATAGCTCTTTATTTAATCATACGATAGTTTTTCCGGTTTTCTTTTTTAAAAATTGAAATATCTTTAATGAACTTTTTTATATTTTGTCTAAATATTGGGAAAAATTTTAAAGAGAACAATTGAACAGATTTTCTTGAATTCTTAACCAAATAAAAATCACTATGTGCTAATTATTTAGTTCGAATTTGTTTTTTTTTTATTTAAAAAAAAAAAATTAAGTATAAATCATTGAATCTAATCACTTATTTCGTACATTAAAGATTATTCTTTTTTAAATTTGCAAAACCAATCTTTATTTATTAAAATTTTAAATCCTAATTTCATATATTGATTGAAATTTAAAAGAAACGGTTTGGTGTAATGGTCTAAATTTAAGAACTTGAATTCGATAATCACAGTGAAAGTATTAAGTTATTAAGCTTACTATATAAGTCTTTTGCATAATCCATGTTTAAAATAATAAAAAAAAAACTTTTTTAATTACTCGATCATTAACTGTTAAGAAACTATACGCTAATGACCAACCTTCGCCACCAATATCGATCAAGATTTCTATTTTCTTATTATTTTTTTCAATAAAATTAGTATTTTTGCATTTGTTATTTTTTTAACAAGAAATTAATCATTCTAAAAAAACACAATTTGTTCTTATTTAATGCAATTTATTTTTTTACAATAAAGTTAGTATTTTATACATGCAACTAATTATTTTTTAGAGTGTACTAATTATCATCCTTTTTGTTTCATCTTTTAAAACTTACAGAAAAATCTGTAGTACAAAATCCAATTTTTTTTTAAATTAAATTATTAATAGTCAGCTGATTTTTTTTAATTTTTTCAGCTAATTTTTATTTTTACCAGCAAAATCATTTTTTTTCAGAAAAATTTATTCATTTATATTCTAATTAATTTTTCTTACATCTAATTAATTTTTTTCCAAGCAAAAATATTTTTTTGTTACCAGAAAATTTTTTTACTTATATTCTAATTATTTTTTTCTAATGCTATTTCTTGTCCACAAAATTTTTTTAGGTTACAGTGCCGGTTTTGACACGTGGATTTCTGGTAATTTTACGTAAAATTACGTATATGTACGTAAATTTACGGAAAAATTGGTAAAAATAAAACGGCCAAAAAAAATCTCATTTTTTTGAATTTTTTATTATTTTCTTATGTAAAAATTTTGAAAAAAGTAGTTTATATTTTCACCAAAATGTCTCTTTTTTACCATTCTTTTACTACTAAATTAATTTTTTAATTTTTTAAAACTTTTTATCTTGAGGAGGTAAAACTAGGATCAAGTTTTTTTACTTTTTTTTTCAACTAAAAAAACCCTCTTTTTTCGTCAGTAAAAAAAACAGCAAATAAACACAGACTACAATTATTTGAATTTTCATTTTCACATAAATTGAATTTAAAATAAAATTTAAAATGTAAGCTAAGAATTTTATTTCGGCGAGTGATAATTCATTAACTGAAATTACTGATTATTCACCAATTTTACTAGTTGAATATAAAAATACCTTTCTTTTCATAAAATTACTTAGTTAATGTAAAAATTTGAATTTTTACAAATTGTCATTTAGATAAAAAAAAATTTTGTGACAAAACGATAAAAATCTTTCCAAAAATATTTTATTTTATTTTTCTTTGAATTTTTAAAATTACTGGTTAAAATGAAAAGGAAAATCTTATTATTTGTCAAGTCATTTTACGAATTGACAGTGACTTAAACAGAGTTATTTTAATTTTACTTTTCTTGTTGATTTTACGCAAAAATGCGACTTTTTACCCAAATGTTCGTAACGTAATCTCACGATTTTTGGCGTAATTTGTCTGATTATCTCAGCTCAGAAAAATAACTACCAAAATTTCGCAAATTTACGCTTTAATGCGTAAAAATGTGTAAATCGACAAATGCCAAAAATAAATAAACTTTTGTTAAATTTACTCAATTTAGAATAATTTTTTTTCAGTTTGGCAAAATTTTTTTCTTTTTAACATTAAAAAAACTTAAGTTAAAAAAAGGCCCAGAAAATGAATGATTTTATTTTTAAAAAAAATAACAGGATTAAATTCAAAATAGCTCTTTATTTAATCATACGATAGTTTTTCCGGTTTTCTTTTTTAAAAATTGAAATATCTTTAATGAACTTTTTTATATTTTGTCTAAATATTGGGAAAAATTTTAAAGAGAACAATTGAACAGATTTTCTTGAATTCTTAACCAAATAAAAATCACTATGTGCTAATTATTTAGTTCGAATTTGTTTTTTTTTTATTTAAAAAAAAAAAATTAAGTATAAATCATTGAATCTAATCACTTATTTCGTACATTAAAGATTATTCTTTTTTAAATTTGCAAAACCAATCTTTATTTATTAAAATTTTAAATCCTAATTTCATATATTGATTGAAATTTAAAAGAAACGGTTTGGTGTAATGGTCTAAATTTAAGAACTTGAATTCGATAATCACAGTGAAAGTATTAAGTTATTAAGCTTACTATATAAGTCTTTTGCATAATCCATGTTTAAAATAATAAAAAAAAAACTTTTTTAATTACTCGATCATTAACTGTTAAGAAACTATACGCTAATGACCAACCTTCGCCACCAATATCGATCAAGATTTCTATTTTCTTATTATTTTTTTCAATAAAATTAGTATTTTTGCATTTGTTATTTTTTTAACAAGAAATTAATCATTCTAAAAAAACACAATTTGTTCTTATTTAATGCAATTTATTTTTTTACAATAAAGTTAGTATTTTATACATGCAACTAATTATTTTTTAGAGTGTACTAATTATCATCCTTTTTGTTTCATCTTTTAAAACTTACAGAAAAATCTGTAGTACAAAATCCAATTTTTTTTTAAATTAAATTATTAATAGTCAGCTGATTTTTTTTAATTTTTTCAGCTAATTTTTATTTTTACCAGCAAAATCATTTTTTTTCAGAAAAATTTATTCATTTATATTCTAATTAATTTTTCTTACATCTAATTAATTTTTTTCCGAGCAAAAATATTTTTTTGTTACCAGAAAATTTTTTTACTTATATTCTAATTATTTTTTTCTAATGCTATTTCTTGTCCACAAAATTTTTTTAGGTTACAGTGCCGGTTTTGACACGTGGATTTCTGGTAATTTTACGTAAAATTACGTATATGTACGTAAATTTACGGAAAAATTGGTAAAAATGAAACGGCCAAAAAAAATCTCATTTTTTTGAATTTTTTATTATTTTCTTATGTAAAAATTTTGAAAAAACATCGTTTCATCTTTTAAAACTTACACAAAAATCTGTAGTACAAAATCCAATTTTTTTTTAATTTAAATTTTGAATTTGAATATTTGTATGAAAATTCACAATGCCTTCAAAATTAAAATTCAATTTTTTACCATTGAAGCAAACCATTAAAAAAAAATTTTTTGCATGAATATAAATAACAAGGTTTCTTTTAACTAAATTTTAAACATTTTTTGTTCGAAAATCGACAATGACTCATAAATCTAACAATCATTCATTAAATGGTCATTTTATTTTTAGAAGAGTAAAAAGTTTAGTCAGGCATCGATTAGACGAAGAAAAAAGTCAACAAGAGCCAAACTAGATGGACTGACCAAATCAAAAAGTCTTTTATCAACTCACAAATCAGAAAGTAAACTTGAGCTCAATGAAGAAAAGCCATGTCGTTCAGAGCAAACAATTATCAGCAAACAAAATTTAATTTATCTAAAAAATTTTCTTGATTCCCAGTTAAAAAAATAAATTTTTCAAAATAATTTTATTAACACTTAATATTTTATTTTTTGATTAATCCAACCTAAATAATATGATACATTTGTGTTTATGCCTGGTTTAAACGACTGAGCGCATCCAAGTCCATATGAAACGATTCCAATCACGAACCACCTTGAATTGTATTTGTACAGAATGGGTGAGCCTGAGTCACCAGAACAAGTGTCTTTGAGACCATTTAAATAACCGGCGCAAAACTGAGACTGTGGGTTACTGATCATTGTTTGTGTGACAAGACCGCAATTTGAGAAGTCTAAGAGCTTTAGATCCACTTGTCTAAGAAAGTTTGATATTAACAAGTTGCTTTGGTTTGTAGAACCAAAACCAGCAGCGTACAGGGTTGTGTTAATTGGCGGAAATCTGAAATTGGCCAGGTTAGCCAAACAGGCCCAGTTAACACGGTTTGATTTACGCACAGATTTGTCCAAAATTAGCATGGCTATGTCATTTAAAAGCATTTTGCTGTCAAAATTGTTGTGTATGTGAATTTTTCTCACTTTAAATGTGAAGTTACGATTTTTTTTGTCCAAATCTTGGTCGTGTATGCCCGCATACACTGTTAATGTCTTGGCCAAATCGGTCAAATATTCTTCTTGTAAATAGCTTGATTTGCTTTTGTGATGGCTAATTCTGGCCTCTAGATTGTAAAGACAATGCGCTGCAGTAAGCACAGTGTATTTGGATATGAGAGTACCACCACATATGTGCGATATGTTCAACCATTTTACACTAATTGTATTTTTTTTTATATCAATTAAATTGAATCTTAAAAAAAAATTTTTTTTTTCAAAAATAAAATGTTGAATTTTATTAAATTATTTTTTTTATAATTTTTTATTTTTTATTGCTGAAGAAAATCTTATCAAAATTTAAATTGAAAATAAAATAAATAGATTTTAGTAAAAAAAATATTTTAAAACATTTTACACTAATTTTTTTTTTTATAGAAATTAAATTGAATCTTAAATAAAAATTTTTTTTTCAAAAATAAAATGTTGAATTTTATTAAAATATTTTTTTTATAATTTTTTATTTTTTATTGCTGAAGAAAATCTTATCAAAATTTAAATTGAAAATAAAATAAATAGATTTTAGTAAAAAAAATATTTTAAAACATTTTACACTAATTTTTTTTTATAGCAATTAAATTGAATCGTAAAAAAAATTCTTTTTTGTTTCAAAAATAAAATTTTTTTGATATATATCAATTTTTTTTTAATTTCGAGTATTTTTTTATTGCTGAAGAAAATTTAATCAAAATTTAAATTTAAAATAAAATAAATAGATTCAAGTAAAAAATATAGTTTTAAAACAAATAAAATTTTTTATTTTCAATCTGATTTATCAAAAACTCAGTCAAAATTAAAAAAAAAATTTTAACATTTTTATGAAAAAAAATAAAAATATTTATTACTATTTTGAGAGCTAATATTTAAAATACAGAATCCTATCGAGCGAATATTAGAAAAACATAAATGATATGAGTAACACATAAAAGAAAATTATTTTGATTTTCAAGATAACTTCTGAATTTTTTTTTGTTAATTTTTTCCTTGTAAAATTTTTATTCTTTTATTTTTTTTTTTAAATTTTTTATAACATCACCAGAATTGGCGTTAATAGTATAAAATAAATTAATTAATTTTTTTTGAAAAAGAGAAAATGTATATAAAAAAATTCCTAGTCTTTGAATTACGGAAAAATTGGATTTTTTTTAGCCTGTTATTTAAATGATCAGTTTTTTATTGAAATGATTAGTTTCTCATTAAAATGATCAGTATCTTAATTACGGTTGTTTAGTAAAAATAATTTTTGATCAGTAAATAATTTTATTTTTATTATTGGTAATAATCAAACAAATGCAATGTTGGCTTCAATTTTTAATCATTAAAATAGATAATAAATAAAAATCTAATCCATGAGCCATAATTTTATTTCTAAAAATCAAAGAAATGCAGACCAACAAAATCCACAAAAGCTCAAAGTGTTGAGCAAATGATTTTTTCATGCTTTTCTAATTTTGCTTTGGAAAAAAATAAAAAAATATGGTGTATTTTTTCGTTTTTTAATGAAAATTTACATACAATTTTATAAAAAGCATGTAAAAAGTGCCAATAAATGGTAGTTATTTTTGCAATCTTTTTACATTGAAATTAAATAGATTGAAGTAAAAAAAGGATATTTAGTTTTTATTGTTTAAAACAAATTCCTTTAAATTTATTTATTTTTTTATGAAAATAATAAAATAACTTTTTTAAAAAAAGATAAAGCCATTCACCCACTTAGAAAATTAAGAGCCCTTTGTTTTTAAATTGATCTTGAATATTTTTAAGTTAAAAAAATTCTATTTTCAATGTAAAAGATTTCAGAATTAACTCCTATTTTATTTTTAAAAAAAATAAATTTCAAACATTAAATTCAAGAGAAATTTTGACCGAGAGCCCTAAAATAAATTTATATTTCTTATGTAAAAATATAATGATTTTAATTATCTACAAAACGGTATGTGATAAGTATCAATTCTTTTGAAATTGAAGAATTCTACCAAAAAAAAGGATATTTTTAGTTTGACAAGTGACTTGTTATTTCTAGTTTTACAAGTCAATAACTAGGTAAGAAACAGTTGGTCCGTGTTTTAGCACAAGTCCAAATTTAAGGCTCAATATTTTTTAGATATTTTTTTAATTTTTTTTTAATTTTTTTTAATTTAAAATTATGGATCTTTCAAGGTCAATTTTTAAAGAAACCTAAATTTGTTTTTAATTTAAATATATTCAATTGGACAAACCTGTAATTAATTCCTATTGAGACTATCCAAGGCCATGAATGTGGATTGCTCTCAACGCCACCAATGATCCTTGAAGCCACTTTTTGACTGGAAAAATTCAGCGAAGGCTCAAAATACTGAAATCCACAATTAATACATTCGTATTCCTTGTGAAAAACACTGCAGCACTCGTAGCTGCCATCTAGATTGCGGCATGTTGAATTACTACACACGTTTCTATTCCACTTACACTCATCATAATCCCTGCACTCATACTCAAATCCATTAGATATCTTTGAATATCCTGCCTTGCATTTACACTTGTACCCTCCAATTGTGTTCACACATTCCGAATTTTTTTCCCCACAAATCTCCCTCCCTTGATCCAAACACTCATTTATGTCCACACATCTTTGGAACAGTCTTGACCACCTGAAACCAGACTTGCATCTGCACTCATAAGAGCCCATTTTGTTTATGCACCCATCCGATGCGCCATCAGAGCACATATTTTTCAGCTGACATTCATCGACATCCATGCACATGTTGTCTCTTATTGACCATTGGTAGCCCAATTTACATTCACATTTGTACAAGTTGGTGCCCATTTTGAAGCAAAGCAATATTCCCTGCTGAAAATTGCTCATTTGAGGCGAGTGGCACAAACATTGGTTGTCAATTAGCAGAGAAAGGTGGCCTTGTTCACATTTGCCATTTTGGTCGCATCTCACAGACTGGTTTGTTTGCAACTGTTCTGGTTTGGTGTTGGTCCGGTCGGACTCACGGGTAAATTTAACTATACATACAATTAGAGCAATTAGAACTGCGATTGCTACTAGAGTTAATACAATGCTTAGAATGAGAAGTCTAAGGCGTTTGAGTGGAAGTTTTTTTTTTGATGAATGCTGAGAATTGTTTTGAAATTGAGTGTCTATATTGTCTTCAGGTAGCTGAGCTGAAGGATTTTTTGCTACTTGTTCTTCATTCTGTGCTAGGCTATTTGTGTTATTTTTCTTAAAGCTGTTGACAAATTTGAGCATTTAGGATTGGTATTTTAGCATCTAAAAATAATTTTTATTTAAAAATTTTTTAAAAGAAAAATTTAACTTGATCATTTAGATATATTTAGATGGAAAGTCCAGGTAGTTTGGAATAACCTTAGAGAACCAATTGAGTCTCATGTTAAAATGCTTTTAAATGGCTATTAAAAGTAGCAGGACTAAAAAAATGTCATTTTGATTTTTAAAAAATTGAAAGTTCCATTATGAGTCTTGTGATTAATCATTTCTGAAAGTCTGAAAACTGGGAATTAATTTTGATATACATCTGAACTCTTTGGCTAAAGTTTAGCATTGAAAATTTTTAAAAAGTCCAAAGTCAAATCAATTGCGATTATGAATGTTTTGATTCTTTATTATCTAGTATTATAAAAAATGTATTTTTCAATTAAAAAAAATCGAATTTTAAAATACAAATAAAAATATTTTTTTTTAATTTTTTATCTTTTTTAAGTGACTTTAACAAAATTTTCTGTAAGACAAAAAAGTGGTATTAAAATAAAAAAATTTGATATTATTTTTTTAATCTTATGAGCAGAAAATGATAATTAGAATAAAAATTGTTCTAATAAATAAAAATCTTTCCATGTATTTGGTATTGTGAGTTTCAAATACAAATTGAACAAAAATTCTTTATTTTTTGATAATTTAGAATTAAAGTTAATAAAAAAATATTTGAAAAAATATTAATAATAATTTTTCTCGTGTAAAATATGACAAAAAATAAAGAATCAATAAACTTTAATTAGATTATTAATTTGATTTACTTAAAAAAGAATTAAAAATTTTATTCTAGGTAAAAAAGGAAAAAAGTTTCAGATTAAGAGAAAAACAAAAAGTTTAAATAAACATAAAAACCCATTTTATTTTAAACAATGTGGAAAATAATATAGGTTTTTTTTTATAGTAAGGAGCTTATAAAATTTTAATTTAGTATCCGATGTTTTTTTAGTTTCATTTGTAGTAACCATCATATTTATTCCAAGTGAATAGCTAACTTGAATGGGAAGACATATGAACAAAAAAGCCTATTAACTTTAAAAATGTTATTTAATTCATTTAAATTATAATTTTAATAGTATTAAGAAATAAATGTTTTATTAACGATAAATATAAAATATGATGATAAATTATATGCTAAATTTAAACCTGAACTTCAACGTTTTTTTTATTTCATCAACCATTGATGGTGGAATTTTGATTCAAATTTTTACCTAAGAACTTTTCAATTTTAATTTTATATATATTTTATCTTTAAGTCAATATTTTCTTTATTATGCTTTGAGAAGATTCTGAAAAAAAATACTTTTTTACAGATTTTTAAATTTCAGATTTTTGACCCTTTAAAAAAGCTTTGCAGTAATCTCACACTTTTATCCCTACATATTTTTTTCCCCAATAGACTTGTATCACCAAAATAGTTAAGAACCGATGGCTTTGTATTCAAACCAATGTAAAGTTAGGTTATTTATGTCACCAATACATATCCCCAAATTCACTTATTTCACTACTTGTATAGAGAACAAATAAATATTAAGCCATGAAAATAGCGTGCGCTTTTATCCCCACTGTTAAAAAATTGAAAGAAAAAATAAAAAATTAAATAACATGGCAAACAAAGAAAAGAAAAAGAGACAAAATATTTCAATCTAAACAAAGGTTGAGGTCATAAAAACAAAAGACAAAACAAACAAAAGTGATTATGAACTGGCTGGCATTTTTAAAATTGATCGATCAACCGTCTCTAAAATCCTGAAAAGAAGAGAATATATTATAAATTTACAGAGTGTGAGTGGTAATGCAAAAAAGAGTCGAATTCGTAAAGTAGAAGTAGAGCAATCAAAAAACTTAAAACAAGTTACTTTATTTGATTTAATTAAACTTAATAATTAACCGTTCAATTTATTTTGTTAGTTGTAATTGTAAATAAAAAAATTTATATAAACAGTTTTGTGACCTTTTAGTTTTATCCCCACTTGATAACAGAGACATTTGGGGTGATATAAGTGAAATTTTACTGTATTTAATTAAAGGAATTCTCCAAAATTAATCTCTTGGATTTTTTTCTGTACCAAACTAAATCTCCTCGGTTTTGGTGATGGCCTGATAAATTGGATAAAGGCGTTTCTGTTAGAACGTTCTCAAAGGGTAGTGTTAGGGGACACTAGCTCAAATTGGGTTAAAGTTAACAGTGGAGTTCCACAAGGTTCAGTGCTCGGTTCTTTACTCTTTATTATTTATATAAACGATATGTTGGATATTGTCCAAGACAATTGTGAAGCTTATGCTGATGACACGAAGATCTTATCAACAGTTAATGATTTCAACTCGATTTATAAGCTACAATCAGATATGGATAAGGTGTGCAAGTGGTCAAAAGAGTGGTCGACTCAGCTATCCTGAGTTCGAGTACAAGATTGGTTTGAAGCCCCTGAGTAAGTCAAAATGCGAAAGAGATTTGGGTATTTACATACAGAATGATTTAAAATGGGACACACAAGTCAGGAATGCAACAGCTAAAGCAAATAGAATGTTGGGTATAATTAGGAAAGCATTTAAGTATCCGTGTAGCGAGACTATCAAACAATTGTATTGTTCTATGGTTAGACCGCACCTGGAGTATGCTGTCAGTGCATGGTGTCCATATTTGGAAAAAGATATAAATGAGCTTGAGAAAGTTCAACGAAGAGCAACAAAGTTGATTCCAGAACTGCGTGATTTGGATTATCAACAACGTTTGTCAAAGCTTGAGTTAACTAACCTGAAGACAAGAAGATCTAGAGGTGACCTAATCCAAATGTACAAAGTGGTAAACAATTACGAAAAAATTGAATTTAATAAAGGAATCAACTACAGTCTAAACACAAGATCCGGGAGCCGAGGATATGAATTAAGGAGAAATAGCTATTGTCTAATGCGTGAACATGTAAAGAGTTGTCTTCCTAGATTTAACTTTTTTACAAATAGAGTCGTGAATGGATGGAACAAACTCCCGGAAGATGTGGTAAATGCAAAGAACCTGAATAGTTTTAAAGCGAAGCTTGACGTTTGGATGTCGAAACAAAAAGAAGCGACTGCTACAGCTCTTTAGAATTATGCTTAGATAACCTCTAAGCTACAGTTTAAACTACTACTACTACTACTCCTTAAAAAAATTAAATAAAAAATCTAAATAAAGTTGAAATAAATTAAAAAGAAATTTAAAAAAGATAAAATATTATAAATAATAAGTTACGATACTATTTTTTAGTTTATACTTTATTTTAGGCTTATTTCCCAAATATTTCACATTGAATTTTTACTGACTTTTAATTTCCCACATACTTAATTATTAATAAACTGAATTAAATATATTTACTTAAATTTCTAAGCAAAAGAGATATTAAAGAGATAAGCGGTAAAGATAATTTTTTAATTTTAAGTTAGTATCTTACTAAATATCTTTTTCACACCATGTTAACGGTTGGGTCCATTGAAAAAAAAAATCGCTGTATTTTTAAATATTTAGATTAACTGCTAATTCTTCTTATTTTAAAATCGAATAAAAATTTTTTTTTCAATAAAAAATGTTTTTATTTTGACAAAAAAAATTATTAATAAATTGTCTCGGACGAAAATGTTCGAATGACAATTGATTTATTTTTCTCACGCATTCATCTTTTTTATTTGGTTTATTCATTTAAAAGAACAGAGAAATTAAAAAAGAAAATATCAATAAAAACAAATTAGAATTAAACCTTTGTTGGTGAACAAAATATTTAAAAGAAAAATTTATATATAAAAAACCACTGTATTTATCAAACTCAAACAAAGATGGTATTAGACTATGAAACATGATATTTAGCTTTGTAAAAACATTAATTAATAAATCTTTAATTTTTTTAGAACTTAACTTCAGTAAATGAGAATAAAAACATGAGGCATTAGTTTTTTCAGCTGTGCTGGTAAATTGTTATTTCATGGAAAAGAAATTATGATACTGCTGAAAACTAGATTTTTAATGGGAAAGAGATTCATGGGAGACTAAATCGTAAAGGGAAAGTATTTGGATTTATTTTTGATATTGTGATACATTATGGATTTAGAACATAAATTAATAATAATAAAAAATAAAGTAAGAGATTTTTGTTTAAAAAAAAATGTAATAAATTTGCAACTTCAATTTATTTTTTTTCAAATAATTTTGAAATATTGCACTTTCTTAGTGGTTTATCACTATTCTATCAAAAAATTTTTAGATATACTTATTTTAATTTTTTTTAACGATTAAAAAAAATCACTTTTGCTGAACTTATTTGCCTGAAGATTTTAAACCTTTTATTGAAATAAAGAACAAACTTTCTTGAACTCAACTTTCCATTTTTTTTATTAATCAAATTATATTTGCTTATGTAATCTGTTATTTTACCTATTGCTTTTAAAACATTTTTTCAATCACGTTTTAAGTTTATAATACTGAATTTAACATTCAAATATTAAAATAAAAATTTTTGTTATTTAATAAAAAATTACATAAAAATCTTTAATTATTTTAAAAAAGCAAAATTGATAAAAATTTAAAGATATGCTTAAAATTTTAATTAATAAATTTTTTAATTTAATTTTTTTATTTATCTCCCATCCATTAGGTCTTTGTCATAATGCACTTAAAGACAAGTTAGTCTTTTTGTGAATCTAGAGCCTAAAAAAAGCCTGAAAAATAAAATTTTTAGTGAGCCTTAAAAAAAGAGAACTCAAAATAAAAAATGTTAAAATTTTTTCAAAAAAATTTGAATAATTCTTTTTTTTAACGCTTTACTTAGAAGATTTAAAAAAATTTATACGGTAAATTTTTTATATAATTTGCTAGCTGATGACCATAAATAGATAACAATAATCATTATTGTTATCTATTTATGGTCATATTTCAAATACTACAGTGTAGCATTTGAAATATCCAATATATACAAAGGAGCTAAAAATTTTGATTTGACATTCTCTAAACTTTGCTAGCATCATAATGTTTTATTTTAAAATTGAATTTCAGGTAGAAAAAAGTGATTAATTTTTATGAAAATGAGATATTTGAAAAATATCATACTTTTGAAAAAATCGTGAATTAAGCCATTTAACGAGTTTTTATCTTTCTATTTTAAAAAAATGTAATTTAAAAAAATAAGATTTAAATTTAAATCTAAATATTCTTTTTTATTAATTTTTATTTACTTTTTTTTCAACTTGGATTTTTAAAGCTTCTTTCATTTGAATAACTTAATTATCTGATTTCTGACAAAATATTGGTATTTTAAATCTCGAGCAAACAATTCTTTTTTAAATTATTGAAATTTATTTTTGAAAAGTTTTAATCCAAATTAACTTAACATTTATTCGAAACGATCTGGACAAAAATTCTAATTACGAATGTAAAATATTTAATAATTTTTTGCCAAAATATTTTAAAATTAAAATAAATTTATAAATTCTGAAAGTTCTAGGAAAATTAATTATTTTTGATTCTTTTTAAAATGGTAAATTACTTTTACAAATTTTAAGATTTTTTTGTACCTATATTCTTATGAATAAAATTGAAAGTCTCTTTTTTATTGTTAAAAAATTACATTTAATTCTATTTTAGCCTAATTTTTTTTAAATACTCATAAACTAGCACTTGAAAAGAGCTAAGTTTAAGATGGTTGGGGTTGCTGAGCTTTAAATTAAAAGATTCTTTCTCGACTTCTCCTGAAAAAAATTATTTAAATAATTTGAAAAAATGTCAAAAATTGAAAAAAAATTCAATTTAATGTCAAAAAAGATAAAATTCAGAGATTTTTCATTTTCTTCTAGAATTGAGAATACTTTCATGAAATCGATGCACAAAATTTAATAAAAAATATTTTAAACTTGATTTAATATTAAATTAAAATTTATTATAAATTTTAGAATTTAAAATTTAAAATAATTTTATATGACTTATTTAATTTAATATTAGCAATATTACTCTTTTTTAGTTCTTCAATTTAAAAAAAAAATATTTATTAAATTTAAACCTCAAAAATTTGTTTACGTTATTTTTTCTAAAATAAATTTTAAAGCTTGAAAATATTTAAACTGGTTATTTAATAGTTTAAATCTACCTGATAGCGACAGAATAACTTGTTTTAGTTTATGTGATTTTCGCATTAGCTCCACGCGTTATTATTTCAACAAACTTCGTTCCATAATTTTATCAAAAGCGAAGCTATATAAATAAAAATTAGTCGTAAATTTTCATATAATAAAAGCAAATTTTTTAAAAGTTTTATTTGAATAAGAATTCAAAATGTTAATCCTCTTGGTTTATTAAAATCTAAATAAAAAATTAAAATAAATCATTTTGAGCCCTCCAAAAAACCAAGGAAACAAATATTATTAAATTATTGCAAGCAAATTTTTAAATTAGTATAGCTATTATTAATCATTATGCAACAACAAAAAATTTTGAAAATTCCAATGCATCCAAAACATTCTCTGAAATCAAATTAATTATTTGTATATTATTATTATTATCATTATTTATTTAAATAAACGTCTTAGAAACGTTGTAAAAGCAAATTTAGAAAAAAATTAAATTTAAAAAATAAGACAAAAAATGAGTGTTTGAATAATTTCTAAAAATTTCAAATTTGGATTCAGTTTAAACAAAAATTTCTTAAAAATTGTTATCATTAATTAAAAAAAATAGGTATTGAAACTTAAATTTCGAGCCTTAAATTAATTTTAAATATTTTAAAAATAATTTTTTTAACAAATTTTTTTTCATTTTATCTTGGATACAATCAAGTAAAAAAAAATTAGAAATATTTTTATGTTATTCTAGCACATAGTAATGTCTTTTCGATTTAATTAAAAGTAAATCTTCTTGATAGCTTTGGACCAAAATTTGACTAAGGATTTGCTTTTTGTTCAGATTTAAATTCAAATTTTGAAATACTGCGCAAATATATGTAAAATTTTAATCACTAAAGATTTTGTAAATTGACTAAAATTTGGATATTCACATGAAAATTTGATAAATAGTGTGAAAATTTGGAGAAGAATGAGATATTATATACTATACATATAAATAAAGGTGAAATTTTTTTTTAAAAATTAAAAAAAAAATCAAAAAAATAATAAGTATTTCATTTTTGTTATAAGGATATTTATTAATTATCGCTTCATTTTTAACACTTTTAACACATGAAAATTTTTCTCTGCATTCTCTTCGTCAAAAAGAATCAAACTTGTCGAAAAAGTTAATTTAATTTTAGAACCGCTTTTTAAGCTAATTTTTAGCTGTAAAAAAAATCCAAAAATTTTTTTTTAAATAGTTTATTTAAAGACTACCTTTTTTATTTGACAAAAAAATATGTCGATAGTTAAAAAAGTATAATTTATTTATTTCTTTCCAAAATAATGATAAAATTATCATCTAGATTATTTTCATTCACAAAAAAAACGAAAATGCTGATATATAAAAGATAATTTTATTTATTGATATTTAATGTAAAAAAAGTTATATCTTTTTTCAAAAATAATTAATACTGATTAATATTTAATATTTAAAATGAAGAAAAAGAAACTCTTTATCTGTGCAAAAGACGCAAGTTAAGCCTTTGATAAAGTAAATAGAGAAATAATGCTTGAAAGACTGATAGGAAAAATTGATCCTGAAATTTGGAGAGTGCTCAAAACTTTTTTACGGCGAATCAATTGCAATCGTTCAGAACAAGAACGAAATTTCCTCAATCTTCAAAACTATTGTAGGCGTTAAACAAGGCGGTCCATTGTCACCAAAACTCTTTTCGATATACGTAGAGGATCTAATTAATGAAATAATGGACACTGATCTTATCGTAGATATAGATGGAATCAAAACAGGCATCCTAATGTATGCCGATGATTTACTTTTAATGACCGACTCAATAAAAAAAATGGAAAAAGTATTAAAGAAGTGTGAGAATTTTGGACTTCGATCTGAAATAAAGTTTAACCCTACTAAAACACAAATTATGAGGATCAATGGATCAAAAAATGAAGACATATCACTATTCTTATGCGGAGAAGAAATTGAATGGGTGGACAAATTAAAATATTTGGGTGTATGGGTAGATGGTAAATGCTACAGTAAAGAACACCTAAGAGAACGTAGACTTAGCACATGGAGAGCATTTTATTTACTCAAAACAAATCTAGATATTAATAGCAAGCACATAAATCCACAACTAAAAGCTCACTTGTTTAAAACATATGTAAGGCCAATAATGTATTATGGCATAGAAAATTGTAATATAAGTATAACGGAAAGGAAAAATATCCAAACAATGGAAGGCCTAATGATTAAGCAGATGCTTTTGTTAGGGAAAAGATCTAAGATGACAAACCTACTATACGCACTCAATTTGGAACCAGTTAAGTCAAAACTAAGTAAAAAAAAACTAAGCTTTTATATGAGACTCCTTGAAAACGAATTTACATCATTACATTTTTTTTTCATTGTTTTGTATTACTCTAAAACAATGAAAAAAAAATGAATCGACCCAATAAATTCATTAAAGAAATAAAGGATATATTAGGATCGCGTAACTTATTAAACAAAGAAGTAATAGATGAGAAACTTAGATAAATCAAGCTAGAAGATAGGAAAAACAGTCAAAATGGTATTTTCGAATCGATAAAATACTGTTTGGATAACCTTTAAGAAACAACCACTGAATTAAAATTACTGGTCGGAATTCACTTTTAATGATAGAATTCCCTGTAGTAATGAAAAAAAAATATATATTACCCTGGATCCTGTCAGTTTGGATCGCTATCCTCTTGGAGCGGACTTGAGAAATGTTTATATCATTTAGAGTTGGTGGAATGGGCACAGCGGACCTATCTCCTTTATCGACGACTTTATGAAATTCGATATGTCTAAAAGAAGGAAAAAAAATAAATAAAAATAAATAAACAAACAAATAAACAAATATAAAAACCTGAAAATGAAATTATTTTTAATTATAAAAATAGTAATTATGTAAAATTTTTTTTTATTTTTTTTTTAAGCATGTAATCTTGAAGTCTTAAAATAGGCAAAAAATAGTCTTTATTTTCATTAAATTTCTATTTTTTAATATTTTTCTTTTATATTTTTTTTTTTTTTACATCGCCAAATCTGGCGTAATTTTTGAAGCACATAAATAAATTATAAATTAATACGCATTTTCTTTTTAATGCTGACTCACTGTTTCTTTTGTATGATATAATCGTTTTTTTTTGTCACAAGTGATCATTGAATGTTGACTCAGAATCAGACTCATCACATTTGACATTCAATTTTTTGTTGTCCCAACATGTCCAATATTGTTGAGGACTTCATATCTTATGAAATAAGATAAATATTTAAAATAAGAACTGTAAATCATTTACAGTTCTTATTTTAAGTAGTATTTTAAGTAAACATCAAAGTGAAAACTTTTTTTCGTACTCAAAATTTTTACTTATTGCTGGTTGTCTAATGACATAATGTGTATTGTGTTTTTCCGAGCTTGAATTATCATGAATCTCGGTGCAAAGAATAAATCGTTAAAATCGTGGTTTGGAACTATTTTGAGTCCAACTTCGCATTTTACACACTGATACCAAATAATATACCAAGTAGAATTCTTTTTTGCACACTTACATGTCCAAGAATAACCTTCAAAGGCTGGCAATGTTATCTTGAGTCAAATCTAAAGTCGAAAACTACAAACTGGCAGTTAGATTTTAATTTTTCTTTTTTTTACGGGAAATAGCCTCTTTTTCAAGAAACTCCAACAAAAAATTAATTGGTATTCCTCCGAAAAAAAATCGAGAGATAAATTAAGGAATTACAATGAAAGTAACAGAGACGAAACTGAGGTACAAGACGAATACTAGAGATTATAGAGATTGATGTGTTAAGAAGATTTAAAGTTATTTAAAAACATCTAATTTTAAAATACAAATAAAAATATATTTTAAAATTTTTTTAGCTTTTTTAAGTGACTTTAACAAAATTTTCTGTATGACAAAAAAGTACCTATTAAAATAAAAAATTTCATTTGAATTTCAATTCATTTTTTAATCTTTTGAGCAAAAAATGATAATTAGAATAAAAATTGTTCTAATGAACAAAATCTTTCCATGTATTTGGTATTGTGAGTTTTGAAATACAAATTGAACAAAATTTTTTTATTTGTTGATAAATTAAAGTTAAAGTTAGTAAAAAAAATATTTGAAAAAATACTAATATTAATTTTTCTCGTGTAAAATATGACAAAAGATAAAGAATCAATAAAATTGAATAAGATTATTAATTTGATTTACTAAAAAAAAAAAATTAAAAATTTTATTCTAGGTAAAAAGGGTAAAAAGTTTCAGATTAAGAGAAAAACAAAAAGTTTAAATAAAATTAACTGCTAATTCTTCTTATTTTAAAATCGAATAAAAAATCTTTCTCTTTTTTATGATATAATCGTTTTTTTTTGTCACAAGTGATCATTGAATGTTGACTCAGAATCAGACTCATCACATTTGACATTCAATTTTTTGTTGTCCCAGCATGTCCAATATTGTTGAGGACTTCATATCTTATGAAATAAGATAAATATTTAAAATAAGAACTGTAAAAAAACATCAAAGTTTCAAAAAAACGAAAAAGTTTCTTCTAAAAATTATTATTTTTATTATTTATTTCAAAAATTATGCCAAATTCGATGATGATAATCAAATTAAATATAAATATTTAAGAATAAAATTTGAAAACAAATATTCTTCTTCTTATTATATTTGACACTTTTTATTAGATTTGTTATTATTTATTAAAAATAGCCCTATTTTCAGTATTTTTGTTTTCTAAATGATAATTTTTGTTTTTCGCAATAATTAAATGGCATATAATTAGCTCTCCTATCAAAATTAATTAAAAGAAAAAAGAAATCAATCAAGTTGAAATCTAATTTATTATTTAGTGTTATTTATTCTAAAAAAACACTAACAATCTCAATTCAATCGAAAAGACTAGTGTCATACCTATTTAATGGGTCGATTGAATCCATTTATTAATTAATAATAAAATTGTTTTAAACTTAAATTAAATTATGGAAATAAATTACAAAATTTTACAAAATACAAGTTTACATTATTTTCAATTCTTCTACAAAAAAGATTAAAATTTAGACTTAGGTCTAATAATAAAAATTCGTTTAAAAATTTTGAATAAAAATACACAAACGTACTTTCCATATGATCATTAGACTTCCCTTTTGATGGAATATGGAACAAACTCCTGTTCCTCAGATTATATTCAACTATTTTTTGGACACTATTTCTTTTAAGTGATGTTTTTAGATTTAGCGGTGTATACTTATTGTTATAGATCTTGAATGCAAAGCGTGAATTTCGTTTAATTAGTCTATGTTGATAACATTCAAGATTATATTTACCCATTTCATTATTTAACTTATTGAAATCTTCAGTTTTTGTTACTGACACATTAAGTTTAAGTAATCTGTAAAGGCAATATTAATAAGAATTGGCTATTTTCTGCAGTGTTCGTCTAGGAAAGTAGATGGATAACGACATACAATAGTCAAAATGCGGTAGTATGAAAGTTTTAAAAAATTGTAGTCTAACTTTATGGGATAAGTAAAACAAACGATCAATTGAATATAAACGTTTATTAATTGAAATTCTCAGGTCGGATACATATTTCAAGAATGTAAGTTTATTATCAATTGTAATGCCCAGCAATTTGAAACAATCAACAACTTCAATGTCATTCTGTTCAATTTTTAAAGAGTTTTGCAGGTCAATACCACGTTTATTTGTTACGAACATAATTTTGGTTTTATTCCAGTTTACATCAATTCGATTAAATTTACACCAAAGTAATAGTTTTTTGATTGATTCATTGAATTTGAGCATAAGATGATCTAAATTGTCATTGACTTGCATTAAAGTTGTATCATCGGCAAATAATTTAACATTAAAGTCCTTAAGATAGTTGACAATATCATTGATGAAGATTAAAAAAAGTAATGGACCCAAGACACTACCTTGTGGTACTCCAAGCTTCGTTTCTAATGGATCCGACATGTAGTCATCAATTTTCACAACTTGTTTTCGGTTTTCAAAATAGTTTTGTATTAAATTTAAGGCAGTATTGGAAAAACCATATTTCTTCAACTTTACTAAGAGTAAGCGCGAATCAACAGTATCATAAGCCTTTTTAAAATCTATAAAAAGGAGGATACCGATAAGACCTTTACTTCTAATTCGGTTAATCTCGGATATAATCTCATGAAGTGTTGATTCACAACTATGATGCGATCTAAACCCATGTTGGTTGCTTGAAATGATGTTATTTGTATTTAAATACCCAAGGATTTGCTTATGAATCAGTTTTTCGAATAGCTTTGCTACTAGTGGTAGTATTGAGATGCCGCGATAATTATTCAAGTCATCGTTTGAACCTTTATTCTTAAATAATGGCGTAACAACTGCCGTTTTCCATTCAGTTGGGATTGAGCAAGTTAAGATGCAGCAATTGAACAAATATGCAATGATTGTTTTGAGTTTGTTAGAGAAGTTCTTAAATATTTTGGTTGGTATTCCACAAATACCTGGTGCACTCGATGATTGGACAGTTAATAACAGTTCCTCGATTTCCATTGCTGTAGTGAAACTAAATTTGAAGTCTGATTTACCTTCAAAATTTGTGTCTAAATGTTCACTTATGAAATTTTCGGCTTCATCAATTGAAGATTTTGATGATGAAGAAATTGAAGTAAAAAACCCATTGAAAATATTGCACAAATCAAATTTATCTTCTATTGCTTTACCATTACAACAAATGTGACTAATCGAGTTTTTTGTTGATTTGTCAGATTTCACATTAATCTTTGAGGAATAAAATTCCCAGAATTTTTTTGAGATTTTAAAATCCGAAGTTGATTTGTCCTTAAAGAATTCAATCAGTTTCTCTTCATTGCATAGCTTTAACAATTTATCATAATAATCAAATAGTTCTTTATCGTTTACTAATCTGTTACGAGCATACCTCTTGTACAATGAGTCTTTGAGATGCTTAAGTTTCAAAAGCTCTTCATCATACCATGGGAACTGGTTTGAGTTTTTTATATTGATTCTGCGAACCGGTGCCACCAAATCAAGAATCTTAATAATTTCATTTTTGAAATACACCCATTTCTCCTCAATATCATCAAAATCTCTTGATTTTTTAAAGTTGATTTCCTCAATTTCTGTACATATTTTCAGCATGTTTCTAGCTGATAAGTTTCTACAATCAATTTTTTTTAGCGAGTTTTTTGGTTTTACTATATTCAACTTTGCTACTACAAAACAGTGGTCACTAAAAGGACAGTTGATAACGTCAGTGCTGTCAACTAAGTTGCCATTGTGTAGTATTAGGTCAATAATTGTTGATTTGCATTTTGTTGAATTACTTTTTTTATAAAATTTGGTTGCAATTCTTGTTGGTTTATTAACAAAATTTACTAAATAATTGTTGTCAATAAACTTGTTAATATTGGACTCTGGTAAACCATTTGTGTTCATATTAAAATCACCAAGTATAAATAATGGCTGATTCAGGTTTAATGAGTGAAGAAAGTCTTCAAGTTTGTCAAGAAAAAGTTCCTCTTTCAAGTTCGGTGGCCTATAGCTGTAAACGAAATTGAATTTTTGACTCTTGATTCGCGTTTGAAAATACACTAGTTCTATTTTTTCAGCTAGAATAGATTTTGTAATGACTAGTTTATTCTTAATAATACTAATAAACCACAACCATGTCTTGTTCTATCTAATCTGATTTTGAAATAATAATCATTTTTACAGAATGAGTTAGGAATTGTGTCATCTAACTTTGTTTCACTTAGGGAAAACTATGTCAAATAGTTTTGTATTGAGGAGGTTATGAATTTCTACTAGATGGTTTAGGAGTGAATTAATGTTTAAATGAATAATTTGGAATTTTGATTCATTTCGACTAAAATTAATTAAATTATCAATAAAATCTAAATTATTCGTTTGAACGTTGCGATTTGATAGTCAGATATTTGGCGGGAATGAATCAATTTCAAAACATCTAATTTCATTTGCAACTTCAATACGTTTGTTAGTCATATCTTTTTGCGAAAAATCGAACTCATTGTTTAGAACAAAATATTTTGCATACTGGCATATAAATACTCCACAATCGAGATCATTCTCACACTGCTTTGGGTATGAGTGACTGTGACTTAATTTCCAAGTAACAGCTCCATTTAAAGAAGAAACGTATTTAGACAAAGTTGAAACTATTTTCACTACTAAATCTTTATCCATTGTGAATATTGAGTCATAGTATAGAATATTTTCATTAATAATGTCAAAAATTAATAGCGCCCAATGATTCCCTTTAATAAACAAAGTGAAGAGGATAATTTCATATTTAATTTTACTGTATTTAACAAGACATTTGGAAATTCCTCTCAAGTCAGTTGATAAAATCTTGTTTATAAATATAGAATCAACGGAAACAGTTTTTCTTTTTCCAATTGAATTAGCCAACAGATTAAAGTAAAAATTGATAATTTTGTCTGTGAGTTTAGCACCAGATGTAATCAAATTAAGATCACTTTGAAACAGCTCAAACCCAAGACCTTTAACTATAATAGGATCATTATTAAATACTTCAATACACTCATCATTAAGATCATTGTCTTGAGAGGAGTAAACTTTCAAATAGTTATTTATTTTAGAACAATACGATGCATTAGACAACTTTTTAGGATCAACTTGCTGACATTGTTGGTCAATTTTCGAGTTTGTTGGAAATTGAGTCGAGGACTTGTTCAAGTTTTTTGACTGTGTGGCTGGTGAGTTCGAATTTTGACCAATTTTTGATCCAAATTGGTTTGGATTAGTTGACTTGCTGGCATTAGACAACTTTTTTGGATCAACTTGCTGACATTGTTGGTCAATTTTCGAGTTTGTTGAAAATTGAGTCGAGGACTTGTTCAAGTTTTTTGACTGTGTGTTAGCTGCTTCAGGTCTTAAAGACTCTAAAGGTTCTGGTCTATTTAGAACTTTTCTAAAATGCTCAACCCATCTTTGCCCTTGCTCTTTTTCAGTTGTTAGGATACGACCTTCATTGTCTTTCACTAATGTTGTTCTTTTCTGTGAAGAGCTACATATCGAATTAGTGATCTTGTGTAGTTTATGTAGGTCCCCTTTTGAGCTGGCTTCTTCTGCTTCGCTAGCACACTGGTTTATATAGTTCCTCTAATCACGCCTTGCTCCTCTCTTTACAAGCCTGTTCTTTATTATCATGATCATTATGGTTTAAAGTTTTCGTATCTGGAGATCACCATGTTAGTTTGTGTATATTTTTGTGCTGAAACATTGTTCAATTTATACAGAGGTTGTTAGTCATACATAGATCTACTAGTCTTTAACCGTTATTATTTCTTTCTCCACAACCGTGGGATCCCATGCACTTTTCAAACCAATAGTTATTACTTCCAACTTTCGCATTCATGTCGCCCATTACTATCATTAGGTCATGTCGAGGCACTTCATCTAAAGTACCTTGTAGCTGTTCGTAGAATATCGATTTTTCCTCTTCATTTGCTTCGTTAGTTAGTAGTTTATTTATTTCAAAAATTATGCCAAATTCGATGATGATAATCAAATTAAATATAAATATTTAAGAATAAAATTTGAAAACAAATATTCTTCTTCTTATTATATTTGACACTTTTTATTAGATTTGTTATTATTTATTAAAAATAGCCCTATTTTCAGTATTTTTGTTTTCTAAATGATAATTTTTGTTTTTCGCAATAATTAAATGGCATATAATTAGCTCTCCTATCAAAATTAATTAAAAGAAAAAAGAAATCAATCAAGTTGAAATCTAATTTATTATTTAGTGTTATTTATTCTTAAAAAACACTTGATATAAAAAAGAATTAATTAATTTTAGAAAAAAAAATACAGCTAAAAATTAATTTTTTTTTTGTTTTTTTTTGATAGATTTAAAATTACATTTAATTTTTAAGTTATTTTTTTGGTGATTTTATTTTTGATTTACTTGTACCGTTTTAGATATAGGATTTTTTTTTGGTACATTTTAATTGGTTTGTTCAGAGTTTAATTAATTATTATTATTAATTAGGGTCTCAAGTTTTATTGGTTTTTAGACATAGGTATTTTTAATCCTTTTCGCTCAAAATATTTATCAGTACCTTGTTCATGAATTTATTAAGAATTTTAAAGATTACATTATTTTTCACACATTAAATTTGAAATTAAATATTTTTTGATTTAAAATTATTTTATAAACTTGAAGAAAAAAAACAGCAGTATAATAAAAAATGATTTTCATGTTTTCATTTTTGAATGACATTTTTTCGAATAATTTATATTTGTTTTTTAAATTTTCATGTATAAAATTTCCCAAAATAAACAATTGTTTCAACTAATTACAATAATTTTTTTTATAATCTTTTTTAAAATCACTTCTGATCTAATGGCCCTAAAATTAGCCAGATAATTTTTTATTTAATTTTTTAAATCAAATAATTCAATTTGCCCATGGAACTTTTAACTTGATAAATTAAATAAATGAATTAACATTCTTGATGAATGAACCAGAATCCTTGCCTTCATTATTTCTTTATCTAGCTTTTCGTTTGATCTTTGGGATCTCATCGGTATAAAAATTTAACTTTTTTAAAATATATTTTCAATAAATAAAAACATTAAAAAATACTCCTAAATCATCATCAGTATCTCAAAAATGACACTAACAGCTTTTTCTCAATCATTTTTTCATAGTTTTACAACATGAAATAAAACAGTTCTAATAATTTAGTTTTTTTGTAGTCCTTTGTATTTTCTACATGTACTTAACTCATTTAGCATGAAATAGCTATAAAAATTAACAAATTTAGATAAAGATTCCGTATAAAATTAATCAAAAAAATAGTACTTCTTTTAATTAATTACCTATGAAAATCCTTTAAAATTAAAAAAAAAATTTAAATAGCATCATGGAAAAATTAAGTTCGATTTTTTTAAAAGTTGTTTTTCTTTAAATTAAATATTAATAATCAATATTTAAGCTAAAAGTTTTTTGCAAAATTAGTGGATTATGAAGAAAAAGTCTTCTAATAGTGATCTATTAAACAAAATTTTTTATAAAATTCGTCATTTTAGCCTCAAAATATAAAAAAGTTATTTTCTAAAAAAGAATTTGTTTTCTTAATACTCAAGTCTTTTTTCTAAGCAAAATCTAGAAAAAACTTCATTTGATTTTTAAGCTGAATAGATTTAAATTTCAAAGAATCTATAGAAAAAAAATATGAATGAAGCCGTCAGTTTTTATTTAAAAAAATAAGAATCAATTGAATAAGGATTTTTTTTATTCTTAAGTGCATTTTATTTAAAATAAATAAAAGTTTAAATTTAGTTTTTTGAATTAAAATGTACTGAATAAATACTTTTTCTAGTGGAAATGAACTAAAAATATTTTGGAAAAATTGAAGTGAGAAATTTTGTCGTTTGATATGAGTGCCGTTTTGAAAATAAATTTAAATTAAAAAATATATTTTTAAATATTTCGAAAACTAAATTTTCAAAAAAGGCTATCAAAATAATTAATTCTTAATCTAACTTTAGCTTACAAATTGACACATTTAAGCCATTATAGTCTTGCATTTAAAATTCTAATTTAACAAAATATAATTACGGAAAAAAAATTTATTTACTCAATGAATTAAATTATTTGAAGATGACTAAAAAAATACTTTGAAAAAAATTCTTATTCTGAAAATAAATATTAATTAAACCCTATTTAATTTAGATAATCACTTAAAAAATTTTCTAAATGACAGAAAAATAATTAAATGTATTAGATTGATATTAAGTATTATTAATTAAAAAAAAATTGCCAACAAAATTACACTCAAAATTAAATTTTTTTTAAATCATTAAATATTTTAACACTTGTTATTAGTTAGTTACTTTTCAAATTTTATTTTTTTGTAGTTAGATAATTTGTAAAGTATGTTGAAATTTAAGCGTATAAATTTAAAAAAATTAAACTTTAGTAATATAAATATGAATCGATTGATATAAAAACAAACTATATTTTTTTATTTGAAATGTTTATTGATAAAAAATAAAATTTGTCTGCACAATTCAAAAAAAAATCCTCGAATTGCAGAAAATTTTATGCCAATTAAAGTAAATTTTTCCAAATTTTCGAGTTTTTTTTCTGATAAAATGCTTTGTTTTTCTAATTGACACAATATTTAATAAGTTATTTCTTTGAAAAATATTATTTTTTCTCATACAAAAATAAACTGAAAATCAAACAAATATTAATTTTTATTTCCATTCCTCAAACGTTTTCCAGCCAGAATTTCAACACATCTAAAGTCTTAATTTTTAAATTTAAAAAAACTTCTTTTTTTTTAATCCATTTAAAATATGTATTTTAGTTAAAAATTTTCAAATAATTTTATTTAAATTAAAAAAGCTCTAAATCTCAAGTAAACTATTTGTATCCAAATCGCTGAGTGATAATTTCTCAGCGACGTTCTCATTCAGACCGACATTGTCCTTGAGCTTGATCAAAATTTCAAAAATATCGTCAATTTTTTCTTTAAAGAGCAAATTTTTTCTAGCTTCATTCATATTTTCAATAAAAAAATCCTCTCTGATTAAATAGTGGGCAAAATTGTCTTTGTTGAGCTCAACAGTAGCCAAGCTCGGCTCATTTTCTTTCCAAATAACCAGTAAATTTTCAACCAAACAAATATAGGTCCTGAAAAAAGTGCTCTTATCAACAAGATAGGTTTCGAAGCGGTTGGTGCGAGCCTCATCCGGCTCACAATTCACCACTATTGTTTTTCCATTGAGCAAATTATTGGCCAATTTGACAGAATTTTTAAAGTAAACACTTTGGCGCATTTCTTCAAAATCACACTTTTTAAAATGTTCAAAAATTTCACCAAAAATTTTAATTGAATAAAATTTTATAGCCTCGATTTTTTTCAATCTCTTAACATTGTTCTTGTTTTTCTCTAAATCAAAAATATAGCATAAAAAAAGCTCATGCATCATGTCACAAAAAAGCTCAGATTCCACACTTTCACGCACAATTTGTTCATTTAGGCTCAAGTTTGCCAAAGCTTTTAGGATGTTGAGAACAATTTCAGTGGCCATTTCTCCTACAGTATTGTTGTACCTGTAGTTGGAGAAAAGGTCGGAATTCCTTACCGAGTACTCGGAGTTGAGCAGCTCGACCAGGCCGGTCATTTTTATCCTGTAGGCCGTGGACACCGGTCCAAGATAGCTGGTAAATTCAATTTTTTGGTTTGAACTTAGGTTTTTGAAGCTTTTGAGAATTTTGTCGACTAAGAGAAGAACATCAGAATTATTTGCTGAATCAGTGAGAATTTTGAGTTTATTTAGAAGGAGACAAGTCTCGTTATCCTCGGACTTGCGGCTTTCACAGGACAGTCTTTCGATGGGGCCGCTTCTTCTCTGGGACAAATTCGACCACCATTCATCATAGTGACTGCGCTTGACCCTCAGGCTCAGCTTGTGCTGGGACGCTTTTGGCTTATGGGGCAAAGTCTGGCCTGGCTTGATTTTGTCCGGTTTTTTGAAAAATTTTTTCAAGTCATCAATTGATCGTTTGCGCCAAAACCAAAATGCCAATGAGGCCAAGCAAATGGCTGATGTAGCAAAGAGATACATGCTTTTTGATCTTGTTACTGACATTCTAGCAGTTGTTTGACTCAAATTTTGTTAAAAAATAAAATAATTGAATTAGAACAAATTTTTTAATTGAATTTTTTTTATTTAGACTAAAAAAAGTTAAAATAAATTTAAAGAAAAAAGAGAGAAAATTGGTCGCCAAGGAGTTAGGAGTAAGCGCTTTTTTAGGAAAAATAAACACCAAAAAAATTGCTTTCAATTTCAAGTCACATGATTATTATTATCATCAAGAAATAAAAAAAAATTCCAACATCATGATTGTTATTAATTTAAAATAACTATTCTTGTAAAATCTTGACAAATATACTCAAAAAATTGATTTAAAATAAAATGCTAATTTATAATAAATAAAAATTTAATTAAATAAAAATAAAAAAAAAATTCCAACATCATGATCGTTTTTAATTTTAAATAACTATTCTTGTAAAATCTTGACAAATATACTCAAAAAATTGATTTAAAATAAAATACTTATTTATAATAAATAAAAATTTAATATAATAAAAATAAATAAAAAATTTAGTTTAACTCAAAAATAATAAAAAATTTAATTCGATTTAAAAAAAAATTATTATAACAGAAAATTTATTGACAGTCTTTTAATATGATAATGCAAATTTTTTTTTACAGTTTTTCCAATGTGTTCTGGCTGCATCATTTAAGTCTTGAATGATTTTTTATTTTTGTTCAAAATTTTTTTTGTTTTTTATCTAAGTAAATTCTCTTTCATAGACAATAAATTAAAAAATAAATTAAAGAGTAAAGATTTTATTTTAGAATTTCTTACTGCATATTTTTCGATTCATTTAGGGAATTTTTTAAAAGAATTAGCCTTTTTTCCTAAAAATATAAAAATTGAAAAAAAAGTTTTCTGTAAAAAATTATTGTTTTTAGTTTCTATAAAAATAAGTCTTTTAAATTACTTAAAATTTGAAATTTAAATTAGTTAAGTAAAAATTACATAATGGAATAGAATAATATTTTTTTCAGCACAAACACAAATTTATTTAAAATAAAAAATATGAAAAAAAAGTGCGTCGAGCCCATTATTTTTGAATTATTTTTAAAATTTTTAAAAATATTGTTTTTTACTACGATCTTCAAATCAATGATGACATTTATGACCGAAAATATTTATCAAATTTTTAATTTTAAAATTTAATGGATTTGTGAAACAGCTATTTTTTTGTGAGTAGTTGAAGCACAATTTAAAATTAGCAGAAGATAATTATGCAATAAAAAAAATGTGTTAATTTGATCATTTGGATCTCAGAAAAATGTTGTTTGATAAAAAAAAAATTATTTTTAAATTTTTTTTAAATTTTTTTAAAGTAAAAATATGCCAAAATTCAAGAGGGAATTTAAAAGAATAAAAAAAAATTTAACTTACAATAAAATCAGCTTATTAAGATAAAATGCTTCTTTTGTAATAGAAAAAAATGACAAAGTATTAGATTTTAAGTAGAGATTTTAAAAATTTTTTAGAGCATTTTGTTCTAAAATATCTTGATTTTAAGACTCATATAACATCAAAATAATGTAATGTTAAGTGACGCACATAATCTAACTTTATGTTTTCAAGTTCAGGTTCCCAATTTGATAATTAACAGAGCCAATTTCGAACTTTAAGAAAAAAGTTTTAGAAATTTACAATCGCTTTTTTCTATTTGTTCTAAATTTATTTTTAAGTAAATTTGAGCTTCAAAGGATAAGTATTAAGGATTTTTCAATTAATAAATTAATATTTCACTATATTATTTAAAAATAATGAGACTAAATAATAGAAAATTTCGAAAAAATTAAAATTTAATTTGACTTATTAATATCTTAGTGATACTAATTTATAACAAAACTATTAGCTCTTTTGCTTTTCATATTAATTATTTAAAATTTTCTTACTAATATATTAAGTTTCAATATTTTACTATTGTGTTTTTAAATAAGTTTGAATAACTATTTAAATAGATGAAGCTTTCGAAAACATTAATTGACTGAGAACTGAACAAAGTTATCCAGCTAAAAAAACCAAAGGAACAATAAACTCAAACGAAAAAAGCCAAAAAATGTTTCATTAAAAAAAATTATACTTGAAGAGACCAACAAAGTGCACCTTAAATTTTATTGTGTAATAAGGATCATGATATCAAATTTTGTTCTTTTTAGTAAGAAAAAGTTATTTTAAGTATATTTTCTGCTAAAGAAAATTATTGTCCCACTGTTTTGATTGTGTTATAAATACTTTTTTTTTTGATTTTTTTTAATGAAAGTAAATAAATGAAGTGATTATGGGACAACTTATGAGAGTCTTAGGACACTTGCATCCCCAATTACCTCGAATAAATTTATTAATTTGATAAGCGGTGACAAAAAAAATATTTTCACTTTTTTTTCAATTTTAAAGTTATCCAAAAAAGTATTTTATGAATGCATTTTTAAACATTATCTAGTTTACTTTTTGATTTGTTTGCGATTCTTCCATAGTCATTGTGAAAAAATAAAAGTTTTAATAAATTTTTTCTTAATACTGTTTTTGTGTTGTTTTGAAAAAAATTGTGAAAATATTTTTCAGTCAAAATTTTTTAGAGAGTAAAATTAAGTCTGTGAAACTTGAGACAAAATTTATACAACCAAAAATAAAGAAAATCGCTCTCAGAAAGCACCACTGCATGATGAAATTCAAACCAGAATATTAAATAAACAAATTGAAACATTTTTTTTATAGTTTTTTATTATATTAAAAATTTATAAAATAAATTGTTAATATCGGAAAAAAATACAAAAAATTTTAAACAAAATTATAAATTAATCTATGCCAAGTCGATAAAATTTAGCATTAAATTTTTTTTAATTTGATTTTTTGAAAAAAGCTTTCACTGTTAATTTTTCGTACTCCTGATTATTTAACAATAAAATAAAAGATTATTTAAGTTTCATTTTAGTTAATTTATTTAATTTTAAATAAAAAAAATTTTAGCATAATCCAAGTTTTCGTTTGACCCACCAAGCTTTGGTCTAAACATTTTGACTGGAAATTAAATTTTTTCTAAAAAATATTAAGTATATAATAAAAAAAAAACAAAATTTACTTTAATTTTTAAGTAATTATTTTTAAAAATTTGATTAGAAAAAAATACTTTCTATTAAATTTATTTTAAAAAATAAATAATTAAACAAACGCAAACGTTACACCTATTCATAAGTCAGGTTCAAAAATTGAAGTCTAAAATTATAGGCCCGTATCGTTGACTTCGGTGTGTTGTAAAATCTTGGAACGTATTATCAAAAATGTAATTTTGGAGTACTTGCTGTCAAATCGCTTGTTAAATAAACATCAACATGGTTTTGTACCTAAGAAATCTTGCACAACAAACCTTTTGGAGAGTCTTGCCATAATTACAAATGCTCTCGAGGACGGCAAGTCAGTAGACGTGATTTATCCCGATTTTTCGAAAGTATTCGACAAGGTGTCTCACGAAAAGCTACTACTTAAGCTAAAATCGTATGGTCTGTGTGTTAAAGTGTTAAAATGGATCGAGGATTTTCTAAAACATAGAAAACAAAAAGTGGTATTGGGAAATGTTTCATCAAAATGGGGGAATGTACTTAGTGGAGTCCCTCAAGGGTCCGTGCTGGGCCCATTACTATTTATTATATTTATTAATGATCTCCCTAAAAATCTGACTCAATTATGTAAGCTTTATGCAGACGACAGTAAAATTTTTTGTGTTTGGGATAGGGAAGAAACCAGTCCTCATAAGCTACAACAGGACATTGATAACTTGATCAAATGGTCATGGACATGGTCAATAGACCTTAATCTCGGAAAATGCAAAGTTAAACATAACAAATGTTTCAGTTATTCGATGATTGACAAGGATGGAAATCGGCATGAGTTATCAAAATCAGACAACGAACGTGATCTGGGTGTTATAATTTCAAATTATTTGAAATGGTCTCATCAAGTAAACTCAGTCGTAAATAAAGCAAACAGAGCTACTGGCATGATTAGGAACTCTTTCAGAAAAATTGGTCTCGAGTCACTCAGGATTTTATATTCATCTCTTGTTAGACCTCATTTGGATTACGGTATAAGCACGTGGTGCCCGCATCTGAAAAAGGATATCAAATTATTAGAGAGCGTTCAACGCAGAGCAACTAGACTGGTCAAAAGCATCAAGCGCTTAGAATATTCAGAACGTCTGAAAAAGCTAGACCTCACTTCCTTGGAGTTTAGAAGAAAAAGAGGTGATTCGATCCAAATTTATAAAATTATAAAAGTAATGGAATCAGTTGATTTGGAATTAATGGATTAAATTATGCCTCTTCATCGACAAATCATAATCTTAAGTTAAGGGGAAACAAGAGTAAATTAAGACGTGAAAAAATAAGGCGATGTAATGCTAGACACGAGTTTTTGATTAATCGTATTGTGACTTTGTGAAACAGTCTACCTAATAGCGTGATTGAAGCCGAAACATTGAACAAGTTCAAGGCGAGATTGGATGAGTGGTTTCAAAAGAATGGATCAATGAATGGAAGCTGCTAAAGCCTACCAGGGCTAAGTGCATAGCACTCGTATAGAGAAATCTGTACAGCAGTTTTTTTCACTACTACTACTACTACTACTAAACCATTTTTTATTCCTCATTTTTTCATTTAATGAGAAAAAAGAATTAAAAAATGTGATCTTAAAAAAAAACGTTTTACAAAAAGTCTTGATAGAGCTGTAAGTTGTGGACGACGCAATACAGGTAATATGCAGATCTCGTAGGCAATACAATTTTAAAAAACAACAGCAAAAACTAAGACTTCACATTTAATTAAACTAATTACAATTGTTCTTTAAAAACATTTTAAAAAGTTACTATTCTTTGTGTAAAGCAAACATCACTCAGGTAAGCCTTATAAAGCACTTACAACTCTTAAGCATTGTTTACATAATTGGATTTTTTTTGAGGACTTGGTTTTTATCATCACGCCCGTTCAACCCCTCCGGTGTTATAAAATGTTTGTAAAAATTTCCACACACAGGCAAAATGCTCAAGTTCCAATAAATACATCAGTCTTACCTTATTTTATTTATTGTTCAACAAATTAAAAAAAAATTTAAAAAAATGTTTTTTAATTTTTTTCTCTTATTTTTTATCAAATGTTCATATGGCTTTTATTATTTAACTCGATTAAGTAAGAATATGCTAAAGAAAGGTCTGTGGTAAAAAAATGTTGTTTAAGGTGAACTAGACTCAGCAGCTAATGAAAGTCTGATAAGACAATTTAGGATCGAGTGGCCCCATGTTGATGGCTCAGGGTTTCCGCCTGAGTTCAAGCTGAACTTCACTGAACTGTCAACCAATTTTGATGTAGAGTTCACGAGATATGATGTGCCCCGTTCTGACGACATCTATGTCATTGATCCGGTCACCAAACAGCCGGTCAAGCACATGCACTCCAATTCTGTTGAGGTACTTCTTTTACCTTATCCATACGACCATCTCATGTTTATTTTTTAGGAATATGAATTTTATGTGCAGAGAGGTGCAGACGGATTTGCCACTTTGATCAGAAATAGGCTCAATACCACAAATTTGTTCAGAATGGTAAGCTTAAATTTTGTTCATGTCTAAAAAACCTGAGTTACTCGGCTTCTTTTACTCTGTCCCCGGGGACATGACAAACAATTATTTTACTTAATCCAGTCAAGGTGTCTAGGAAATAATTAGATGATTTAGTTTATTTTTTATTTTTTTAAATATGTTGAAAATAACAAATAACTCCAAAAGAGTTGTTAAATGAATTATTTTTTATTTAAGTCTAAAAAATTTTGAATGTTTTTTTTATTTGAGTTGAAAAAAATAATTTAAATGATTATTTTATTTATTTTTTTAATTTACTTGGTCATTATTTAAATGATTAGATTCATTAAAAAATAAGGATTAAGTGAGAAACTGTCAAATAAAGTTCAATAAATTTGAATTGGTTAAAGTTAATAAAATATTAGAAAAATTAGAATAATAATTTGAGGGAATCTTTAAAATACAATTAAAATGGAATAAAATATTTAAATTTTAATGTTTGATTTAATTTAAAATTTAGAATTAATTTGTATTTTAATTTTCTGGAAAAAATTTCAATTGAATAAAAGCTCGATAAAATATTAGAAGAGTAAAGAGTGATTAAAACACAATTTAAAAATAATAAAATAAATAAAAAGTAAACTTATAATCAATCTTATTTTAAATTTTTGAACAGTGATATTTTTTTTAATCTTTAAATAATCAATCTTTGTTTAATCATAAAAGTTATTAAGGAACAAAAATTATCTGATTTTTCAAGAAAGGAGTCTGAAATGAAATAGAACAATTTCTTGGTAAAAGGAATAAAAATTATGTTTAACTACTTGATAAACAAAATTTTTATTAAATATTAATACAAATTCATGTCTGTTAAATACTAAAATTTAGAAAAAAATTGAAACATTGACTTAAATTTAGTCATTAGAATAAGAAATTATTAAATAAATTTAAATTTTAGCAGACTGTCAAAGCTATTCTTTTAAAGCCTTAAGTATTTTTCATGCGTTTTACCTTTAGGCTAGAGACTAAAATTTAAAAATACAGCATTAATTTTTTTTCTTAAACATATTTTAAAAACATAATGTTTTTAAATAAAAAAAATCTTAAAATTTAATTTTTTAAATTGAAAGTTTTTTTTGTTATAAATTGTTTAAATTATTTAAAATGTCTTAAAAATGGCTTGGAATGGAAACTTAGTATTTTTTGTTTTTAAATTTTAGATTACTTATTGAAAATATTTAAATTTAATTAAGATATTTTTTGAAATTTAAAAATAGAAAAAACATTATACAAACAATCAACAATTAAAAATGCAATTAATTTATTTAATTATATTGTTTTTTTTTTGTGAACTAAATTAATTATATTTTTGTTATAAAAATTGTTATTTAAAATTGATATAATTCCTAACAAAATAAGTTAAATTAAAAGATTTACCTTGCCAATTTACCTCTAAAAAGGGTTATGCTGTTTTTAAGACTTTATTTATTTTAATTTGATTTGTAACAAAAAAATTTATTTTCAAGCATATTTTTAACTACTAATCAAAATATAAAATGCTGTATATTATTTCTATTTCAGCTCACACTTTAAATAATTTGAATTGGTAGTTAAATTAATTTTTTATATAAGGAATACCGGTTAGTTTTAAATTTTTTAGTAAAAAAAAAAGTAATTTCAAAAACTTTAACGCCATTCTTTGAATTTTTTGTTCAAAATAAGGTGTCTTTTGTTCAGCTTCAAAATCATGTTTAAAAACGTGATCGAAAAATTCTAAAAATTTTCATTTTTTGACATAAAATGTTTACTACGTTTTTGAAGCAATTAATTTTGTTTTACTAGAGCCTTTTAAATTAAAAAATTAAAAATAAACCAAAAGTAAACAAATAAAACTTAAAATTAAATTTTATTTTGACACAAAATCTAAACAGAGTTAAACCAAAAAGATAGCAATTATAAAAAATGTGAACAACATTAAAAAAAGATAAACATAAATAAACATCAACAATATTTAAATAAATTTTATGTGATTGAATTTTTGTGAATTTTTTTTCGCAAAAATTGTCTTCTTAAAAATCTTTTGTGACTTTGAACCCTTTCGTAAAAATGAAGAAAAAATTTCAAGTTTTATCAGTTTTTCTAAGCAAATAAATTTTTTAATAATTTATTTTTCTAATAATTTTGGGAAAAATTCCAGCAAAGAAAGTACTGTGCTAGATTTATAAAATTAGAAATGTTGTGTTGATTTGATAATTGGAATTTACTTTTTTTACGTAAATTTACGAAAAATTATTAAGTTAAAATATTAAAAGTAACAAAAAAATAGTTGTTTTAAAACTTTTTTCTCTAATAAAAACTACTTATATTAGTAGTAGTAGTAGAAGTTTTGACTGTAGCTGGCTAGCCAGCGAGTGTGCTGATAAGGCACACTAAGACAGCTGATGTGAATGATTGCTGCTCATCCAGCAATCAATGGCTGCTTTAAAGCTGTTAACATTGGGGGCTTCAACTAATTCATTTGGCAGCAAGTTCCATATGTTAGCGGTTCTGTTGAAAAAAAAGTTATCTCTATGTTGGAGCCTCGAAATTTCTTTGTGATATTTGAGGCAGTGACCTCTTCCTTGGTTTTTTAAGACATTAAAATTGTTGCTTTTTTCAACGGATTCTATTCCATGCATGAACTTGTATAATTGAATTAGATCACCTCTTTTTCTTCTTTCCACCAGATTTGGAATGTTCAAAGCCTTCAATATGCTTTAATACGGTTTGTTTCTAATTGACGAAACAAATTTCGTAGCTCTGCGTTGAATCCTTTCAACATTCTCACAGTCAGACTTAAGAATTGGAGACCATACAGGCACCGCAAATTCCAAAAGAGGACGAACATAAGTTAAGTAAAAAGATCTAAATCAAAACGAGCGAATGATTTCCTGATGCGACCTAAAATTTGATTTGCTTTGTTTGTAGCCTCTATCACTTGATTTTTCCATTTAAGATTTGTATTGAAAATAACTCCAAGATCTCTTTCGTTTTCTGACGTTGCTAACTGCTTACCATTAATAAAATAAGGAAATTCTTTGTTTTTATTACCATAATGCATAACCACACATTTTGATGTGTTGAAGAGAAGTAGCCAATCTTGAGTCCACTTGAAAATTAAATCTAAATCTGATTGTAGTTTCGCTGCGCTTATTTATACCGTTTGCGAGAAAATTACTAAATCGAAATCGTTCATATCAACAAAATCGTTTGGCCTATAAAGACAGCCAACTAAATATTTTTCACAGTTAAAATTAACTACTACCCAAATTTGTTCTATTTTACTTAAATTAAAACCTGCATCATTTAATTCAAATGAGTCGATTTTTTTCATCAATGTAAAGACATACACCACCGCCTCTGCGTCCATCACTTCTGTCCTTTCTGTACAAATTGTATCCTTTAACGTTCGTAATTGAGATGCTCTTGAACCAAGTCTCACTAACTGCTACAATTTGTGGGCTATATGTTTCAATAACAACACTGCATCTAGTTTATTGTCCAAAGAAGTAGCATTTAAATACATACATTTTAAAGATTCGAGACTATCTACACGTGATGGCGCTTCTGATGAACGATTTTTGCTTCTTGAATTTGTCGATCTGATTTCCACGGATGCCATATCGAAAGGGCGAGTCTTGTGAAAGACCATTATTTGCTTCATTTCTTTGTTTTCTCAATTGATAGTCTAAAGCTCTTTCGGTTTCAGTCAAATCTGGACTAAGATAAACAGATTTGAAAATATTTGAATCTCTCAACTTTTTCGCTGCTAGTAGTAGTGGATTTCTGTTTTCTTCTTCTTTGAGTTCTACTAGATGAGGTCCTGGTTTACTTTGGTCTTTAGATCTCAAACGTCTCGAATACGCTGGCTTGATATCACTTTTTCCAATAGTGGATAGAATTTCATTGATTTTTGCTTCATCTTCTGCTTTCTTGTCTGCTAAAATCTCTTTCTTTGATTCTGGCACACCATAAATAATCACATTTTTTTTCCTTCTATTTCTTTCATTCATTTCGCTAATGGTTTCATTTTCTACAGCTATCTGATCCGCTGGTTTTTTAGCATTTTTTGTTCCTTGTTTTACCGTTTGAATCCACTTGCTACTGTTGTTGGATGAGTTTGCTATTTTATTTGCTGCTGACAATTCAGATTTCAGTTTATTTATTTCAATGTCTTTCTCCTTTTCTCTTTCTTCTAGAAGTTTCACATGATTTGAAAGCTCCAGGACGAATTTCGAAATATAACCACACCATTCATGCAAAGTTTTCGAGTGCCCAGATACGACACTATGTCCAAACGTTGGCCAGTTTGTTTCAAGCAAAAAATTTGAGTCCATTTGACAAAACTGCGTGCTTTTTATTTTGGTTCACTTGTGCTTTTCCTTTTCTGATTTTTGGCTTACGTGTGTTCTTAAAAATTTGTTTAATATTAATATTAAATATAGCTTACTTTTTTGAATATTTGAAAAAAAAGGTAAAATAACAAGTTAAGTAAATTAGAATTTAATCATTTTATTCGAAGAATTGATAACAACATAAATCTACTTTTTTTGAAATTTTGTAATTTATTTAAGAATTTTAATCTGAGTTATAAACAATTTTTTTATTAGCAAATTTTTTTTATTTATTTTTTTTTGTCTTATTGTCAAATAATTTAAATTAATATTTAAACTTAAAATTTTCTTTATTGCAAAAATTTTATTTTTTCCTTTCTGTATTCATTTATTTGATAAATGGACTCAATCGTCCAAATCATTATTGGGCTTGACAAAATGTCTTTTCGATTGAGTTAGTATTAAATAAGTTAGGTTATCTTATAATAAATTTTTAGAGTATAATGAGAAAATTTCCTCAAATTTTAACTATTTGTACAAGAAAGTGATTGAGAGTAGAAAATTAAAAATAATTAAAAAAAATTTCAATTCGAAAATATAATTAATTTTACTTTTTTGAAAATTTTATATCTTATTTATAACCATTTTAGACTTGAACCTAAAAATTTAAACTTCCATAATTAAATTTTTATAATAAATCAAATTTTTTATTTGAATTTTATTCTTAAATTAAAAGTATATTTAATTTTGGAAATTAAGAATTTTTAATAGAAAAATACAAGAATCATAAAAATCGACTAATTATTTTTTTTTTTTATTATATAATACGTTTCCAGGCATGTCAATGAATAAAAATCCTAAAAATATTTTTATAATAAAGCTTTGTAAAATTTTCGGGTCTTGTCACCGCCATGGACAATAGAAAAATGTCAATTCGTGGACAATTTTTTTTTTATTTGTCCATCTAATTTTTCTTTGCCTATAGAATAATTATCTAAATGTTAATTATTTAATGTCAATTATAAAAGGAATTATTTTTATATAAGCAAAGGTTAGGGGTAGTATAAGTCGTGGGAGAAATACGTGATCGGAAAAACATCAGATCATAATCGAACAAAATATACAGATACATAAAAAAAAAATTTCAGTTTTATTCTTAAAAATTTTAATAAAAATATAAGATAATTTGATTATTTAAAATTTTATTTTTTAACTAAAATTATAATTTGCAATTGAATTTTTTTTTTGTTTTCAATAAAAAATTAAAATCAACTTTTATAATAATTAAAATTTTTTTGAATATTATTCAAAACTATGATTTGATTGTTTATTTTTAGTTTGGAACAATTTTTTCAACAGAAGGACACCATGCATTCGAAATAACTCCAATTGTAGATAGACGCTTTAAGCGAGGTCATTTCTACGACTCCAAAAATAACTACCACAAAATATCTCGCCGATTCATAGCTGATGATCTTTCCAAGATAGAGCTAATTCATCCCGAGGATGACATAATTGACTTTGTCATACTTCCAGGCATAAAAGCTGTAGAACTTTTTTTTTTTTTAAATAAAATTTTTAAATAGATACACATCCGGAAGAGAGAAAAAAATTTTTTGCCAAACAAAAACGCTCCATGAATGGAAATCCAGTTGAATTGAGCCTAGAGCTGTTGCTTGTAACAGATTCCAGTGTTTTTAATACTCACCGGAACTTTATTGGCATCAGCAATACCGATGTGGTTTTTTTGCATATGAGACACTATTTTGCCCATTTAATCCATGGTGTCAACCAGCGCTACCAAAACTCGCTCAGCCAAGATCCTGACTTGCGCATCAGCATTTTCTTGACCAATTTTTTATTTCTCACTGTGAGTAGATATTAATAAAAATTTGATTAACTCATTTTAAAATTTAAAGGATCCTGCTGAACAGCAATGGCTCAACCCCCGATTAGTTGGAGAACTTTCGAATCCTTCTTTTAATGGAAGGGAAGTGGTACTTACAACTAAAACCTACAATGCATTTGCTGATTACATGAATAGGAAAAATTTCCCGTTTGAATTCGATCATGCCGCGGCGCTTTTTAAGTAAGATTTTATTTTTTTATTTTTTTTAAACCAGCTTTCACAGAGTTAATTTAACTCTCAAAAAATTTATAATCAAAACTCGAGCTAGAGAGTTGTTTGAAATTTTGATATTTCCAGGGTTGGTTAATAGTTAAAATCAAATTTGACTTGGACTTAAAATTTTGATTTATTATTAAATAAATAAATTAATTGCTTTTGTTGTCTTTAAGATTAAAAAAATTTTTAATAAATTTTCTTGGTAATTAGAAGTGAATTATTATTTATATGAGAAAAAAAAAACATAAATTCAGTTTTTAAAAATTTGTTTTATTTTTTTTACTAATAAGTAAAGGATAAGTTTATTAAAAGGTTATTTGAGTTTATAAAAAAAAACTAAGAAAAAATGAATATTCTTTAAATTGTACAATTAAGATTTTTGGTAAAAATCGTAATCGTGAAACGTAAAATTAATTTCAAAAATAAAATTCTAAAAAATCAGTGTCGATATTGACTTTGACTTTTGCGGAATTTTAAAAAATTTTTGACTTTTGACCAACTCTGAATATTTCCAAGGTTTTTTTTTTAAATAATTGGTAATTGAATATTTATTTATTGTTAAATTAACCTCCATTGAAGGAGAAAGAGTATAAAAATAAAGTTAAATATATAAAAAAAAGGTAAAAAAAACTAATCACCAATATTTGTTCCACTGAATATATTTTTTTTAGTGAAGAAATAAATCTCATATCAATCTCAAAAAAAAAATTAAAAAAAAAATTTTTATTAAACTTTAGGTGAGTCAAAATTTTAAGAAATAAATCTTAATTTATTATACTAAAGGTTGAAATAGACTATGAAACATTTATGGGCAATTTTTTAATTCTTTCATTCGGCTTAAAAGTAAAAGTTTAAGAGACAAGTTTATATATATTTATTTCTCAACTTAATATCAAATTATAACAACAGAAATTAAAAAAATGAAAATAGAAAAAAGACAGTTCTGTAAATTGTAGCAACTACCATTAGTACCACCAATATATTGATTCTGCAAAATTCAGAAAATGGTGAATAGGAAATATACTATTATATTTTAAATCCATCTCAACTTTAAGTTGAAGTACAGATGATAAAATCTAAACAAAGGTTGCTTCAATTTACAGAACATTTTTTAGTTCTTCAGAACTTAAGCTTTGGCATTTTTCATATTTGTTTTTGTTTTTTGTACCAGAAATCACAATTCTATAAAAAATTTGGAACAAGTCCAAAGATAAGGGTAAGGAAAAAGCTTCCAAATGATAAAAATGGAAATATTATCAGACAGAATAAAAATAAACATTTCTTTCTTTATTACTCAAAAATTTTTAATTTAATTTTATTTAATTATCCGATTACGGCATCTTATTCAATTGTTTTATGAATAAACTTTATAAAATTTTACATTTAATTTCTGTTTGGTAGACTTTTAACTCAAATCACGTATAATCTCACCAAAAATGCTCTTAGAGTTAGGTTCCAAAATAGAAAAAACCTAAATTTGACTTATTTTCTATTTCGAAATTAAATCTACAATTTTTTTAATTGTTAATTTTTTTTAAGAGAGTTAAGACAATTTTTAAAAAAAGTTAAATTTGGGCTTTAGTTTTGGAAAATGATCCAAATTCAGGGTATTTTCTAGCTAATTCAATTTTAATTGTTATAACATTGAAACTATGTTATTAACTCTAAAATAAAACAGGTTGGATTTGGGCTTAACTATAAGAGTACTCAACAAGAGTTAAAAATTAAATTAAAAAATTAAAAAATACACTAATTTAATTTAATATTGGAGTATGAAGGACTGCAAAATATTAATTTTACTAAATCAACACTTATTACCAAACTTGCTCAAAAATCAAAAAGTAAAAGTAAAGCAAAATCATTTGAGTCATTTGGCTTTGACTTGTGACTTTTGAGTGAGTTCCAATCCATTTTGAATTAAATGTAAAAAAAAGAGACAAAATAAAAAAATTCATTTAAATTTTTTATTTAAAAAAAAATGCTTTGAATTAAATTACTAAAAAAACATAAATTTAATTCAAAGCTTTTTTTTTAAGATAAAAAATTTAATTTTTTTAATTTTTTTAATTTTGATGCACATTTAGATAAAGTAATTAGTTAACGATGCATAGCTTTAAGAGTTTTAGCTTTATTATATATAGTTAATCATTAAAATTTAATTAAAAAATAGTATCTTAAATAAAATAATATGATATGTATAAAAAAAATGTATTTTCAAATTTTTTAAAATGATAAAACTCAGAAAAAGATTGAAAAAAGTTAATTATTATGTTAACTAGTTGCATGGTTTTCATGTGCACAAATCAGAAAGAGATAGAAAAATTTCAAATTAAATTAATTAATAGCAAATAAAATTTCAATTTTTTTTTCCCAAAATATTAAATAAAAGTATCCAACTATTAAGATTATGCAAAAAAAATTACTAAACACTAAATTAAATATAAATCCAATATTTTTAACTTATTGATACTTTTTCTTAAAAAAAAACATTTTTTTATTAAAGAATGAAAACTAATTAATGACAAAGTATCCACATTTTTTCCTCTTCATTTCCTCTTATTTTTCAAAACCTATCAATACTTGAACATGAAAAACCTGTCATTAATTATTTCAATTTAAATTTTTTAATTTTAAAAGTATATTTTTTTTTCATTTTATCTGAAGGAACATTTGCTCGAAAAAGATTAAAAATAGATATTAATTATAAGCTTTTATAATGTCTAGTTTAGTAAGTATTTGAAAAAATTAGTGTTTTATATTTTGTTATTTTAGTTAATTTGTTGTTTTCTAAAAATAAAGGTATTTTTTTTATTATTATATATTTTTATTAGAAAACTTAGGTACCTTATTTTAAATTAGTTATTAAGAAAAAAAAGAAAAAAAATGTCAATAAGTTAAAAATTTTGAATTTTAATTTAATTTGGTGTTAATTAATTTTTTTATCTAAAGTGCAAAGCAGCATGAATACAAATTCTTTTTAAAAGTAATATTTTAAATAAAGGACAGATTTTGTTTATGTTATTTGACCTCAGCTTTCATTTGAAAAAAAATTAGTCCAACCTTTGAGCCGCATCATGGTCCCGCAGGACCCCCATAATAAGGGTCAATTTCGATATTTTGATCGATGAAACTTCCAAAAGATAATTTCAACCTTTTCTGGGTAATCGAGGATGCTCAATTTTTTTTTCTTATTTTGAGCTTTTAAGATTTAAAAAGAGAAGCTTTTTAGTATTTTCTTTTGAAATAAATCATTGTTTAAAAAATCGTTTTTTTTCAACTGAATCTTAATAAAAAACTTCACTCAATATAAAAAAAGTATCTCAAAAATTTTTTTAATTTAATTACAACTAAATAAATTTACTCAAAATAAAATTGATATAAATCTTTTAATTTTTTTAATCTATTTTCTTTTTTTTTATCTATTATTAATTAATTATGAAAAAAGTTTGATTACAGTACTGCTACGATAAACTGTTTTTACGAAATTTTATGTAAATTTACTAAAGTAAAAAAAAGTAAATTTCCGAAAAATTACGAAATTTTACGTAATTTTACGAGAATTTTAGTAAATTTTAGTAAAAAGGGCCAAAAAAAACTGTAAAAATGGCAATTTTTAGGAATTTTTCTTTTTTTTTTAGAAAATTAAAATGAAAATTGAAAAAAAAAAATTACGAAATTTTACGTAATTTTACGTAAATTTTTTTTATATAAAATGGGGAAAATGGTAAATTTTAGTAAAAAAACAAGAAAAAAAAATCGTTAAAAAAACACAACTACAATGCAATTATTAATGATCCGACCAGACACCGTTTTTTTCAATGACTATTTTAATTACCTAAGAATTAATAGCTTTTAAAATGAGTATCCTTTTTTTTAAATAATACCTTTTTTAAGTGATCAATATATCTTTTACATTTAAATGGCGTAATTGTTTTTTAAAATTCTCTAATAGCTGTAACGGGATAAGACCATTCTTACAAAAACTTTTAGCTCATTCCATAACAATTCAATTGGGTTAATATCTGGTGATTTCGGAGGTGATTTTATCTTTTTAATACTAGATTATTTATCTATATGGTGAATTTTAGTAAATAAAGTACCAAATTTGTGTTTTTTTTTTTAAAAAGGATGAACATAATAATGAGTTATGTTTTGGGTCATTGTCCTGGTGTAAATTGAACTCATTATCAAACTTTTTTAAACCAAAAGGCACCAAATAATCACCGAGAATTTCTCTATATAACTCTTCCCATGTTTTCCTGAAAAATCTATAATAAATATTATTAATTCTTTTTAAAAGACAAGATATTCTAATTAAAATCTAATGGAAAATTTTGTGCACCCTTTATTTGATATCCCAGCCCAAATATTAATTTTTCCATCATGCTTTGATGTACATGGTAAAGAATTTGGATATTTCGAAGGCATTCTTAAATGATAAATTGGTCGATCAGCGAACCGACTAGTTGTCTCATCAACAAAAATATAGTCTTCAAAATTTACTATTTTCCCGATTTTTTTTCGTGTTTTTTTACTAAAATTTACCATTTTTCCCATTTTATATAATAAAAATTTACGTAAAATTTCGTAATTTTTTATTTTTCAATTTTCATTTTAATTTTCTAAAAAAATTAAAATTCCTAAAAATCGCCTTTTTTTCAGTTTTTTTTGGGCCTTTTTATATTTACTAAAATTTTCGTAAAATAACGTAAAATTTCATAATTTTTTTTTTTCAATTTTCATTTTAATTTTCTAAAAAAAAATATAAATTCCTAAAAATCGCTATTTTTTCAGTTTTTTTTGGCCCTTTTTATATTTACTAAAATTTACTAAAATTTTCGTAAAATAACGTAAAATTTCATAATTTTTTTTTTTTCAATTTTCATTTTAATTTTCTAAAAAAAAATAAAAATTCCTAAAATTCGCAATTTTTTCAGTTTTTTTGGCCCTTTTTATATTTACTAAAATTTTCGTAAAATTACGTAAAATTTCGTAATTTTTCGGAAATTTAATTATTTTTACTTTAGTAATTTTACGTAAATTTACGTAAAAACAGTTTATCGTAGCAGTACTGTACTTAGAAGCATTTTAAATAAAAAAAAATTATTTTTTTTAGTAAGGATTTATGGTCTTCGGACATGACATCGTCCAGATCGATGACTGTTGGATTCGCATCTATAGGAACCGTTTGCACTCAGAACAAATATTCGCTGTCAGAAGAAATCGGAGGCTTCATGAATCTTTTGATTGTAGCACATGAAATTGCCCATGGTTTAGGCGCATTTCATGACGGAATCATTGGCTTCTCTGACCAATGTCCTATGAACAACAGGGACATCATGTCTCCTTCATTAGGAGGCACCAGCTCTCACCGATTTTCCTCTTGCTCCATTAGCATGTTTAAATCAACTCTTCTAAATAGCAACCTGAATTCAGTGGCATCAAATGCGAATTGTTTAGCAAATAAAATAGCTCTTAATGAAGATCTAAGGAGAATAGAAGATACAGATGCAGGTAGGTTTTATTCCGCCGATGACTTATGTCGCATGATCTTTGGACCCAGTGCAACTTATTGTCAAGTTAGTTAAAAAAAAAATTTTTAAAAATATTTATTTTTTTGTTGTTAAGAATAAAGTAGAAAGTATCTGCAGGTCGTTGAATTGTAGAGCTAACTCGAGCTCAAGTTTTTGCACGCCAAATTATGCAGGTGCTCCTGACGGAACTCTATGTGCCAGTGGAAAAGTTTGCTTAAATGGAGAATGTGTATCAAGTTCAAAGGCAAAAACAGGATCGTGTGTTTTTAAAGAAGATGTCATTACCAGAGAAGTGGAAAGCGAAATTCAGCTACCATCGCCTCAAATATCTTGCTTGCAGTATTTTAACCTTCTAGAAATTCATGGTAAATCAATTGCCAGCTATTGTGCAAAAACTCAAATCAACAATATTTGCTGTCACAGCTGTAGAAGTAAGCAAAAAATAAGTTTATAATATCACACTTTTTTAATTATGGATAGTGAATTTTGAGTTGAGCTCGAAAATATTTGTATTTTTTTTCTAAAACAATAGCAAAAACTACAGAATGACAGAATAAACCCTCTTTTACTGAAAATATAAAATTTATTGACTAAAATTAAAAGCTTTCAATGGTGAAAAATTTAATTAATTTAAATGAGAATAATTTCTTTTTCTAACAATTGTATTTTTTTTCACCAAAAAAAAAATTATGTTTTCAAAATATTTTTACATGCTTAAAAATTTTTTTTTAATATACGAAAAATTTTTCAATATTAAAAAATGTCGGGTCTACCTGTTTTTTTTTTTTTTTACTGATGTAAAAAAAAAAAAAAATCATGTAAAAAAATGAAGAATTTCGCTTGTGCGAAACCAAAGTAACAAAAGATTTTATACATTAATTTTATAATTTTTTTAAAATTTAAATTTCATCGCCAGAATTGGCGTTAATTGAATAAATAAATAAATAAAATTATTCCTTGATAACATTTTTTGTTATCAACATGATAGCAAACCAGTTTGATAACAAAATATGTTATCAAGGAATAATTTTATTTATTTATTTATTCAATTAACGCCAATTCTGGCGATGAAATTTAAATTTTAAAAAAATTATAAAATTAATGTATAAAATCTTTTGTTACTTTGGTTTCGCACAAGCGAAATTCTTCATTTTTTTACATGATTTTTTTTTTTTTTTTACATCAGTTATTCAAAAAAAATTCAAAAAAATCGTTTATGTCTACAATTTAATGCTTATTTATTTTTAATTTCAAAAAGCCCTAACTAGGAAGGAATAATGTTATCAAATATGATAACATTACATTTTAAATGATAACATAATATTCAAAATGATAACATAAAGTTTACTAAATTTTGAAACATTTGAAATAGTTAAATTTTACTTTGACGCAAAATATATGGAAGACCCCAGTGGCTTAAAATTGCATGTGTCCCGCACTCATAAAAAAAAACAATAATTATTTTTACAATTTTCAAATTTTTTTTAATGATATTTTTTTAATAATTTTTGTAATGTTAACTAAATTTAACAAATGATAATTAAATTTCTAAGATTTTTTTTATAAGTTTTTTGATAAAATTTTTTCTTGATAACATTTTTTGTTATCCGTATGATACCAAACCGGAGGTGACCAGTTTGATAACAAAATATGTTATCAGCTGATAACATAACCGGGTAGTCTCAAAATGTCACTTAAACTCTAATAAAAAAATACAAAATCGTTGAATTCGAAAGTAATTCGGAGCTAGATTGGTCTGGTTGATTTGCTTGATTGGATCGGTCTAAGTCTAACATAGAAAAAAAAGAAAAAAAAGGGAAAAGAAAGAAAAGAAAAAAAAAAAATAGAAAAAAAGAAAAAGATTAATTTAAAATTCAAATGCAATGGTGATGTAGTATATGTAGCATATGAATTGTTGTAACTTATATTATTATTATTTATTATTATTTTGACCTAAAAATTTAAACAGTTTTTTCTTTTTGCAGTAAATTTTTATGTGTAATGTGCAAAGAGCTACCATAGGTGACCTCCTAGTAGGCCACCTCCGCAAGCTAGTCTTGCTGTAGCTTATATATATTATTATATATTATTATTATTTTTATTAATTAAGAATTTTAAATTTTATTTTGATTTATTTTAATGTACTCAATTGATGTATAGAGAAGGAAAAGTTAAATTAAGCTAAATGACAATGTAGCGCCTGTACATGCGAAAATTATTTAATTATATTTGAAAAATTTTTAAAAAATAGAAATTATTGTGAAAATTAAGACTAAACTGATACAGATGTGTTTTAGCTTTAAAAATATTGGTTTTGAAAAATGCGTGTTAGAAAACCAAAGACAAAAGACTGGTTCGAAAATAAAAGATATTAGAATTTAAAAAGGCATTGAATTAATTATTTTAGATAAAGGTATTAAATTTACTAGATATTCAAATAAAAGATAAAAAATATTATTTTGACTAGATATATTTATTAATAAGTAGAAAAAAATACAAATTGATATAATTTTATATTAATAAGTAGAAAAAAAATAAAAGAATAAAAAATTAAATTCTGCGTTTTTTATTTTGAGTTTGACTCACAGCGGCATCGCTTGTACTTTTCGCGTCTCTTTTTTTTGCAGAAGTAATTGTAATTTGACTGTTTTTACTTGGTCTACCTCGACCACGTTTCGGCTTAATAGGTTGACTTGGCCCAGGTTCGTCGTTGTCAAATAGTATATTGCTCGAATTATTTTTGTATGTCTTTTTTTGATCGTTAATTGGGATGTCCAGAAGTTCTTCGAAGGTATCCTCATCACTTGAATCGGATACCTGTTCACCCGGTTGAAATTCTAAGCATTCGACTGTTGTTTTTGGTCTTCCAGGTTTTCTTTTCTGTCCCAAAGGAATTGCTTTGACATTTGATGGAAACTCATATTTATTTAATCGTTCTGTGAGTCCGACGACGTGTTTGCACATAAAATTTTTGGACCAATGAGGGCAACTGCATCGACTTTTACCCCAATTATCATTGTCAAATTGCAAACTAGTTTCAATCTATTTTTAATGTCAATTAATAGTTTCAATCAATTTTTAATGTCAATTAATAGTTTCAATCAATTTTTAATGTCAATTAATATTTTTATATAGCAGATTCATAAGTTTTGTATTCAATTAATATTTCTTTATAGTTAAAAGCAATTTTTATCTAGTAATATATTTTTTTTGATAGGTGTTAATTTATTTTTATAGTGTTTAAATTTATTTTCTAGTTATTAATTTTTTTATCTAGTAAAATTAATACATTTTATCTAGTAAAATAATTATTTTATCTAGAAGCAATTAATATTATGCGATTTAAAAAATAACATTTTTTATATTAACATATATATTAGAGGATCGTTTATAAAACCTTCTGCTTATCACAATTTACCTATGGTCTAGAGAATATTACTATTCACTCCAAATGCATTAAATCCTTAAATATAAATTAAAAAAATTGGCTGTGTATTAAAATAGCATTGATCAAAATAGCAAAGTCATAATAGCAAAAATTACATGTTGTTTTAAAGTTCAAAATAACATGTTCAAAATAACATAATAATTTGTGAATACTCAAAATAACACGTTCACAATAGCTTATTCAAAATATCAAGTTTGAAGCTAAATTAAATTGTTTATTTATTTATTTAAAAATAATTTAGGCGAGGCCTTGGCCGGATGGAATGGAGACTTAGTCCTTCCTTGCAGCCACTTGATAGTTTTTTGATACCACATAATGTAAAAAAAACTAACAATGCTTGTGAGTCATGGCATAATTCATTCTCAGGTCTTTTAAACGTCCATCCATTGATATATGAATTAATCGATACTTTGATAAAGGAACAAAATAAAATGGAAACAAATTGGTTGAAGTTTAACAGTGGTTTAATTGTCAAAAATTCAACTTCATTAAATGATGATTCGTTTGTCAAAGTAATGAAAAAGTATGATCCTTCAAAAAAATTAGAAACATTACACAATTTAGCTTTATTACTTATATAATTTTTGTTCTAATTGATAAATTAATTGAAATTTTGCTATTTTGAATTTAATTAAACTTTCGATATTCTAATTATGTTATTTTGAATTCGCTAATTTAAACATTGTTATTTTAATACTTTAATTGCTATTCTAACATTAGCTTTTTTAATATTACTTTTATGATAATTTTATTTTGATCAATGCTGTTTTGAATATTTACCAAAAAAATTTACTGAGACAAATGTTAAATTTAAAATGGAACTGGCACATGCCTGGCATACTCAACGAACTCAAAATCTTCAAATTCAAACAATTATATTTTTATTGAACAAATATATTTTTAAGATGTCATTTATTTTTCAGTACCCTTAAATTCAATGCACTTGTCACCTGTATCTTTTGCTCAATTTGTACCAACGCCTCTAATAAATCCCCATGTTCTCCCATTTCATTTTAAACAGGCCTTAAAAAGCTATGCTCATTCTTGATATAAACATATCTTACCTCACTAAGAGAGTGAATAGGCTTTAAGTGGAAATGAAACGATATTTCTACTCCAGTGATGGTGTTTCTGACTCTATTGAGATATGTTTGAACAACTTAATATTTAAAACTATAGAATTTTATTAAACCAACTAATTAAACCAAAATGAGACTCATTTTTCTGAGGTTAAAAAAACATTATCGTCTCTAATTTTGTAATTCTTACTTCTTTATTTTTTATTTTGGTTTCTTTTTCTTTATTTACTTAAATTTTACTCTTTTTTTCTTTTTTTTACTTCTCCTGAAGAACATACATAACATATATTAGACTGACAAATTTAACTTAATTAATAAATTATTTTTTATAAGAGATAAATTTTTTTTGTTTAATGGTATATTTTTGGTGACAAAAAATTAGTAAGCCAATTTAGATGACCAAAGTAATCACTGACAAAAGTCTTAAAAATTAATTTTAATCAAAAAGGTTGAGAATGAAATCATTGGGTGTTGGATAAGATATATCTTAATAACATTTATATGCATTTTTATTGACTTACCAGTTTCCTGAATTACAACCAAAGATTCTAAATTATAATAGAGTAGCCTACTCTTCTATAATTTAGACTCTTTTATTAACATTAACAAAAAAAATTTGACCAAAAGAGAAAATAATTCAAAAATGCTCTTCTCTGGGAAACTAAAACTAAAATGTGGTAAAGTCAACCAAAAATTAATCTAAAATGTTTACATTATATTTAAAATTTTGTTTTCAAAATTTGTATTTTCTGCATTTACATTCTTATCAAAAATAAGCAAAATAATTCCCAATGACTAATTCATGGAAAATTTCTTATTTTAAACTTTAAATTTATTTTATAAGAATTTGACTTTTATTCGAACTTTTTTTAATTTGTTTAAATTTAGAATTTTAATGAGTTTTTTCTAGTTAAAGATAAACTAATAAAAATATGTAAAAAAAGCATGAACCACATGGAAAACTACAAAATTTATTGTTTATTAAAATTCACATTTTATTTCTAATAATAAAAATAAAATGTGAAAATTAAGAAAAAATCAGGATTATTAAAAAAGTAGAAAGGATTAAAAAATTACGTTTAATTTAATTAAAAACTAATGTTGGCAAATTGATAACTCTTAATTAGAGTTTATGAGATTACTCAAGGCGTTCAAGAGATTTTTGGATTTTTGATTTTTAATTTTTGGATTTTTAAATAGTTAAAGTCAAAGTCAGACTTTGTCTTTAAATTTTTTATTTTCAAAGTCTGGACTTGGACTTTATTTTAGTGATAAAGACATAATATCTAGCTGGAACGGCAAGGAACGGCAATCCAAAAGTCAGAATCACGGCCACATGAATTTTTGCCGTTCTTGATAGCCATTGTGGCGACCTACTAAATAGATTAGAACCCACAATTTGTACTTTTAAAAGAAAAAGAAAAAAACTTATAATACACTTACTATTGAATTAATCAAAGAATATGTCAGAGCTTTTGTAAACAGCTCAAGATCCTGTAAGAAAAAAACACCATTATGTAATATATGGAATGAATTCAGTGAATGGTTAAATGATAAGGGTTTATCTCTCTGATTTTCAATCTTTCATTAAAAATTGAAAAAAAAAAAAAAAAAACTTGCTGTCGTTTTTCCAGTAATTTACTAATTCATTCTTTTTTGTACTTAATTTTTCAAAAAAAATTTTTATGTTTACTTTATTCATTTTAAAATTCTATATTTTTTACTTATCTAATGGCAGAAGTAGTTTTATTACTCAGAGCCATTTCAAATTTAAATAAACAATAAAAAAAAAAAAGAAAAAAACTTATTAATACAGAATTTTCGCGAGTTTCCCGGAAATACATTTCATAGAAATATACTGAAAGAATTTTTTTCATAGAAATTATGCTCCAAAGTTTAATAGAAAAATACATAGATAAAATTAAATCAAAATTGATGTTTAGATTAAAATTTCTTACATTTCTTTTTTAGATTAAATGAAAATTTTTAATATTTTTAAAATTTATTGTCAACGAAAAATTAAGAGAGATTATTATTCTGGAAAAAAAAAATTTTTACGAATTATTTTTCAATATTTAATACCTTTAAAAAAATTCAATGAAACAACTTTTCTACGAAAAAAAATCTATGAATTGAACCAAAATTTCTCAAGAAATAAATGAAATATATTTTTCTAAATTTGATTAAAAAATTTTCCATTTTTTATTTTTTTTAAATTTTTTAAAATTTTTATTAAATAAAAAAGAATACAATGCATTAGTGTGCAAAGACATATATTCAAATTGTCCTAGCGACAGTGGGTGCAATGACCAAATCAACATAAATGGCCAGCTGAGATTTATATTCCAAGTGTGTCCACGTACTTGCAATCGCTGTGAACCATTGAGTTGTGCAGATGCGCCGGACATTTGCGAGAATGGCGCCAGATGCATCAATACTGGTTCATCCATGAATAAGCTATTTGGTTTTCGTTGTGAATGCCGGCCGGGCTTCACAGGTGAATACTGTGAATCTAAAATTTTGTCTAATCCTTGCAATTCAAATCCGTGTCTAAATGGTGGAACGTGTTTTTCTTTTACTCAAAACTTTTACATGTGTTTGTGTCAAAGCTCTTGTTCTGGATTAAATTGTGCCAATTGTTTATTCAATCCGATGACAACGAGTCCTCCACTTCAACTCTTACAAAGCTCAACACGGTCTGGAAATTGTGAGGACCAAAGTCAATTTTGTTCAATATTTTATCAGTATTGCAATGATTTGGCTTTTTTTGAATTAAAAACAATCAGAGAAGTTTGCCCAAAAACTTGCCAGGCATGTTCAGTGACTCCTTGTATTGATGCTCAATCAAACTGTGCTGGTTTTAAAATTTTATGTCAATATTTCGATGCAAACTATTTCGGTGGCAACTGGATCACTCATCCGTGTTACAAAACTTGTGGACATTGCTAGAATTTTAATCTAATCAAATAGATTAGTTTTTTAATAAATTTTTCTAATTTATATTTTTAATTAAATAACTTTGAATAAGTTTTCCTTTAGAAAACATTTAAAAGATCATCAAAACTAAAGTAATTGCTCGATTTTAGTGACATGTCACTACAGTCAAAACAATTGAACATATCGTTTAAAAATTGTAAATTATCATTAAAAAAGTTTTGTTTTGAAAGATTTGTTTTTATCAATACATATAACAACATATATTATTATCAGACTTGGGAACAGTATAACCCAAGTAATCCTTTTAACGATACAAAAACGAGAATTATCGATAAGATTCTTAATTCTCGCAAATTTCTCACTAATTATCGTTAATTTTTTTATTGCAATAAGCTTTATATCTTTTCTTATCGATACTTTATCGATGATTTTTTACTTATCATTATTGTAAAGATTTAATTTTTTTTTGTCATTACAGTTTTTTAATAAGCTATCATTCACTATTTCAAAAATTCTTTTGGCTACAGTAGGAAAATTCCTTATTATGAATTAGTGGTAAATTAGCATAATTAGTGATAATAGATAAATTAATTTCAAAATTGATCAAAATATATTTTTGTATTTTGATTACCTCTCACAAGACCCATCAAGCCTATGCGCAAGCATACTGTTTTTAAAAATATAACCCTACAAGCCTAAAACATTTTAAATTATATTTTTAGATCGTTGCCCGACCTAAAAACACAATAGTCGGCATTATTTAATTGATTATAAAATTTTGAAATAAAAATGTTAATTGGATAACAAATTAATTTAATTTTTTCATAGAAAAGCTTTAGAACATTTTTTTAATCCTCATGAACACTTTTCTTCACAATATTCATTATTTAACAATAAAAAAAATAGCCAATAAATTTTGAATATTTTTATTCGCTATAAAAAATAATTAAATAATTGCAGATAAAAATAATTATTGAAAATTGAAAATAAGACAAAAAATATTTCAACACAATTATTATACATACAACTAATCAAAAAAATCAGTTATTCAAAGAAAACAGTAAAAGATTTTTTTTTAATTTTAGGTTTGAACATTGTACGCTAAGCTTTTTTGAATATTGAAATAAAGTTAATTTTTGGCTTAATTAAAAAACATCATTGAATCAAAAACTGTCAAATTTTAATTTTTGATTCGTTTATGGTAAATTGTTTAATTGACTCTAAAATATTTTTATTCATTTCTTTTTTTGAAGGATTAATGGCTCTGGATCTTTTTTTACTTGGGACGCTAATTGTTAAATAGCAATAAGTTAAGGTAAACTCAGCACAATAAGTCTAGTGTTGTGAGTCGACTTTAGAAGAAAAGAAAAGGCGCTATCTTTGATAAAATCCACAGATGTTTGAAAAAAACAAGTCTGATATTTATTTAATAGTCTTTTATCTTAGATTTTTGAGACTTGTGACTTTTAAACATCTCTGGATTTTATCAAAAAGAGCGCCTATCCTTTTTCTTCTAAAGTCGAAATCAAGGTCGACTCATAACACTAAATAAGTTACTAGACTTATATTTTTACTCGACTCACTAATTGGTTATCAAATTCAACAAAGTTAATTTCACCTGAGTCAGTTTAAAATCTAAACATCATATAGATATAAGATGCAAAATATATTTTAAAAGGTTTATTTGAAATAGATTTAGTTTTACTCTCAATTGTCATCGTATTCCCGTGTTCTATTTTGCACCCTCTTAAATCAGAACGCGATGTTGCCATCATCTATGGTTTGTTAGAATATTCTTAATTTACGCATGGACTTGCATTAAAATTTGCAATAAATCAAAACTAATAAAATTTTCCTATAATTATATAATATTTTCATTTAATTTCTTATCCACATCTTCATTAACAAATCATGTTTATTAAAATTTGGAGATCGATTTTTTCTGATCGAATTTGGAGATTGATTTTTGTTCAGGCTTATTGAAAAATATGCAATAATTAATAACAATAAATAAATGATAGTTAGTATCGATAAATCAACGATATCTGCTATCGGTTCCTTATCGATAAAATTAACCAATTATGTGGTGACCTTATCGATAAGGCAAAATCGCTAACTTATTGAAAAATTCTTGCAAAAAACGTTACTTGGGAAGAAAAATCAGTATCAGTCAGTAACAGTATTAAGCCCAATCAGTATCAGTCAGTATCAGTATTGAGGCCTTCAGTATCAGTCAGTATTCAGTATTGAGAATGAAATTCAGTATCGAAATCAGCCAGTACCAGTATTAAGGCTATCTGTATAAAATCATGTTTTTAAAAAAAAATTTAAATTTTCTAATAAAATATATTTCAGTCGTTTTGTCAGTTTTGTGACCATTCAGATAAAAATACAAAAACAAACAAATAAAGTTTATATCAGCATCATATCATATCAGCCAACTTTTCTAAATATATTTTCCCATGCTTCTGTTCAAGGTGTTTTTTGAAGTTACCGTAGTTGCCTTTAGAATCAGTATGTAGTTTTTAACATTAACACTAAGTGAACATGTCCCTTCATTTTAATTACTACTTATTTCAAGATGCAAATCTTTAAAAAAATAAAAAGCAATTCTTTTGTTCTCAACTAACTACTTGTCGCCATTTTTCTTAATGAAAGAAAATAAGTTCAAATTTTCTATTAACCGCCCCTTTTATTTTTGTTTTTTTTTAAAGCAATTATATCCATTTTACATAAACATTTAAATTGATGAAACAAAAAAAAATTATGTTTCAAAATTAATTTTACATTTTTAAATTTTTTTTCTAATTTTCAGTATTTTCCAGTAATACTGAAATACTAAATATCAGCTCCAGTCAGTAGCAATATTTTAACGATCAGTATCAGTAACAGTATCAGTAATACTGAATACTGAAATATACTGATACTGAAAAGTATCAGTCACAGTATCAGTAATACTGAATACTGAAATATACTGATACTGAAAAGTATCAGTAACAGTATCAGTAATACTGAATACTGAAATATACTGATACTGATCAGTATAATACTGTCAGTATCCCAAGTCTGATTATTGAGACATTGATTCTATACAAACTGTTTATAAAAAACACAAATTATTTATGTTCAATCAAATCCACACTAATGAATTAACGAAATAAATTTACGAGGAGCTATAAATGTTTTATTTAGAAAAAAACAAAACTGTTTGTAAAAGTTTTTTTTTATTTATAGAGAAAATTATTTTATTTAGGAGAGTCAAAAATTGTTTAAGAAAGAAATTATTTTATTTAAAATAGAATTAAATTATTTATATAAAGTAATTTTTTTTATAAAAAAAAAATTATATCTATTCAGGAAAAAAGTATTTTTATTTAAGATAATTTCACTGCCTTTTAAAATCGTTAAATTCTACTTTGAGGCTTAGACCTTTTCGAACCTAATAATTTTTTTCAACAAATATAAAATTATTGATAAAAGTATCAATAAAATTTTCATATGTTTTAATTTTTTGGATAATACTCCATCCTTTAATAAACAAAACCTGTCGTTTTATATATTTGAAGTATGGATTACATAAACGAACAAATTTTTTTCTATAATTTTATTCAAAAATTTTTATTCAAATAGATTTATATCTGCTGATTCAAAATAAAAGTTGATATGGAACTTTATATAGTTTAAATTAAATTCTAAATCTCAACGTACTTAGTTTTCTATCCTATACTTTATTCCTTTATTAATAAATTTTAAAGTATCAAATTAATAACAATAAGTAATTGAGATGATAAAATCGAAAAATTAACAGGATAACTTAATACGTCGTTCATATACAATGGCATTTAAAAGAGCCTCAATTAGGCATTACGAAACTTATAAAATTCAGCTGATATTTTAAACCTTAAATTTTATGTCGGTTGATTGAAGTTATAAAAAGGGATTGATTGTTTTGATTGATAACTAAACACGCCTTTACATGAGAAATTTAAATCAATTATTCAATTAAGCTTTTAACTTAAATTTTTTCAAGTATTATCTTGGGATTTTTTTTTTGTTACCTGTATCAACATGTTCAATTAAAACTCCAATCCCTTTTATTGTACTATTCATGAAGAACTTTGAACATCCTGTACATACTTACCTAAACCTAAAACCTAAACATATCTAGAGTCACGCCTATACCAACAAAAGGTACAATGAAAAGCGTTTGAGACTATAGACCAATATCAGTGTCCACATCATTAGCTCATCTGATGGAACATTAATTTTACAAAAAATTGATTTCAAATCAATGTTAAGCAAAAATCAATTTGGTTACCAGCCAAAAACATCTTGCAAGCATGCTTACTTCACAGTGAATGAAACCATCAATTACTGTGTAAATGGCAAATCCGAGTCTTGATGCTACAAAAGCTTTTGATAAATTATGGCGTGAAGGCCTTTTTTTAAAACTGTACAACAAAATTGACTTATTTATATGACGTCTTGTGAAATCTTATTATAATATGTCAAAAATAATAGTAAAAGTTGGAAATGGTAAGTCTGAGCTGTACCATACAACACAAGGCGTAAAGCAGGGTGGAATTTTATCACTGTTTTTGTTTAATTATTTTATTAATGGCCTTTTGGAGGAATGCCAGAACTTGAACATTGGAGCTAAAATTGGGGAGTAAAATCTTTATATTATTGGAAACTGTGATGATATAATGCTAATGGACACAAACAGTACCGATATGTATCAGTTATTGCAAGTTTGTCATGATTATGCTATGGAAAATATAGATTATTTATTATTTTTTTTTAATGGAAAATATATATATTATTCTAATGGAAAATGGAATTTAATCAAAGCAAATCTAACTTTGTCAACTTCGGAAATCCTTTCCATAACACCAAAATAATGATGAATGATGTTGAAATACCATTCACTTCAAATTTTGAATATTTAGGTTTGCCTATAAGAGACCGAGAGTATAAATTAAAATTTATTGAGAAAAAATTTCTCAAATGCGAACGGTCATTTTACTCATTATATGGTTTTGGTTGCAAGCCTGGTGGGTTGAATCCCAAAACTATTGGTCTATTTTTCAAACAATTTTGTCAATCAATATTCAAGAATGGACTTGAGATGCTTCACATCAGCAAAACGCAATTGAATAAATTTAACATTGGTCAAAATATATTAATAAAAAATCAAAAAGTTTCAAAATTTGCCAAAACGTCTCCACTTTTTAAGGTACTAAACATTGATTCTATACAAACTGTTTATAAAAAGCACAAATTATTTATGTTCAATCAAATCCACACTAATGAATTAACGAAATATGTTTACGAGGAGCTAAAATCGTTATATGATAAGAAGCTGCTGAGTCATGAGTAAGTAATGAATCATTTTACAAGCAGTATGCGGACGTAGCTGATGAAAACCAAGTCGATGGTTCATCAGCTTGCAAATTAATACCAAAGCTAATTGGAAATGGAGACAAATGCGAAAATTTGTGTCTATTAGATTCAATCAAATTTATTTTCAATAGTCTCTATTAAAGAGAAGTCTCAAATTATCAGCAAAACATTAATCTAGTAAGATACTTGTTGGACTATAATAATTACAATGAAAACAATATAAATATTGTAGATTTAAGGAACAAAAATTTATATGAGCATATTGTTTTTAAATTCGTCAAAAAAAAATCAAAATTGACTTGGTCAAATTTGATTGCTTTTATATTTATTTTATTTAATTTTGAAATTATTTTTATATATGTAACTTTTTGATCTATGAGGTCTATACAAGTTTTTTTGTCAATAAATAATAATAATAACAATAACTATAATCAGGGACGACCAAAAGTTGCTTTAGCAACTTTAGCGACTTTTAGCAACTTTTTTGCAATAAAGAAAAATTAATTGTTGTCAAGAACCGGTGGATCAAAGCGAGAATTTTGATGATGATATTTTGCTATTAGAATGTTAAATTAAATCAAAAATTTAATTTTTAAATTAATTTTTAAAAAGGGTAATACAAGTTCAACTATATCACAGCAAAAGCTATTTATAAATCACCTTCAAATTTAAAATACACATATTATCTTAAGAGTCATCATATCACAAGCCCAAAGTCAAAATTTTTAAAAAAATAAACAAAGTTTTTCATATTAATTTAAAATTATTTTTTTATCTGAAACTGAGAAAAATATTTAAAAAAATCGCACTTTTTCAATGATATTTCAACATTGGATACATTTTGTAACTCAAACACAAAAATTAAACCAAATAGTATTAAAAATTTGTTTAAAATTCACTTTTACACAAAATAGAAATGTATAAGATTTCTTCTAATTCTTTTCATTTATAGAAAGACAAAGTCCGCACATTTTTTTAAAATTTTCCAGATCAGGCTTCATATCAAAAAAAAATTTATTTACTCTTGAGTTGTCTAATGAAATAGATTTGCCATATATCAGAATTTTCATGAAATTTTTGCATAAATTTCTTCTTCAGTATTCAATATTTTAAAGCCTTGACATGGACTTTTATTTTGAAAATAAAAAGAAAAAAAGTCCGGACTTGGTTTTGACTTGAAATTTGTGACTTATAAACAACTCTGACATGAGGCTATAAATGAAACTGGAGAAAAAAATAAACTAATTGAAGAACTTTCATTATAATCAGAGTTTGAATTTGAACTCAGCTCTAAGATTTATTTAACATCAGCTTTGTTGAATACGTCAAAATTAGAATTATGGTATGAAGAGCCCTATGGAGAAGAATTTAGAGCCAATGAAGTTGAAAGTTGGCAGAAACTGTTTTATGCTAAATGAATGAAAAACAAGAATCCAATCAGCCAAGGACTAGTCAATCTCAATCTACTCCAAGGCCATATCATTTACATGATAATGCAGCATTGAGAAATTTAGTAAAATCCAAATCTTATAAAACTCGGTTTTGTGAAGTTCAGTACAAAAGAACAGAACAAAGTGTAAAAAAATTAAATAACTTTTTTTCTAAAAGCTTAAAATTAAATCTGTAAATGCAGAATGGTGCAACATTCAAAGTTGCATCAACTGTAAAAGTCTGCTAATGATGTGAAAAATCTCTGCAAAATGCACTTCGCTCGATTATATTAAAATTTAATTTCTGCTAAACTCTGCAAATTTAGCAGACCTTCAAATTTGATGCAACTTTGAATGTTGCACTATGTTGAATTTACAGAATTAAGTTTTAACCTTTTGAAAAAAAGTTATTCAATTTTTTTATATTTTTTTCTGTTCTTTTTATCATTTTGTACTGAATTTCACAAAGCCTAAAACTCAGGTTGATGTTTCACGAACCAATAAATTACACGAAAAAAGGACTGAATATTCTTCATTTTTAGATTTTATTTGTGAAGCTACAAATAGGCAAAATTCAACCCAAGCATTTTGGAGTCAATATAACAACAAGTTTCTAAATTTGGCTAAAGTTGCAATTAAAGTCTTCTTTATATTGCAAAATTTTTTCTGCAAGATTTTTCAGAATTTGTGGTCAAGCTTGTGATAAGCGATCAATGAACATTCTTCCCGAATCACTAATTGAGAGAGTAATGTTAAGAGAAAATATTTATTTGATTGAAATTAGACCGATATCAAACTGGAAGATTTAGACTATCAAAAATTGAAATTTATTTTTTTATTTTAGAATTTTTAAAGACTCACAAGAAATTTAAGTATAAAAAAATCATCTTGCATCAGGTGAAAGTATTGAGTAGACTTAACCTTTTAAACATTTATTTGATGGCTTAATTGAGAGGTATCAGAAATGTATTCTTAATGATGGGATTGTGAGAAACAGTTATTATTGTCCTGAACTTTTCAAAATTTTGGAGAACCAACTATTCCTTCTCCCTTTATGTACTGGAATATTGATTAATCCGAACAAAATATCAAATAAGATTAAGACAAGACATACTAACAACCCAGTAGAAAGCTGTTTCGGACAACTAAAACACAGCATGAATTTCATTCGATTGACAACAATAGAAATTGTAGCGAAATCTGATAAACTTTTGGTTAATAATTATATTAAGTTTTATTGCTCAGACTACACTTTTGAAAGCACTCTTTTCAAAAAAACATCTACCGAAAAATGGTTAGATCAAAACCGAAATAAACGAAAGAGAAACAAGAAAGATACATTTATCCAAATTAACAATTTCAGTAACTCGAATTACAATCTGTTTGGCTTTTATTCCTAGCATTTTACAAATGCATTTAAGATGAGTGAAGAGTCATCAAATATAAAGAACGACGAACGAACAAGTAATGATAATCAACAGAGCCATTCTGACACCGAAAAATTTGAAAGTGTTGATTCAAAATTTAATTTGATGAATGTTCAAGAGTTTAATGTATTCGTTAAAATTGAATTCGAACGCGTTATCAAAAAAAACTGTGCGAATTTTAATATTTTGCGTTACAAATTTAATGAAAATGCTATTTACTTCAATCTTTTGATTGATCGTTTAAGAACTTTAACATTGGTTCATGAATAGAGTGATCAGAAAATTTATTCAAATTTTAAAAAAGGATTGTCACTTGAAAAAAGCCTTTACCCAATTTACTCTAAAGGGGACGGTAATTGTTTGTATAATACAATTTCCCATTTTCTTTTTAAAATGAAGAAGAGTTCTTCCTAGTTAAAGCTTGTGAATTGTTTATTATGTTGTATTATGAGGAAATTTTTACCGAATTTATTAATAAAAAGTTTTACGAGTAAAATTTTGAGCAATTTTTTGGAAATGTGTAGAAGACGCAAATGGGCAACGGAATTGATAATATTTTCTATCTGTATTCTTCTCAAAAGACCAGTTTAATGTAACAGTAAAAGTAATGATAGAAACAAGTCAGCAAGAGTTAAGTATTCGTTTTTTCAGACTGTTTCCGAACTGATCAGAATAGGGTTGATGAACAATCATTTTTTTCCTATATTGCGAAAACATCAACTTATAGAAAAAGAAATTGTTGAGCGTGACTTTTTAGACAGTGAAATCATCAAGAAATTCGCAAATGAAGCATGATAATCTATTTTGAAATCGTTTATTCATCGTATTTTTTCTCAGCAAAGAAAATAAGCGAGATTTTCGAACAACTTGAACCTTAGACAAAAATTAAATAATTAACGAAAAAGGTTATCTTTATTTAAATTTTATTTCTAAAATTTTTATAATAAAATTGTTTTAAAACATTTTTTTTTGGAGCCATTTTCTTAACTGCTCGTTGCTTTCTCTTTCAGCATAGCTCTTTATCAATTCATTTGGCCCTGGTATGCAATTTTGAATTGGCTCCTTCGTTGGTAGGTAATGTATAATCGGGAGATTATCATGAAGTTTCCATTGTACGTCCTACGAAAATTGATTTTTTTCGTTTATTTCATAACCTTGATGTTCAAAAAAAGTTGATTTTACTTCCAAGAAGTAAATGATATTAATCACCAAAAATATTCTCAACTGTGTATTCAAGTAGCTTTTTTGATTTCTTCCCAACGATTCTTTTTAGAAAGGCATCTCTTTCTGATACTTCTAATCGATCGTTGAATGAAGCCAGTTGAATATTTGACGGCATAATTTTCGTCATGTTTTTCATTCGGACATTCATCGTCGAATGATGCCGGAAGACTGTTTTCGACCGAAGGAGCTGCTGAATGATTAGCTTGATGGATTTTAACATCCATTTTAATGTCCTTGGTCGCTATTACGACTTTTAAAATAATAAAATACAAATAATTTTATTATCATTTAATCCTAAAAAAAAACAACATTGAAAGACTTCTTCATCTTTAACAAGATGTTGTGTTTCATTCGATTCGAATGAGCTTAAAGGGGAAAGCTCAATTTTTCTATGTCTTTGTATTTTCTTTCGACATTTTAATTTTGGTGAAGAACAGACTATGTTGAAGAAAAAGTTTAACTATTTAGATAAAAAAAAAGGAATTCATTTCGCCAATATAATACATCTAGAAGTATCAGCCCTTGCATTTGGTGGCTCAGACAATTTTGTGTCATTCAAAAATTTTACGGCAAGATCGCCAAATGCAGCCTTAGGTGAAACTCCTTTGCCGGAATGAGTCTCGATAAGAACATTATCCTTACAAATTCTTAATAAGGAATAAAACTTAACTGACAATGTTCGCTAAAGACATTGAAAATCATTCCCCTTGCCTATAAAAAAAATTGAATTAAAGAATAAGGACATGTGACAGAAAAATAAAAACCATGTAATAAGTTTTAAAATTATTAAACAATGCCTTCTTTTTGCTAATCTCTTCTTTCTGCATTTTAAAATTTTTGAAAAAATTTCTAAAAAAACGACAAAACTTTAGTAAGATTAAAACAATCAAGAAGACTTTAGTTACTGAGACGAACTTTTACAAAACTTTATCAAGTCAAGCCTTGAATAGATTCTAGTCACAAAGGAAACTATCTACTCAAGACTTAATTTGATAACAAAATAACAAAACTTTTTCTCGAAGTCTCTTACAATCTTCAAATCTCACAGTTACTAATATTAAACTTAACTTTGCAAAACAATATCATATGAAGTCGTGATTAGATTCTAGTTTCAAAAAAAACTATCTATCTACCAATGATTTGAAAAAAACTAACTTGATTTAGAAATCTTTAATTTTTAAAATTTACCAAAAAAATAATTTCAACAAAAAATTTCCTGCCATTTTTAAAACTTCAAAATACAAAAAATACAAAACTTATAAATAATACTTGATTCTTTTTGCTGTTTGTGCACACTGCACTTCTATCGAACTTTTAGTGCCGACCGAACCGAACCGAACCATAGCGAATCAAACCGAACCGAGCCGAATTAGAGTTATAGAAAACAAAATTTTAAAATTTTTTTAACTTTTATAAAAAATGGAAATTTTTTTTCTAAATTGTCCAATTTAAAAAAAATTAAAATTTTGTTTTCTAAAACTCTTTTCTAGTTCGGCTCTATTCGGTTCGGTTCGGTTCGGTTCTCTATGGGTTCGTTTCGGTTCGGTCGGCACCAAAAGTTCGATAGAAGTGCAGTAATAGCAAATTAAAAAATTGAATTGATGGTGAAGATAATGTTAAATGCTTTTTTTTAAATCACGTTAAGAATATTTTGTCTTTTATTTTTTTAATTTTATAAATAACATATGCTTAAAAAATTTTAAAACTTTAGTTTTAATGACTCAATAATTATCTTAATTTTCATTAATATCATTACAAAGATCGAATCAAGACGACGGCTAAAATCTTTTTAATGTTTTATATTTTTAAAAGATTGCTGAACATTGCTGCTTTCAAATAATTTGAAAATGAATAATTATTAGATTAATAAACGATAAAAGCTTTAAAAAAATATTAAAAAAAGAAAATAATAAAAAAAATTCAACATACCACGTTTTTCGCCAATATCCGTCATATATTTTTCTTTTGTAATCCACTTGACATCATCGATAAGTTCATTTTTTGTTTCATCAAGACTCTCTTGTAAACTGTTATATTTTTAGTAATAATCATACACTTTAACTTCGCCCCTGGCTTTTTTTGTTGGAATAATATCCTCGCTTTCATTGTCCATGTCGTCTTGATTGTTGACAGCTGATCTTTGAATAATTGAAGTTGATTGATTGTTTGTTTTTGAAAAAAATTGATTGTTTTTGTTTTAAAAATGTTAAAATGCATATTTTTTTAACTAATAAACATAGAAATGATTGACGCTTTATAAACTTATAGTATTATTTGCTCTCTTTTTTCCTCCTCTACTACCTCCTCTACTAGCTCCTCGACCAGCTCCTCTACCACTTCTTTTATTTTCTAGTCGCTTTTGTTTTTCTTCTTCAGTCTCTTGTACTAGATCAACAACGTTTGGAGTCACCGATTCAACTGGTTCAACTTGTTGAGCTGGTACTTCTGGTGTCACTTTCTCCACAGATATTGCAACATATGTTTTTGAAATGTGTTTTTTTGCAATGAATTCGCATAATCTCAGCTATAATTACATATAATTAAAAAATTAAAAAAATACCCCTTTTAAAGCAATAATTACATGTAATTGTATTTATAACCTCATATATAATTGCGCAATTATAGCTAAATGTTTACGGTATTAATAAGTTATTTTTCAATTAGTATTAAGTGATAGTTTTTTTAATCGATAAAGATGAGAAAAATGATAATTATTTTTTTCTACTACGAAAAATATTTTTTCTATAAAAAAAATATTTGCTAAAATTTTTAATTCGTATTACTAGTTCTTAACAATTTTTACAGATCAATTTAAAAAACCATCTTCCCTACATAAGTACCAAATTTTACTTACATTTGAGATATTAGATACACATGAGGAATAGAGAAAAAATAGCTTATATTTTTCATAATTTATTTAATTTTATACATTTATTCTAATTTTCAGAATTGTAAAAAGACATTAAAAAAAAATAAGACAAGAATTATCCAAGTCAAAGTCATGACTTTAAGTCTCGAAAAAAATTTAGTGTCCGATAACGACTCGTTGGAAAAAATTTAAAACCTACACTCATGAATTTGACCTGAAAGCTTTTTTTTTTAAGATTCTTAACTTAATAATCTTAAGCAAAAATGTTTATTATTATTGCTTTTCAACTTTTTCTTGAAAGCTAAAATTATGGCAAAAAAAGAGAAAAATAAAAAATTTTATTGTCCAAAAAACTAAAAATTTTTTTTAAAGAAAGCATATCTAATAAAAAAAATGAAATTTAAAAATTTGCTTTTTGTTTGGATTTTCAAACTAACAATTGTTTATGTTAAAACAACTTATTCAAATTAAAATTAAAGTATTATTGTCAAATTAAAGTTTATGTTAAAGCATTTAAGCTCACATAGAACCAAACTGTATGTAAGCATTTGCCAATCATGCCAGCCTCTGTGCTTTTTTTGATTTATATCGTAATAATCGAATACAAAATATTGAATACCTCCATCTGGTTGAGAACTGGAATCCCAATTTGAATAAGTCAAAGGACTGTCATCAATCCATCTCCATGAATTTGTTTCTAATGATTTGTACAATCCTAACCAGTATCCACCCCATGGTTTTTTTGTGTAGCCATTAGAATATTCATAAGAGGGATTCATAAATTTTCCTCCTACAAACCCTTAATTAAAAAATGTTGAATATATGATGTATTTAAAATAATATTTTTTTTAATTTGATTGAGAACCTTATGTTTCTGTCAGAAAATAGTTTAGTAGATTTTACAGCTTAAAATTAAAAACTTATTTACATCTAAAAAAATTAGTGTCACTCGCACTGGCTGCAACAGGTAAATGAGCACCAAACGACCGACAATAATTTTCAGCATCAATCCAGCTCATTTGTATGTCAGCAGTTGCATAGTACTTTGTAGTACCAGCGCGCTGTATAAAACCATTTGATGCTGGGTTTGTACACGCTGAAACACTTTTGTCAAAATTTCTAGTTTTAATTAAATTGTTAAAAACTCGGCCAAAACTTGGAGATGGCAATGGTTTCTGTTGATGTTGACAAAGTATAATTTGTATCAAATTTAAAATTGCTAAAAACTTAATCATTTTTAAATTTTAAATTGTTATCTTATTTTTTTATTTTCAAAAAAAATCCTTTATATATTGGAATCAAAATAACAAAAACGTAGAAAAATAAAATATAGAATGTCGAATAAATAGTTTATTGAATAAATATGATAATAATGATTTAAATTTTTTAATAAAGAAAATTAGTAGAAGCAATCAAATGTCAATTACTTTTTTTAAATGTAATCTTGATTTTAATTTAAAATTTAAAAATCTATTAACTTTTTCTGAGAGTTAATTTAGGTCTTAAATCAAATATTTATTAAGAAAAATATTTATCCTTTTATTTCAAATATATCATGAATTTAAAATAATTTTTTTATTTTTTTTTAAGTAGAAGCCTATATTCTTCATGAAAAATGATGAAATATAGTTTGATTTGAAAGTTTGTTTTTATTTACTTTTGAAAATTTAAAGTAAGTAGAAAATGAAGTTAATGATTAGAGCAAAAAATAATAATATTAGATACAGGTACATGCATAAAAGGTAACATCAGAATGCATCTTCATATATCTCGCCATGGTGACTGCTTTTTTTTTTAATTGAAAAAAAAAATTTTTTTAAAGAAATTTATTTGAGAATGGTCAAGCAAAAATTATTAAATTATTATTAATTGTTTTTTAACCTTTATTATTTCTAGTCCTCTCTGATAAGTTGGGCTTTGATTTTTTTGTCTTTCAAAATAGCTTAAATTCGACTTAGAAAAATGAATTTGATATTTATTTAGCTTAATTTCGATAGAACATTTTTAAGATCAATTTTTCAAGTATTTGGAATTTAAATTTTAAATGTTGTTATTTAATTTTGTTGGAATTTAAAGCTATTTAATTGAAAAAATCAAAAATCATGCAAAAAATATTAACTAAACAATTAGAACCCAATAATAATTTTTGAGCAAATAATAAAATAAAAAATAATCTGTTTCTGATAAATTTTTTAATTTTTTACACGTCAAGGAATATTCTAAATGCTTGGTGTTTTTTTTATAAAGGATGAAATAAATTGATCGATTTTTTTTTGTTTTATCTTCACTAAACGAAATATTTATGTCCCTTAAACGATAAACCTTTGTGGAAACAATACAAAAGCTGTTAAAGGTTTTTAAGATTTTAAGATTGAGCATAATCCAAATTATTCTTAGCTAGCTTGCAGTATGCCTCTTGCTGCTATAAAGAAAATGTATAAAAAATAAAAAGTACAGGCTTTTAAAACATTAATCCTACCTTATTTTGATTTTTGATCAACTCTTTTATGTTATTTTTCAAAAGAAATATTAATAAAACAAGTTAAAAGTTATTATTTTTTTATATTTAAACTGTTTGAGTTTAAGTTTGAAGTCAAAACTTAAATGATGTTAATAAGGATTCTTGAAGTTGATGATCAATTCAAAATATCATTTCAATTCAAAAAGTTTATCCTTAGATATTAAACCTAATATTTGATTTAATTTAAATAATTGTAATGTTACATGCTTTACATGCAATGAAGATTTAGAAAATAATAAAAAAATTGAAAAAACATTTTTATGCATCGCACTTTATCTTTGTTACAGTCAAACCTCGTTATAACAAACTACTTGGGCGGAAAATTCGGTATTCGTTATATCGAATTTCGTTATATCGAAATTCCCATATAAAATGATAGGGACAAAAAAAATTTTAAACCAAATTTTATTGATTAAAAAAATTAAAATAAAAATGCGAAAAACAAAAAGTTAATTTTTTTGAAAAAAATCGGTAATAGATGGTTAAAGCTACTTTCAATTATAAAATTTTCAATTTTAAATAATAAATTAATTACATTAGAATTATCATCTTTTTTGGTTTAAAAAAAATGTTTAAGTTCATTTAATCTATCAATTGCTTCTTTTGAGGTAATTACTTGTTTATTTGCATCTTGTTGCTCTTCAATTTTTGTATTACTGTCTTGCTCTACTGGATTGTTTGTTGCTATTGAATCGACGATTTCTGCCTCTTTTCCAGCTTTGAAGTGATTATTTTTTGCTCAATATGTTTTTTTATAATTTCAATAACTCTATTCAATTTTTGTAATTTTTTTTTTTTATTTTTAATATATGCATTTTTTTTTAATAATCAATTAAATAAATGAAGTGTTAATCAGTCTCATGAGGCATGAGCCTGTTGATTAACCTTGAATATTGAATTTAATCCAAAAATAACTTTTTAAAAAATGGAAGCAGCTGAATACTTCAACGAGAATGATTGTGGATTGTTCGCGATAGCTTACGCTCAAATGTTGGCAAATGATACGGATCCGTTTAATATTAGATTTGATCAAAAACTTATGCGCTTTACTTATAATAGTTTTATTAACTTTGGTAGTTTGTTTAACTTTTATGGTGAAATTTTATCTGAAAAAAAAAGAACTTGTTCCATTTACCATTAAGTGGTAATTTTTTTTAATTGTTTCTTCTTATTTTTTCTATTACTTACCTTTAATTTTAATTTCTAATTGACTAATTATTTCTAATATTTTAAAATAAAATTCAATTTTAATTGGCTTTGCTTTTTATTTTTTTAACATCTCCTAAATTAAGGGAAAAAGTTTAACAGGGAAAAAAAAAAGGGGGAAAATTTTTAGTGGGAAAAATACTAAGAGGGAAAAATGAAAGAGGGAAAAAGTTACAATGACCAATTAACGGATGTCATTTTTTTTAAATTCGTTATATAGAGATTTTTTCTTAAGAAAAGTATTACTCGTTTTTTTTTTATTAGTTCGTTATATCGGGATTTCGTTATAAAGAGGTTCTTTGTATCAAAGAAAATTAGCAATCTTTTTCCTTTATAAAAAATCGGTTCCTGGATTCTTATTCGTAATATAGAGGATTTCGCTATATGGGGGTTCGTTATACGGAGGATCGACTGCATTTCAACATTGGATACATTTTGTAATTCAAACACAAAAAATTAAACCATATTAAAATATATTTAAAAAATACAATTTCATTAAAAATTAAATTGTAAAGAAAATAAATTTATTCATAAAATTTTATCCAAATTTTTAATTTTTACAAATAAAAAACAAATTAATTACGTTTTTTAAATTTTGATCTTATCTAAAGGAATGAAGCGAATGTTTCCGGTCTTTGCCTTTTTAATATATTGTTAAGAGACAAAAAATAAGTAAAATAAAGTATCTTTGAAAATTTTTGAGTTGGGGATATTGTACTCCAGAGACTCTAAAAGACAAACACCTTCTATTTTGTTTAATTTAGTATATTTTGATAAAACTATAAAAGTTGCCAAAATATAAATTTAATTTTCAGATTCCTTAAAGAAATTTGTTTAAGAAAACTTTTTACCAGGCAAATATAAGTATCCATATCACCTTTATAGAACTAAAAAGAAAGATTCCCGGCTAAAATGTGCCAAAACTTTGATTGATTATAAAACATGAAAAATTCAATCATATTGAACTAAATTACATAAATTCTAAATCAGCACATTCAAATTTATAAGAATATTTGAAAAAAAAATTGTCTGAGGCATATTTCATATCTTCAACAAGTATTGCCCCATATCCTTTACGTAAAATGTTCGTAATTTACCAAATTTTACGTAAAATTTGATAAATTTACATTTTTTTAGTTTTGTAAATTTACATAAATTTACAATATTTTACGTAAATTATCGTAAATTACTTAATCCGAAACACCACTGTATAACCTGTCACTCTTTATTTCTATTTGGTTATTAGTCTTACTTTGAGTCAAAAGTCAATGAAAATAAAAAAATAAAGAGAATAAAGAAAAAATGAGCAAGTAACCAAAAGAAAACGCAGTAGACCTCCTGAATCAAATAATAAAGGAAATTACTTTTTACTTTTGTATGACAATAAAAATTTTGTTATTATTATTATTATTTTTGCATCAATTCACACAATTTTGCTCCGTTTTAATTGTACTAAATATCAATAAATAAAATTATTCCTAACATCAGTGTTGTTGTCTTAATTTTTCATGAAAATATTATGGGTAATAATTATAAGCCATCAAAAATTCAAATAAAATTTTAATTTTAATTCAAAAAAATTCGAAAGCAATTCCATATTTTTTACAAACAAAATTAAAAATAAAATTATTTTCATTTCATTTTTTCAAGCCAAATATCATGACAATACACTAACCAAAAAAAAAATAAAAAAAATTTTAAAAAAAATTTAAATTTTTAAAATAAATGTCAAGCGACCAGACCGAGACCATTCACAGCATAATTGCCAATTACAACTCGGCCAATTATCAAAAAATAAATGTATACGGAATTGTTACCTACATAGGCTCAAAAAGTGGTAATCACCTTCAATTTAAAATTTTTTAAAATCTCAAAATTTTTCCAAGACAAATGTACCTGTATTACCTTGGTGGATGACACTTGCACTGAAACTGAGAGACTTAAGTGTCTAGTTTTCGACCGAAACCTGTCTCAACCCACCAGCTGTGAGTTGGGTGATGTGGTCAGACTCAATCGAATCAAGATTCAAGTCTTCAATGGACAACCACAGGCAGTATGCAACAATTTGTTCAGCAGTTGGATCAGATTTAAGAGAAGCGAGCCTCAATCTTACTCGGGTCAATCAACTACAGTGAATCAAGATGACTTGGACCGGGTCAAGCATCTCCTCAATTGGCTTGGTACCGGTCCAAAAAACCAGGCTCTCTTTGAAGCTAGCCTTTCGGTGCCGAGAGAACCCAGCGCTGTCACCGACAGCGATATAGAGATGGCTGCGTCTGTGATGAACATGCAACACTTGGAAAAAATTAACCATGACCATAAATGTGAACTAACCAAATTTTCAAATGTAAAAAAAGACACCTATGTGAACATTGTGTGCCAAATTTGCGCGCTTTGTGAAAACAAAGGAGTCAAGTTTGTGTTTGTGTGGGATGGTACCAAGTCAGACTTTGCCATACATCAGGAAAAAGAATTCAGCATTGAACAAACAAAGAGCAAAGTTTTGTTTTCAAAAAAAATTACCGAATTTATTTTCACGGTCTTTATTTTTGATGAATTTGTGCAGCAATTACAAAATTTGGAAGTAATTTTGAAACAAAAAAGATTTTGAATTTTTTATTAATTAATAATTTAGCCAGGAGATTTTGTGCTGTTCAAAAATGCCCGAGTGTGCCCGGCACCAAACAATTCAGACGCTGATTTGTTGATTAAAATGCCCGGTATTCAAAATAGTAATCAGTCAAGGTATGGACGCTCTATTCAGAAGCTTTCTTCTTTTGAAAATGCTTCACAAATTAGCGAGCATGGTACCGAGATTAGGCAAATAATTGAGTAAGAATAAATGAATTATTCAAAAATTTTGATAGAGATATAATTTTCATAAATGTATAGATAATTCTTTAAAATGAAAAATTTATTTGAAATTTAGAAAAAAAAATGGCATCTTGAAGTTGATGATCAATTCAAAATATCATTTCAATTCAATAAGTTTATCCTTAGATATTAAACGTAATCTTTGATTTAATTTAAATAATTGTAATGTAGCCTGTTTTACATGTAATGTAGATTTAGAAAATAAAAAAAAAATTGAAAAAACTTTTTCTCAGTCCATTGATAATCGATTTTAATATTTAAAAGTATTAACTGATTTTTTTTAAAGTTTATTTGAGAATTTTTATTTCAAAAGTATTTGTGTTTAGTATTCATAATTAAATTTAAAAAATTAATTTAAAAAAAATTTAGAATAAGTTATAAAATGAAGACAAAACTTGAAAAAAAAATCAGTTAACTAAATTGAAAATCGATTTTATCATTGGATTGAGAAAATGTTTTTACAATTTTTTTTTATTTTCTAAATCTTCACTGCATGTAAAGCATATTACATTAAAATTATTTGAATTAAATCAAAGATTTATTTTAATATCTAAAGATTAACTTTTTGAATTGAAATGATATTTTGAATTGATCATCAACTTCAAGATGCCAAAAAAATTTCCCTCATTTTTAATTTAGGATTTTTTAGCGTAAAATTAAATTTAATAAGAAAAATATCTAAATTTACATATGTATCAAAAAAAGTTTAAAAATTGATTATTTTTTAGAAAAATAGATTTGTGTTTGTGATTAGTGATAAAATTTAGGTGATTTTATCGTAATGAAATCGAATATGCATATTTGAACCGATATTCGAATAAGTAGCATTTCAAATGAAAATTAGGTTTAAATTTAATTTTTGAATAAAATTTTTTTTGAATTATATACTTGAAAATAAATTTATTTAAATTAAAAATTGAATCTCTAAAATATTTGAATTTATATTTGAAAATGTAAAATTTTTGAATCAAAAATTGAATATAATAATTATTCAATTTAATATTTGGAAAATAAAAATTAATCAAAAAAATAATTGATCAGAAAAAATTTAAATAAAAAAGAATTCATTAGATAATTCGAATTTCAATTCAATTTGGATAATTAAATTGTGCCTGATTTTCACCTGTCTACACAACTCTTCTAACATTTTCTGGATTAAAATAGTCCCATCCATCTTACCAGTTACCAAAATATAGCTGTTTTGATTTAACCAACGCTACAAAAGTACAAAAAACTAAATTTTCAAATACTAAATTTTACAAATATTCTATGCAAATTTTAATACTTTTAAATTATTAGTTTAATTTATCTAAAATTCAAGTTGTTTTTTAAATTAAAGTTAAGTTCGATTTTTTATTTAAATAAAGATAGTTTTCGAATTTAATTTCAAAAATAAAAATAAATCAAATTTAAATTCAAATTTATCTTATATTCAAGAAGTTTGGAGCAAAAAAAATTGAAGCAAAGCAAATTTTTTTTTTAATTTAAAAATTAAATGATAATTTTGAAAAATCTTAAAAATTTTTACATGAAATTTAAAAAAATGTTAAAAAAACTTGTACTGTTTCTATCAAATTTCGATCTATCCTTTTATATTAAAGAATTTTAAAATTTTTTGCTTTTGTTTACGTTCAAAAAGTTAGGTTTAAAAATTTTTAACATTTATATTTAAAATAATTGCTAAAAATTGAATTAAAACTAGTGTTAAATTAAAAAAAAAACATATTTTGCTCCAGTTTTTGCTCCAAAATTCACCACTGCAAAATATACCGTACATTAAAGGCAAAAAATAAACTAAATTTTATCTCAAAACCATTTGTCAAACTTTTAATTAAATTGAAAAAATATTTTTCTTTAAGAAACATGCTCAAAAAATCTAAAGATTATGACCTAAAATTTGTTCCCGAAGAACAATTTAGATGCGAAATAAATGGCGAGTTTCTCAATGACACATTTGCAGAATTGGTTGAGAAAAATTCCAAGCCTACCAAGAAGCCAACAATACTCTCTCAGGTGAACGAAGAGCTGAACGAAGACACCCAAATGTACTACAGTGAAGAAGAAGCTGAGCCAAAGGACCCACAACCCATGGCTGAAAATCAAAACCTGCTCAATCAAGAGCCCATGACCGAAGACCATGTTAGTCCGCAGTTGAGCAAAAAAATTGATCCCCTGGCCATTAGTCAAGACATTTTCATGCTGAAAAAATTGGTCAACTTAACCCATATCTGTCCCTATTTAAGCGCATCTAGCCTTGGCATTTCCACCCAAATGTACCAGCAACAATATCCATTTTATACAAATATCAAGAATATGGTTGAGGATTCAGCGTCCAAGCTCTACTTGAAATGTAAAGTAATAGCCAAATTGTTCAACTTCTCTGCTCTATCAAGTCCGCCAATTTGCATGGTTTTTCTCAAATGCAAAAAGTGCCACTATCTGAACTTTACACCAATTCATTTGGCATGCGCCTACCAACCAGCCTATTTGAACAATTTGCTCAATATTTCAGAAGTAAAAAGCTCGAGTCAGATGCCGGGAACAGCGCCTCAAAATGGCACATTCGCGCCTTTCCAAACACAAGAAAATTGCCAACCTGGCGAACAAAATGGTCTAAATTTTAGTCTAGACTGGCTGGAGACAGCCACGCCGTCCAATTTTGACCCTATCGCATGCAGCCAAGAGCAAAGCGCTGGTTCCATGATCAACTATGGCTATTTGTGTCCGAGGTGCGCGCTAAATCAGGAGGAATCACAGGATGATCAGATACTGGACTATGTGTATAGACTGTGGTTTGTGATGCGTGACGCGGATGCCAGACTCGATCCGTGTCTGATTGAGGACGATGTGGCTGTGCAGTTTTTGGAGGGCATTGAGCCCATCAAGTTTTACACTAACCAGTCAAAGGGACACCAAGTATTCAAGATTATACAAAAAAATTTTCACAAAAAGTTTTTGTTCACTATTGAGATGTTCAATTTGAAAATGATCAGAAATGGAAATGAGCAAAAGGAAAATGTTCAGGCGACCAAGCGGTTGGATTATGTCTATAAGATTGTAAATTTTGAAGAATTGGTGTCCAGATAGATTTTTTTGTTTGTTTGTCTTTTTGTGTGTAATTTTTTTGAACAATTAATAATTTTATTTTAGAAAAAATCGTAAAAATATAAACTAAAGATTTATATTTTTGCCAAATTTTTATTTTAAGTTAAAGAACAAATGAGTTTAAATTAAAATATATATTTAAGTTAAAAAACTTTATGGATAAAGCTAAAATTAAATTATTTATTTTAAATATTAATATATTAATAAAAGTATGCAAAAGTAAATGTTTTGTATGATTTTTGTTGATTTGTTAGAAAAATATTAAATTAAAAAAATAAATAGTTTTTTTTTTCGAAAAAATTCTCAGACCTTGTTGCTTGGTGAATGCACAAAAATTCTCTTCGGTCTGTGAATGTTTTTCAATATTTTTATTTTTTTGCGTATAATTTCTTTTTCTAACTATTGTTTTTTTTTTTTTTCATCAAAAAAAATTTATGTTTATAAAATATATTTACATGCAAAGAAAAAAATTTTTTAAAACATTATGTCTAGAAAATTTAGAACATTTATTTTTTTATGGAAGATTTGTTTCTGGGAAGCCGGCTAAATAAAAAAACAAAAATAATCTTTTTTGCTTGAATTTTATTCAGAAAAAAATTTTACCGGAAAAGTAGAAAAACTAGGATAGAAAAAAAATCGCAAAAAAAAAATTTTTTACAAAAATATAGAAAGACAAAATATAGAAAAAAAGAGAGCTTTGACTAAGACTTTAAATTAAATCAAAAACGGTGAACATTTTAAACTAAAAAAAGACAAACATGAGACTAAAGTGAAGGAAAAAATTGAAAAAAAAATAGTTTGACTATTTAAAGTTCACGAAATTCAAAACTTTAGTGCGATCTGAATTCCACATTTTTGACTCAAAATTCGTAATCTACGCCCTCAAAAACCCCCTAAAAATTTATTTTAGGGGGGGGGGGGCTAAAAAAAAATTTATTACACCCAGGTTTCCAAAAATAGCAAACCATTTTATAATAATAAGTTGTTGTTCGTTAAGACTCAAAATCTCAAAGATAAAACTTAAATATACTATAAAATTATATATATTCTGAAAGAGCATAAAATTCTCTACATGCTAATATAATTTAGAAAAATAAAAAAATAGTGTGGCGGTTTTTGCTGGCTAAAAAAAGGAAAAAAATGTGTTTTTTCTGGTTTAAATCGTATCTCCTCCGATTATGGTTAATTATGATCCCAATTTTTTTTTTTTAACTAGACAAAATTCTGAACAAATCTATGGTTTTACTTTTTTACTTTATTACTTTATTTTTCTTAAAAAATCTCTTCAAATCATGTGATTTTTAAAAAACTTGTATATTAATATTCTATTGATGTTTTTTTTCTAAATTTTACCAAAAACTTACCTAAGTATAAATAAAATTTCGTGAAAAATGCCTAAAAAATCAAAATAAAATCATTCATGTGTTATTTTTGGAACCCTGGGTGAAAAAAATTTTTTTTAATATTTTTCCAATTTTTTTACTATTAAAAATTACAAAAGATTCAAATTTGAAAAAAAAATCTATTTCAAACTCATATTTTACTTTGTTTCCAAAGAATAGTTCCATTCACTCATTTTAATGACTTACCGCTTATTTTTTTAAAATGAACTCAAAACATTTCCTGTACAACTCAAAAACCAAATATTATAAATAAAATAGCATGAATTTTAGGTAATTTGTTACAAAATCTGTTTTGAAAAAAATCAAGTGGAAAATAATCCGGTCCGAAAAAAATCAGGGGAAATTTGACCGGTTTTAAGAAAAAATAAAAAATTGCCAATAATTTTTTTTATAATAGTTTATTGAGAAAAATTAAGATAATTTATGCAAATATAAAAAAAAGAAAATTAAACTATCAAATCTAATAATTCTCGCGGTTCTTCTCGAACAGACCACGATTCAAACTCATTTAAAAAATTATTTTGCAAATAACTGTTAAAATTAAATCTCATAAATTTCTGGTTATATTTTAAGTTTGATGGATCAATTTTTCGAGATAAGTCGTAAGCATCTCAAGCAAAGTTTGTACTGCTCAACAAATTTAAATTCGTCGCAAGTTTTAGTATAAAAAGAGAAAAAAAAATATTAATTTACATATTTTAGACGAATAGTAAAAATTAAAATCTAGAAAAGTAAGAAAGACCTAGAAAATGAGTCTCACTAATTTTTTAAAAGTTCATTTAGAAGAGTTCTGAAATGATAAAATTTAAGATTGTCCATACAAAGTCTTATGGAATCAGAAATTCCATCTCTTGCGGCTTGTGCCCTTTTTAAACTTTTTATGAATTTTAGAACATTTTTTGAGATTGTGTAGTAATAAATGGTTTGTGAGGATGGCAAGATTGTTCATGTTTGCGAAAAAAAAAAGAATTAGTATATTTTGTAAAAAATTTATTGGAAATTTACAAAATTAGTTTTTAAATTATTAAAAGTCAAAATCTGTTCAGATAATTAGAAAAAAATCCATGAAAAATTAGCATGCCAAACAAGTCTTTCTACAGGGGTTGTTTTCTAGCTGGTTAAGTATGGAGCAAAAATTTTTCCACAATGAGCAACTATCCGCAAACTCATCGAAACAATTTGAACCACACGATACCGGACATGCTTCTTTTATGGTCAATGATCCAATGAACGCGTTCTTGTCGCATAGATCTTGAAGTCTGAAAAATTCACAAGCTTGTTTATTAAAATCTGCTATCTGTGGTGCAGTGGTAGTGGTAGTGGTAGTACTAGTTTTCTCAGAATTACAGCTTACTGGACATGCTTCTTTAATGGGCTTTGAACCAATAAAGGCATTTTCTTGGCACAAGTTTATAGACTTGTAATAATCGCATGCTGCACTGTTAAAATCTGTCACTGTTGCCAAATTTGATGTCATAGTGGTTGGTGATGTACTTGATATTGAACATTGTGCACAATTTGTCCCTGTGCAGCCAGAAGTGCATGTACATGAAAAACTCATACCAACTATTTGACATGTACCACCATTTAGGCACGGATTAGAACTACAAGGATTAATAAAAATCCTAGTGGTAGCTGTAGTGGTAGTGGTAAATGTGGTGGTAGTGGTAGCAGTAGTTGTAGTGGAAGATGGAGAAGTGAAAATATTTGTGATTCCTGAACAGCTATTACAATTATAGCCTTGGCAGTTATTTGGACAAATGCAAATGTATCCTGAACTTCCAAAATTTTGACAGGTTCCACCATTAAGACAAGGATTTGGTAAACAATCATTTAAAATTTTGGTTTCGCACAATTCTCCTGTATACTGTGATGTACAAGCACATCGAAAGCCAAATAGTGAAGTATTAGGTACATTGGTATTTATACAAGTTCCACCATTGCCACAAATGTTGGTTGCTTGTTGACAAGTAAGTGGAGTTGGTGTGCACTGTCCACAGCTTCTCGGACAAACATCTCGCACAAACTGAAAGGCTCCGTTAACAGATACTTGTTTTGTGTCACAGAATGGTGCATCGTTCAAACAATTCCAGAACGAATCTTTGCATACCAAAGCATTGTACTCTAAAGTAAAATTTAATTAATTTTTTTCAAATTAATTTATTTTATTTATTTTAATTCTTATTTAGGGCAAAATGTAAATAATTTTACATTTTTACATTTTCATATTTTTATATTTTCTATTATTTTTTGTGCAATATTTCAGAAAATTTTTATTTTAATTTTTAATAATTAGATCATTTTTTGTTTTTGAAGGAGTCAGAATAAATTAAAAAAAGCAATAGACACAATTTAATTATTTTTAATAAAATCGTTTCGTTATTTTAATGCATGTTTAAGCAAAAATATTAGATTAACTTTCTATTTCACGAAATGTGCTACGGATCGCTAAATTAAACTATACTGAATAGGAGGTATCGGATTCGATCAGGCAACTTGAATCACTTGGTCTTCAGGGTTAGGTTAGAATGTCCAAGCTAAGCTTATAAACCCGTTTTATAAGCCGGCCAATAGCCATGGTCAATATTCTAATTTTGCCCTTATATCTAATCTATCTTTTAGAGGTAACCAGGATTCAGTACAGTTTATTTTAACAAGCAAACTTTGATTGAAAAATTTTTCGGGCCCAGTCAATAGTTTTGAATCTGAAAGCAATAGAAAAAGTTGATAGTTCATGCTATCAGTTAATGGCTCAAAAATCAAAATATTGCCTTAAAACCACTTTCAGTGCTAGTTCATGTTGTTAATGCAGAACTCTTGGTATTGGATAAAAGTATGGTCTGAAAGAAAGAATGGTCCGAGGTGAGCAATAAGTCAAAATATTGATTCCAATTTTGAGACAATTAGGAATTCTAATGTTTGGTCACTCTCCGAGAAAATTCATTTTTTTATTATATTTTTTATTTTATTTATCTTGTAAATTTCTTTAAAAAAATTTTTTGTTTATTATTCTATGTAATTCTTAAACTTCTTAAAAAGCTGATCAATTTTTTAATCTTATTGTCTGTGTGGCAAGAACAAGCTTTTAGAACTAAAATAAAATTTAAAAAAAAATTCTGATTATATTTTTGAAATTTTTTTATGTATTCGTTTTAAATCATTTTTAAGAATAATCTTATCTTCGAAGTGTTCTCAATAAAAAAAATTAAATCAAAATAGAATACAAAAATTTAACTAAAAAATTTAAAAAAATAAAGAATAAAAAATAATTAAACTGTGTATTTATTATTTTTAAATTTTTTCTGACTCCTTCAAAAGCAGAAAAAACTTAAAAATTATTTAATTATGAAAAATTAAAATTTTCTGAAATATTGCACAAAAAATATTAGAAAATATAAAAATGTTAAATTATTTACATTTTGCCATATTTAGACTCAATAGCTAGAAAGAAGAACCTATCCGAGAGTATTTGAATATTTTAATTAAATCATTTTCTTTACAATTAAATTTTAGTGAAAGTAAATAAACAAAACAATAATAAAATATTCTAAATTTTGATATAAAAAAAAGTAAAAATAATTTTTTTTTTTACTTTTACAACTTTGACAGCAAAAACTTCCTATTAAATTATCTGAACAATATCCACTGATTGATTGACCAGCTTGTTGAACCAAATTAAAAAAATTTGGACAGCTCATTTGGGGAGTTGTTAATGTAAGACCGGTTATTTCCTGTGTTATAACATCGTCACCAAAAAGACAACTTCCAGTTGGTGCATTTGCTTTCTCACTGCAAACGCCTAGTTGGCAAACTTTGCCCGAGTCACACACAGTTCCATCAGCAGCACCAGTTGTTCCCTCACAAGTCGATGTAGTCGAATCTTTTCTACAAAAGAGAATTTGACAAATTGATGGAGCATTAAACTAAAAAACAGAATAAATTTTTTTTGTTCAAATAGATATAATTAAATCATACTCTACAGAATGTGGCAGTAGGTCCATGGATCATTTTGCACTGTTCATCTGGCGTAAGAAACTCGCCCGGAAGTTTGTCTTGGGTTAATTGATTTTCAGGCACTGACACAGGCGTGTTTAGCAGACATTGAGCTGTTGGTGTCACAGCACTAAAATTAATATGAAAAATTATTTTTTTTTTAATTAAATTTTGTTTATATTTTTACGTCAAAGATGGATTTAAAAGTAAACTTTTGAATTGTTCAATGGAACAAGATGAGAATCTATTAAGATTTCCTCCCGATGTAGATGCGGCCATAATGTATCTTTGGTTTTGAGTTGGAAAACATTGAGGATAAAAGTCGTCGTGAGCAGCTCCCAAGTTGTGACCGATCTCGTGAGCGATTGTCTTTAGAGAAAAATTAATAATTAATCTAATAATCAAAGATTTAAAAGAAAAATAAATTTTTTTATTTTTTTTTTATAATTTTTTAATTGTAAAATTTAAATTTGAACAGCCCATTGAATAAATGGTTTGAGATACTGCAAACTTTGGAAGCAGAATTTTTTATACGGAAATGTGTTTCTATTTTTGTTTTTCTATAAAAATTAAACTAATTAAAATCAGGAATGGTAACTTTAATAGGTAGATTCAAATTGCCTGTATTTTTTGAATATCTATTTTTGTCTAATTTCTATATGTAGATGAGAAAAAAACTAACATTAACTTAATATTTTAATTCGAAAGGAAATTTTTCAAAGTTTTTATTTGTCAATTAGATAATTTAAAATTTGAATTTATATTAAATGTTTTTCTTCTTCTTCTAATTTGAATGGCACTTAGCAAAAGAATTAAAATATTGAAAACCTTGACCATTTGATATTACAATTTATTTATTTTTAAATCTCGTTAAGATTTTATTTGGCAAAATTGAAGTTCATGATCAAATGTAAATTTCAAATCAAAATTTTTAGTTTTTGAGTTAAACAAAAAGGTAGTGTTAATCAATTGTTTAATAATAAATGACTAAACTTTATTAAACATGATTTGTTTAATCTTTTTATATCTAAAAAATTAAAAAATAAATAATATATGATAATAAATATATAATAAATAAATATTTAATAATAAATAATCTTTTTATATATATTATCTAAAAATTAGATAGAAAATTATATAAATTTTGATCTGAAGAAAAAATAAAATTTTAATCCATATTTTGAATTTTTTGCAATAAAAAATTTAACTTTGTTTGGCCGAAATATATTTTAATTAATATTTAAATATCATTTTAAGTCAAAATTTGGATACCTTAATGTGAATTTTAAATTTGTCTTTAAAGTTTTTATATTAATTAAAATATATTTCGGCCAAACAAAGTTAAATTTTTTATTGCAAAAATTCAAAATATTGATTAAAATTTTATTTTTTCTTCAGATCAAAATTTATATAATTTTCTATCTAATTTTTAGATAATATATATAAAAAGATTATTTATTATTAAATATTTATTTATTATATATTTATTATCATATATTATTTATTTTTTAATTTTTTAGATATAAAAAGATTAAACAAATCATGTTTAATAAAGTTTAGTCATTTATTATTAAACAATTGATTAACACTACCTTTTTGTTTAACTCAAAAACTAAAAATTTTGATTTGAAATTTACATTTGATCATGAACTTCAATTTTGCCAAATAAAATCTTAACGAGATTTAAAAATAAATAAATTGTAATATCAAATGGTCAAGGTTTTCAATATTTTAATTCTTTTGCTAAGTGCCATTCAAATTAGAAGAAGAAGAAAAACATGAAAAAGTTTTCAAAATAAAGATTTTAGAAGAATCAGTTTTAGATCAATTAGAAAAAACAAGGCGTTTTTTTTTAAATTAAAATAGTAAACATCTTATGCTTAATTTTAAAAAGTTAAAAAAAACTAATTTTATCATTTTAATTAAGATTATAATGAATTTAGTTTTGATAATTTTTTAATTGGAAATGTGAAATTTTAGTACAAAAATTACAGTACAAAAAGTAAAAACGCTATAATTTATTTTCTAATAGCGTAAAAATGGTTCTTAAAAAAATACAATATTGTAGGCAAGATGAAATTTATTATACATTTTTACATTTTTACATTTTTGAGAGAAAAAATAAAAATCCCAAAATCAAAAAATCTAAAAAAATTTTCAAAAAATTATCCTTGGTTTTTACATTTAAATTTTTCTAAAACTTCTTGTTAAGTAACTGCTTATTTATTATTACTTTTCTTGAACAAAATTTTTTTCAAATTTTTGATTTCGAGATTTTTATTTTTTCCAGACTTGTACAAAAGTCACGAAAAAAAGTCTCAATAAGTCATTAAAAAGTACAAGTCTCGACTTTGACTTGTTGTAAAAAATTTAAAAAGTACAAGTCTTGACTTTGTAACTTTAAAGTTATTATTAATTTATTTAAAGAAGTTAATTATTGATTTAAAAAGTATTTTCATGGTTTTTAGGTTGCAATTTTCACTCATTTTTAATTTTCATTTCGATTCAATTTATTTAGCTTATATCTGAATATATATAATAATCTATGTTGGTTAGAACTTAAATTATACAAATATTCAGAATCTTTAAAGAAATTTTAATAACGATTCAAATATTAAGTGCTTAAAAAAACAAATTAATGTCGTTTTATTTCTAAAAAATTTTTTTGAATGACTTACATCTTAAAATGGTGGTGTGCAATCTAACGATGAAAAATTCTTCAGACGTCAGATTGATGAGTATTTAAATATTGAATATGATCCAGATGTTAATTTAAAGGCGTTTTGGCAACAAAACAAATCAATTTTTCCCGATTTATATATTTTGGTTTTAAAAAATTTATCAATTCCAGCATCATCAGGTCCAATTGAGCGAACATTTTCATATGCTGGCTATATAAACAGACCACATAGATCAAGAATGACAATAAAAAATTTAGAAAATACAACACTTTTGCGGTGTAATTTTGATCTTTTAAAGATTTAAGTTAAAACTAAATATTTTTTAAATAAAAGTTATCTTTAAGTTAAATAAAAAATTCCTAAAATTCTTAATTACTTTATTTTAATAAAATATATGAAATGAAATAAGTATATGAAATGAAAATATTTTTTATTTAATAATATTTCTTAATCAATAATTAATTTCTTTAAATAAATTTATAAAAACTTTTAAGTTACAAAGTCAAGACTTGTACTTTTTAAATTTTTTCCAACAAGTAAAAGTCAAGACTTTGACTTGACTTAAGACTTGTGACTTTTAAACAACTCTGATTTTTTCTCTCAAAAATGTTAAAATGTAAAAATAAAAAAATGTAAAATAAAATACATTTTGCCAATATAGTACTAATTTTTACAACCGAATTCCAAGCTCTGCAAAAACTCTGCAACATTTTTTAATCAAATATTTTTTGATGATGTGCATTTTACAGGAAATTGCAGAGTTTTTGCAGAGCTTGGAATTCGGTTGTACAAATTTTGTACAATATTGTACTTTTTATGGAACCATTTTTGCACAATTAGGAAATAAATTATAGCGTTTTTATTTTTTGTACTAAAATTTCACATTGCCTTATAATTTGATCATGATCATGAACTTCAATTTGCAATTTTATTTTTATTTATTTTACTTAAATTTTAATTTTTAATTTTTCAAATTTTTTATTTGTCTGGTACACTTTTTGCCGTAATTAATTTTTTTTTATTTAGAACAATTAATAAAAAAAAATTAATTACGGCAAAATGAAGTTTAAAAAAAAAATTATCTTTCATTTGAAAATTAACATCAATGCACAACATTCAATTATGACGAAATATTAAAAAATATGTCTTTGAACTAAATCCTATTTAAAATGAATTAAAACCTTTTTAGATCAAATTTTATGCTTCATTCAAAAAATGTGGTGAGGTTTCATTGAAATATTTTTTAGTTACAAAAATTTACAATTTTAAAAATGTGACTTTGAAAAAAAAATTCAAAAATTAAATTACCAACAGGTTAGAGAAGCCTCCAAAATCTTCATTTATTGAGAACTTTAGATCAGAACATATCACGCCAGGACAATAGCCTGCTGTCCCTGCTCTGGCTGATATTGGCTGTGAAACATCATTCGATAGAAGTTCCTTACTAAAAAAAAAACTTAATTTAAATTAAAAAAAAATCAAATTTTTACTTAAAAACTGCTGCAGCATGGTCAAACTCGAAAGAAAACTGCTTCGAATTGATGTAATTTGCAAAATTTTGAAGTGTTTTATCAGTGACTAATGTTTGTTTGCCATTGTAAAATGGAAAGTTTAAATCCCCACTTGCTTGTGTACTTAACCATTGTTCCTCTTGAGGATCCTGAGAAATTTAAACTTTAAAATTATTTATTTTATTTAAAAATCTTACTGTAATAATTAGAAAATTTGATAAAATGATATTTATTCTCAGATCTGGATCGGCTTTGAGCGATTCTTTGTATCGCTTATCTACACCATTGATCATGTGAGAATAGTAATGTCGCATCAATGCGAATACTTTTTGATTGTCTGTGGTAGCTGCCAGAGATTGAAAATTCTGCAAAACAGTTGTGTCTGTAACCAGCAGCAATTCAACATATAATTCAATCGGCTGTCCATTGACAGCTCGTTTGTCTCTGGCTCTGAAGCTAAAATTTCTGGTCAAATTCAATCCATCAAAAATAGATGGCATGTTCATTTCTCTTTTTTGAATCACGTGTTGAATGCTCAAATGTTCGTTCAATTCGCGTTTCTTGCGCTCATGGACTAAAATGTCCGGCAGTATATCAAAAACCACATCGTCCTGGGAATGAATTGAAGCAATCTTAGATTTAAAAAAATTTTTGAGCACTTTAGTAATCAAAACTTTTTCAGAAAATAAATTCTTTTTATAGAAAAATTTAAAAAAAATATGAATTAAATTATTTAAATGCTTTTAATTAACAAATGATAATTAATAATAAATTGTTCAAATTTTTGAGTTAAAAAAATTTTATTTCTAATTTTTTTCAGACAAATTTCTAACAAATAAAAAGAAAAATTTTTAAATTTAAAATTCAGTAAATTCATTTTGAAAATTTTCCTGGGAAAAAAATTAGAAATCTGCACAGACCCCGGTAGCGAGAAAACAAAGTACAAAAATTACAGATAAAAAAATAAAAAACTGATATATACGTTCCTATAAAAAATATATTGAATCAATTTTTATATTTTAATGAACAAATTTAAAAGAATTTATGGTATGGATGCGTCTTATAAACATCGTTTTTGGACTGTATCCGAGGATACATAAAATATGTATTTTGTGAATCAAAAATATAAAAAAAATTTTTTGTTGTATCCGAGAATACATATTAAATTTTTTTTTTTAATATTGTGCTTTTTATCTGTATTTTTATTTTTTATTTTAGAATAATTAATAAAATTAATAAAAAAAAAATATTTTTTTCAAATTCGTATCCTCAAATGTATCCTTACATGTATAATATTTAAAATCATATGGTATCCCACTACATATAAGTATTATTTTAAAAGTATTATTAAATATGAGAATACATTTTGGTGTGTCCTCGGATAAAAGTCTAAATGAAGTTAATGGGACTCATCTATCGCGTATTCATCAATCTAATAAGAAAAAAAATCTTATTTATTTTAACCACTTTTGTATTTAAATATTGGATTTTTTTAAATAAATATACTTTGTTTTCACATTGCACGGACTCCAATAAGTCCATGAATTATAAGTAAATTTAAAATAACAATTATCAAGAAATTTTCTGAATAAAATTAAAAAAAATGATATTTAAATAGCTTTTTTAAATAATAATTCATAATAAATTTTTTAAAGTGAAACTACCAAAATTTTGCAACAAAAAAGAAGAAAAAAATACAATTAAAAAAAAAAAAAGTAATATTTTAAATAAAAATAAAAAATTTAAGGCACATAAACGACTATAAAATTTGAAAATAATTAGAAGATGTAAATTAGTCCTGATTATGGAGTAAAAAATATGGCATTTGCTTTTTTAAAAGTTTGCGTATGGTATTCAAGAAGCCAAGAAAAAAAGTTATCGCAGCTCTTAGAATAACAGAAAAAAAATATTCTAATAGAAGGTAAAAATTCCCTTGATCAAGGTAAACATGTTTTGTTAAATTATAAAAAATTTTATATCTTTCGACTTTTTTAATTTTGTCACATGAGTCTATTAAAATTAAATTAAACGAATATTTTTTTAATTTTCTTTAAAATTTTGATTAAATTTAAATTTAATGACTTGCTAATAGAAATCGTAATTTAGAAAAATTGAAATTTATAAAACTAGATTTAAAAGTTTTTAAATTTTTCTTAAATCACAAAAATGTAAAAAATTGTAAAAAATATTATTCTTTTCAATCATTACTGTAAATTAATTCTTATTTTTTATTTGTATTAAATTTTATTTTCTTCTTTCAGGTAAACTTTAATTTTACTGTTTATTCGACAATACATAGTATCATTTAATTTTTTATTAGGCATGTATTTTACGTGATATCAAAAAAAAATTTATGGTATCAAAAATAAATGATATCAAATCTATTTATTTTAATATATTTTTATTGATAATTAATTTATTTTAAATGGTACCTAAAAAAATATAATGATACCTAAATAATAATATCATAATATCATTATAAAATATAAGTCTTTTTATTAATATATAAATTCTCAAAAATTTTTCGCTACTAAAACTTTGAACTTACCACTCGGTAGGGATGTTGGTCATCCCCAGTGCGAATCAGTCTAGCATAGCTTTGTCCATCTTCCATTTCATAATCCTCACCGTCCTTTAAAATTAAAATTCAATTTAAAAAAATAAAATCTTTCTTTATATACCTTATTCAATCCATTATACTTGACTGGCTGAGAAGAGTTTGAATCAATGACATAAATTTCTGGTGAAGTCTTTAGATTGATTCGTCTTCTAGTAAATTTCCTAAGTCCAGATAATTCTTGATACTTGAATGACAAGTTAAACCAGCTGGGAAAAAGACCACTTTCTTCAGGAATAATTATTTGAAAATTTTCCAATAAAGAATTGTCTGATTGCATAAGATCTAATAAAATTTTGCAAAAAAAATCCGAAAAATAAATGTTAGCATTACTTTGATTTAAGTTCTTTGAGAAAATGGTTTCCGAATTCGAAATAATAAAGTAAAAAAGAATTATTAAATTCATTTTGATTTTTAATATTTTGTGAACAAAAAAATAAGAAAAACAATTGAATTTATACGCAGCAAGGACTTAAATTTCGTGATGTTTTCTAAATTATTTTTTTAATAATTTCAGCTAATAAAATTAGCCGAATGAAATTATTTAGAATTACTAAATACAAAAAGTTAAAAATTTTAACTGTCAATCATTTTAAAGAGTTGAAATTTTCAAAAATTTCGATTTTTCAAAACACTTTAAGGGTTTTTTTTAAATGTAAACACTAAAATTCCTTCAAAAATAAATTAAATGCATGTTTTTGATTATTAATGGACGGTGATTTACTTTGTTTAATTAGAAGTAGTTTGTAGCTATGCAATTCAGAAGCATTCTAATTAATACGAAATTAGCTTTATTGCGATTAAAATTTAAAAAAATTTTTTCAAATGAATCCAAATGTTTTGATCATGATTTCAAAAAAGCATTTATTTTTTTAAACATTCTTTATTCAGGTATCTAAGGAGTAAACAAAAAATTCCTTTTGTTAAAAAAATAATTTGATTTATGAAATTATATTGAAATAGAGAAAATAAAGTAAATTAAAATTTCCCAAAGCAATAATATCAAGTTTTCTCAAAAATAAATCCCCTTTGCGCCATTTCTTTAGCTATTTTGGCAATGTTTCTGCAGTCATCAATTCCACTGTGATGTCGACCTTCCAAATTTAAATCTAATGAGAAATAAAAAATTAATTTATAAAATTTAGCTAAATTTCACGGGTACTCAGCATTTGTAGCATGGTAGGCATCCCTTTTGGAAAGTGACCCGTGAGTTCCGCAAACGATTTTTTAATATTAATCCAAGTTGTAAAGTAATTTGGGTACTTAATGTTGAAGAATTTACACTGAGATGGCAGCATAGTTTTCAAGTCCCAATCTCCACATGTTAAAAATATGAAATTTATTGGGTTACTCTCCGAATCAAGTCTTAGATCTTTGTTTGATTTAATCCATTCATCTACCATCTAATTTTAAAGATTATGGAAATAATTTTCTTTTATTTTCTGTAAACTTCTTACATGCAAACATTCGGTTATGCTTGGTTTTCCATCAATCATCTCTTGTCTTATTCCAGTTAGCTAAATTTAAAATAAAATTTTAAATCTTAATTTCATTTTCGTCACTGAAAGACATTTTGTTAGTGGAATTTACTAATCAGTATTCTTTTATTATCTGTGTTCGAGTTTAATCAGCAGGTTTTGTATTACAAAGTTTTAAAATTGAAAATTTTAAAAATTTTTTAAAATTTTTATTTATTAGATGTCAAAGAACATTTTTATCATTCAAAAAAATTAAAAATTAATCAGTCGATTTTAGGATTTGCGGAAATTTTAAGATAAACTATTTTTTACTATTTATTTTTAATTCTTAAACAAATAAATTAAGAAATTTTCCAAGAAAACCATGTTTTATTTAAAAAATAATAAGAAAATCAAAATGGACTTTGAAAATGAGAAATCTGTTAATTAAAAATTTTTTTAAATTTTTATTTATTAAATGTCAACGAACAAAAATTAATCAGTCGATTTTAAGGTTTGCGGCAACTTTAAAATAAAATACTTTTTATCTGATGGAACATTTTTTTTTTAAGTTTTAAACAAATAAGTTATTTGTTTAAAAATTAAAAAAAAATTGAAGAAATTAAGAAAAATTAAGAAATTTTCCAATTTTTTTATTTAAAAAATAATAAGAAAATCAAAATGGACTTAGAAAATGAAAAATCAGTTAATTCAGAATTTTTCTAAAATTAGATCATGAAAGAATTTGGGTAACTGGATTTTAAAATCATAAGTTCCAAAAAACAATGATAAATTGATTCCATGAAGTAAAAAGTTAAAATAATTAATATTTAGAATTTTTTTTTGTTTGAAACTTAGGTTTTTAAATTAAAAAATGAAAGTTTTAAAAAAAAAGTTTTCTCTAAATGCCTAATGTAAATTGATTTTGGTTTTGGTCATTGAATCTTTTTTATTTTTCAAGATTTATCAGATGAAAGGAAAAAATTTTTCAAAATAAATATAATGAACAAAAATAAATATAGTCAAAAGATCAATCAGATTTTGATACTTAGAAAAGCAAAAAAATTAAAAAAACTGAAAATTAATTAAGAAATTAAATTTCTGATAAAATATTAAAATCTACTTTGTTTAGTCATTTTTCAACTCAATAATATTCTGACATTTTTTTTGTGAATTTTCGGAGTTTTAATTTTTTTAAAAGTTATTCTGAAAAGCTTAGCGATTTTAAAATTCATGAATTCTTTAGAGGACAGGTGTCATTTATAAGCAAAGGTGTTTCAGATGGCCTTTTTCTGTTAATATACCTCTGAGCAACTAGATTTTTTAATTTTCTAAATTATCGTATTCCATTAAATATTTGCGCAAACTTTGTATAATTCAGTGACTAGAAATATATTTTATGACAACCTTTTGAACATGATTGATTGTAATCTAATACTAAACCATTCTAAATTATGAATTTAGAACTACAGGATCTAATACAATTAGATTTTAAAAGTATTTGTGTAAAATATTTTTTTTCTCTAAATTAGATTTTTTTAGGTAAAAAAAAACTAGCTGAAATTCAATTGACATTGAAAATTTTGGTATAAATGACTAAAAATTTGGAAAAAAATTTCTAATCTTAATAAAAAGTGATAATTATATATTAAATTTGTTAAATTATGAGCTTTTTTATTTAGAATGAATTGAATTTTTAGAAATTGTATATTGATCGCACAGAAAATGTTTCAGTTTCTTTAATTTACAGAGCATATTTTTGTCTGTCATAACTTAAAATTTGGCATTTTAATGGGGTTTTTTTTTGTTAGTTTATTTCAAAATTCAAATGGCTCTGAGTAATACAACTCATTCCGCCATTGTTTTTATTTTTTAAAAAGTTTTACATTAATAAATTGAATAAATAAATAATTTTAATAAATTTTAAGTAATTTAAAAAAAAAAAGAGTTTTAATAGAAAACCCATTTTCAATCATCTATTCATTTATCTCATACCAGATAAAGAGCTCAGAAATATGAACAGGTCAAGAATATGCATTAATAACTGTGGTATCTGGGGATTTATTCTTTTTATATCTAAATTTATGATTGCACCACTAAAAATACTGAATCAAAAAAGTATCTTTTTCTTGAAAAGCAATTTTTGATTTCAAAATTTTTTTATTTAAACTCAAGAAAAATTAATTTATAATCCTCAACAAGAATTATTTAGATAATGTGATCACAATCAAGATGAAGCAGCTCTGTATATTTGTTTAACTAAAATTGTGAAATTTGTTCGACGAAAAAAAATTAAAAGAACAAACAAACAAAAAATAAAAAAAATAAATATTAAATTAAAAAATGATTTATAAATAATCGAGTTATGTATATAAGCATGACTGGATTTCATATTAAATGAAGACTTTTTTTTTTTTTCACAGAGAGAAAAAAAAAATACCTTAACGAAACTAAATCTACGCTATCGCTCAGCAGGTCTCCTGTTGTAGCTTATTATTTTTATTATAAAATAAATGTATTTTTCAAAACATTTAAATGTTTTAAATGATTTGTAAAATCAAATAAAAAATTTCAATGTAAATAATTTTTTTTTGTCAAAAGCCGGAACCAAAAAGAGAAAAGCCTTGTTTTTTTTTGTCAAGCACATTTTTTTAATAAAAAGAATTGACTAAATTTTAGTCAATTCTCTTAATTAAAAATTTAAGATTTAGTCACTTTAAAATGATTTCAAAATGACTTTTTTCTGACTTTTGCGCAAGTCTGGCTGAAACTTAACTAAATTAAAATAATTAAAATAATATTATCAAATTGTCTAATAGTTTAACAAGTCTTTGCATTCGTAAGTTAAAAGCATTTGAAGACAATCAACAATTTTGAATTGGTTAGTTACAGGTCCTGTTGCCAAAAGAAGGGCAAATTGAAGTTTGAGATCAAGATCAAAAGATCAAAATATAAATTGTAATATTGTTTTTAATAATATAGAAAAAATAAATTTTTTCCAAAGTAATTAATTGACGCTTCATGTCAAGTTTATTACCAAATTTAAAATTTTTAAATATCCTTTTTAATTGAACTTTTTAATTGATTTTAATGAAAACTTACTTTTAAAGACAAAAAAATGTAATGTTTTAAAATTTTTAATTTATTTAACTGGAAAAATGAAATTAATTTTGTTTGAATGAATGGATATAAAAGTTATAAATTTGAATTTGTGAATTAAAGTTCATTCTCAGTTTGAATTTGTGATAACTTCTAGGCTTCTAACACAAGATTGATTTTATTTTGATTTTTTAGGCATTTTTCACAAAATTATATTTATACTTAGGTAAGTTTTTAGTAAAATTTAGAAAAAAAAACATTAATAGAATAATAATATACAAATTTGTTAAAAATCACATGATTTGAAGAGATTTTTTAAGAAAAATAAAGTAATAAAGTAAAAAAGTAAAACCATAGATTTGTTCAGAATTTTGTCTAGATTAAGAAAAAAAAAAAGTGGGATCATAATTTATCCCTCGGAGGAGATACGATTTAAACCAGAAAAAACACATTTTTTTCCTTTTTTTAGCCAGCAAAAACCGCCACACTATTTTTTTATTTTTCTAAATTATATTAGCATGTAGAGAATTTTATGCTCTTTCAGAATATATATAATTTTATAGTATATTTAAGTTTTATCTTTGAGATTTTGAGTCTTAAAGAACAACAACTTTTTAACGGAATTACTATTTTTGGAACCCTGGGTGTAAACAATTTTTTTTTTCCTCCCCCCCCCCCAAAATAAATTTTTTATGAGGTTTTTGAGGGCGTAGATTACGAATTTTGAGTCAAAAATGTGGAATTCAGATCGCACTAAAGTTTTGAATTTCGCGAACTTTAACTTAACCTGAAATATTTAAATTATTTATTGTTTTTAGTAAATAAATTAAATATCAATCATTTTGATGTAAATTAGATAATGAACCGTAATAAGACATAACATGTCAAGTAATGTTTTATTTCTTAAAAATTATCGAAATCATTAGATTAATTAAGTTTTAAAATTTTAAATGATCGTTTTGATCTTAAAATTTGATCTGAAACTTCCATTTGCCAAAAGAAGATGAAATTTAGAATTCTTAATTTAGGATATTATTTTATTTAAAAAGTGAAATTTAAAAGCTTAATTTCAGGTCCAGAATGTCTTTTATTTAAATTTTACTTTTTTTATTTATTTTTATGGCAAAGTAAAATTTTTGATCAAATTTGATGATTTAAACATTTTAGATGCACAATTAAATTTCAATGTATTTTTTTCAAGTTACAATCCTTTTTCTAAAAAATTAATAAATAAAGCTTTGAAACATTATAAAAATATTAAAATCTGCGATAAATTTTAAATACGCATTTAAAAATGTTCTGATCAATTTTGAAAAATTAAATTTAATCAAAAATTCTATTTTTATTTTAAGGTTTCGCAACCCATAAATCCTAGTTTTTTTAAATAACTAATGACCAAATTTTTTTTTATTTTTTCTGATTTACTCAATAAAAGCTTTAAAAATTTTTATTAAATGGGTTTTTTGAAAAACTTCTGAACTTAACACAATTTGTTAATAAAATATTGAATTATTACATGTTTTCGAGTTATTAAAAATTGAAAAAAAGTTTTTTTGGTCACATAATTCATGTTATTATGAATAGTTTAAACTTTAAATTCTTAAATAAAATAGAAAGAAAATCATATTTTATAATTTTACTGCTTAAAAATTAGCTGAAAGATGCTTAAAATCGAATTTTTTCTTGTTTAATCATGATTTCAAAAAGCTTCAGCTCCCTACAAAATCTACTTTAGGAAATAATTTTGTTTGTTTCTAATTCTTCAAAAAAAGTACTACAAAACATACTATTCGATTTTATTCGAAACTTTATTCGGTGCTTCTAAATTCTAAATCATCTGGTGAAGCGTCTCAGCATAGAAAAAATGGTCTATTGTAAATTGTTGTTAAATGATTTTAATGTCAAAAATTTATTCTCAAAAAATTTAATGTTAAAATATTTTAATGTCAAAAATGAAATAAGGATTTTAATGTTAAAATATTTTAATGTCAAAAATGAAATAAGGATTTTAATGTTAAAATATTTTAATGTCAAAAATGAAATAAGGATTTTAATGTTAAAATATTTTAATGTCAAAAATGAAAAAAGAATTTAATGTTAAAATTTTCTGATGTTAAAAGCTATAGTCAATAAAGATAATTAAAAATTTGTATTTTTTGTAGATTTTATTATAAAATTAATTAAGCAAGCTCCACCAATAGCGGAAGTTTTTATAGATCACAACTGAATGAGAGTTTTTTACTTTCTCGATTGCAAAGTTGCTTTCTATGTAAATTATCTCGTCAGAGTCTTCCATTTCGTATATTTGCTTTAAATTTAGTTTTTTATTGTTTAAAAAAGTTAATTTTGTTCAAGTTTTAAGTAAATTTTGGACTACTCAATATTTTTAAGGGTAAAAATTTAATTTTTATCAAACGAATGCTGATTTCAAAACAATTTCGGACTTCTATTAATTCAAAGCTTTTTTTTTAATCCGAAAGGAAGCGGTCAATTAGTCTTTTTTAATTAGGCAAATAAAAATAGAATAGCATTATTTTTTAACATTAGATTATTAATTAAGATTTAGCAATACTTTCCTTATTTAAGATTTAACAATAATTTCCTTATTTAGCAAATAACATTTAATTCCTTATTTAATTTTTAACATTAGATTCTTTAATTAAGATTTGACATTAAACTCACTGACATTAATTTTTTGACATTAAAATATTTTAACATTAATTTACAGTAAATCAGAAAAAATACATATTCTAACACTAATCTAAAAAATAACTGATTTAAATCTTAAAAAGCTAATTTTTTTTAATTTTTTTTTTAAATCAACATTTTTGGTCAATTTTTTTTTGTGTTAAACCTTTATTATTTAAAAATTCAATAGTAACTATTGTATATTTGACATCGAGGATTTATTTAATCGAAAAAAAATTAGGGTTCAGTATAAAATTTGGACTCTTTGTATGAACTTGCATTATTTCTAACACAATTATTTTGTTTTTGATAATTATTTTTTCAAATAAACAAAAAATTTCGATTCTATAATTTAAAAAATGATTAGAGTAACTATTAATTTTAAACCATAATATCATAATTTTGACATACTAGGGTTTATGGTATGCGGAACCTTACACTTTTTGATTTTTGTTTTGCAATTTGAATTAGCTTTAGCTTGGCAAAGTTACCAAAAAAAAATAAGACCTCTAAATACCTTGAAAATTATTTTTTTTGAAACACATGATTTAAAAAAATTCTTTATTTTTTGCTGCCAAAAAAATCCACTTACATCAGTGCAAAATTGAGTCAATTTTTTATGGACAGTCGGCTCAACATATTGATGAAAAGTGCTATCAACTTCAAAATTCCTAGTATTCACCTTGAGAATGGGAAACTCGATAATTTCCTTAACAAAAATTTTATTCAAATTTGTACAAAATAAAAAAAAAGAAAAGAAAAAAAAAACGATTTTAAATATTATCAAGAGAATGGACTTTGGTTTTTTTGATGCGCTTAAATTTAGACCTCATAAAAATGCCCAGATTTTTCTTGAATGACCCACTCATTTTGGACTCGTTTTCACTTGAAGTGGACAGTGAGGACGTTTCAGTCTTTGTCTTTTTCATACGCCTGCGCAGCGCTGCCGACACCCGATACTCTCTCCGGTACCTAGTCGCCTTTTCACCATTAAAACAAAATTTTTTCACACAGCAAATGAGAAAGAACACACAAAAACTAGTGGCAATTAAAATAATAAAAAAGCTATTTTGGTCCGCCAAGTGCTCGCCGTCCAGATTTCCAGTGAGCTCAAAGGCGCTTGGCACAGGAAACATTAGCTGGTAAAAGTTGCGGATGAGAGCTGTGAGGCGCTGGGCCTCGTTCTCCAGCTTGTAATCAATGTTGTCATTGAAGCAAATGAATTTTCTGGGCGAGCGAACAAGATTGTTCAGTTTGACTTCTAGATCATGAGCACTGCCGCCAACCATTATAAATTTAGTGTCCTCGTCTCCCACTGTTTCGAACTTGTGCTTGAAGCGCTTCGGCTTCTCGTCACTGGGAAGTCCGGGCCAAAATTTGTCAGCCAAATAGTCCACCAGTTCGACACAAGTGAGAAATTTTTCTTTCGAAATCAACTCGCTTTTGTTGGCGCACTGGCTCAGTGCTGCGTCAAATTCAGCTCTTGGTCTGTCCATGTCGAAGTCATTCGCATCAAAACTCCTCGGACTTAGCCTTAAATTTAGAAGCTTTATCTCCATCGGGTCTAACAAGCCATTTCTATTCAAGTCTAATTCATCGAACAAAACACTACTGTTCACCGGCTCTGACTCTCCCATTACATAATAATAGTACGAGAAAGCGTACTGCATATCGCTCTCATGTCTAAACTTGTGCGAACTAGTCTCGGTGAATTTTTGTTCAAATTTTTGTTGAAGCTGACTCACGAGTTTGGTGTCGATCAAGTGGGGCATGTGTGCAGGAACCTTGCGCACTCCAAACCCATACACTTGATTGTACAACTTGTTAACATTTTTCAACGAGTCGGCAAAAGTGTCCAACAACTTTCGCTTGTGAAACACCTTAATCACATTGTTCTCCTGCAGCTGTTCACTATTCACATACTCTCTGATCATTTGTGTGTCTGTGAATTGATCGCCGAATATAAACGAGTAGACATAGTTGATGGGATCGGGCTCACTCTTGTACTCGGCGATCAATTCAGACATTCTCCTATTGAAAAAAGCTGTTTTATAAAGACGACCCTGCTCGGTCAACAGTTCATTTTTGACTGACCAGTTCAAAAATTCCATGTAATTTCTATTCAAGTCGTCAAATAGCTGAATATTGTAGGTTTTATTAATAGAAAAATCAGTCATCATTTTTAGTTGAATTTTGGCCGGCTCAATGTTTGTCAGGTTAAGATTTTGCTTTGGCACTGGAGTGGTGGTCTCTTGTTCAAGGTCAAAAGCGCCCGTTTTGACCAAAATCTTTGACTTGTGGCTCTCATTTTTGCTGCTGTACTCAATCGACACTTCAAACTCAGCCGGCTCGGCTACCAAAAGCACAACTAGACACTTGAACTTGTTCACTGCAGACACTGCTCTAACGGCAGTGTTTTCGGAATATTCCGCCTTGATAAACCGAAAATTGTCCAGAGTAAAGTTTAGAAAAAAGGCTTTGATGCCTTTAGGACTGTGTATGACTAATTGATCGCCTAAGCTTTCAATTTTAATCGAGTAGAGATTTTTTAGGTTCTCTAATCCACAGTCTCCCATGTCATAGGCACACGCTGGGTTGTTGCATGGATAGTCACAGTATTTGTCGGCTAGCCAACTGTTTGAACAGCCCGAGGAACAGTAGAAGTCGGATGTTATCAGATGGCTCTGATTGAGGAATGATTGTTTGCCTGATTTGTCCAAATTTGATGACAAACAGTCGCCACCATCGTATTCACACTCTGTTGTGTTGCAGGCTTTGTCACAGTAGCCGTCTTTAATCCATGAGTTGGGACAATTTGAATTGCAGCCTGGTAGTTGCCATGCCAAGTGAAAACGGTAGCCACGTGACTCCGTGTAAAAGTCGTCCAAGTAAATTGCACGGCCCAGAAACACGTCGTCATTAAAATATAAAAACTTGTCGGATAGACCTTTGATGCGGTGCAAATGAGATTCGATGGCATTCGAGCTGAAAGTGGGCAGATGAGACTTGTTCTCAAAAATGTCCGAATGATTGACCAATTTGACCCGCGGATGACTAGTATTGAGCCAGTTGGGCACTTGACCATTGGTCACAATGAACACATTGCGTATCCACGGAGCAAATTTTTCCACTGAACGCAACGAATACTTCAATTCGTCATTGTCTTCGAAACGATTTGGCAAAAAATCATCCATCAACCAGTTGCCAAGATCCCAAACCACATACAGAGGAAAAAAGTCCAAATCAAGATCACCACTCACCAACTTGGTCTTATTCAGAACAAAATTTTCGGCCTCCTTGGACCTAACTTTGAATATTTTCAAACGCATGGTACTCTTTTTGCCAACTTTACTTTTTATTTCCACACTAGGGTCAAACACCAACTCAGGCTCATGTTCATGTTCGCTGTCAAAAATTGTGTTTTCTTTTAAATAAGGCGGCAAGTCAAGCTTTGACTGCGGCAAAGTGTTGAAAGACAAGTGGTCTCTGGACCCAGCTTGTTCGCGGAATCTCTTGGCCATGAATGTGCGATTTAAACGCACACAATTAGGTGACAAATCGCAATCTATTGTGTAGTAGCCCACATAAAACCTGTACGGCTTGTTCAACAAAGTTATCTTGAACAACTCACTAAGCTGATTGATTAAACTCTTGTTTTTGATAAAATCATAGTTATTCAGGTGGATTAGACTTATGTTATGTACAAAGTGGTCTTGGGTGAACCAGTCTTGGTTGTGAGACACTCCGGTGCAGGAATCAATGGTGATGTTGGAGTAAAGAGTGGGGTGGAGCAGGGCTTTTGACTTGAGCAAAAAGTGCTGTTTGTCGACACTGGTCAGCTTGGGACTTGTGACTATGAGGTTGTTTGGGCCGATGCAAAATTTGTAGTGGCAATAACTTGTGTTGAATGAGGCAATTTTGTCTATCTCGACCTGGCTTACATTGAATTTTATTTCCTTTAGCTTGTATTGTTTGACAAGTTGTTGGTGGCCTGGCTCCGATCCGTTCACCCATGTGTACACCAAATCTATTTGAGGCGATTGGGGCGCACATTTGGGCTCAAAAAAATGGTGCTCAAAAAAATGGTGCTCAAGAATGGTCTCGGACAGCTGAAGAGTGAATATGACTACTAGGAGAATTGAAATGCATAATAGAGTGAGGCCTTGTCTAGTTTGGATGAAATCAAGAAGTTTGCGTTGAATATTTTTTAAAATTTTATTCATTTTGTTGTTAATTTTTGTTTAATTTTTTTAATTTATAAAAATAAACTTAAGTTAGTCTAAATTTGAAATTTCTGGCTAAAATTAAGACACCTTTGGATTGTCTCAGGGTAGAATCGCTTTTTTTTTTTTTCCAAATTTTTATGTGGAGGGTCAACTTACTTGGGGACGAAGCTTGGTGTTTTTTTCACACGTTGCTTCGAAGTCAAGGACCAGTATAAAGTCGAATGGTTGTCTGCGTTCCATATTTGAGTTGAAAAAATTTTTAATTATTAAATTGTGTCTCAATTTATAATTAAAAGTTAAATTTCGCAATAACATTTTATTTGAAATTAAAATAAGCATAACTTAGCTTATTATTCATACTTTTTGGAAATTTTATTTTTCAATATGTTTTATTCTATAATTTGAATTAAGATTTGAATTATGGATCGAAAGGTTTAACCTTTATAAATCAATAAAAAGACAAGTTTTTATTTTTGTAAATTTATTTTTATGAGATTTTTTTTTTAATGACTGTATTTTTATAATTTTTACAAAAGTTTAATAAAATTAAGTAAAAAATAAAAATTTTATTTAATTTTTATCTGCTTTTTTGAATAAAAATTAAGTTTGAATTTGTGCATTACAAACTCTACAAAATTTTGGTATTGAAGTTTTAAAAAAAAATTATCAAAAAAAATACTACAATATAGTTCAACATACTTTGTTGCACCTTTTTTACCTAAAATAATCTTTCTCATATAAATAAAGACGAAAAATAAAGCATCAAAAATAAGATTTAAATAGATTATTAATTTGATTACCTTAAAAAAAAGAAAATTATTTTTTTTTTTTGGTAGAATAGGTGTAAAAAAGCATAAAGCACTATGTAGCAGCATTTTTGATAATATTTTTATTACCCTTAATTTTATTTTATTAAAAAATGATGAATTTGTTTTCAATTTGTATTCGAAATTCACAAAACCCAAAATTTCACCAAAGAATTTTTTTTCACAGCCTTATAATTCTCATCATTAATATCATGATTGCTTTTTTTAAAATTTTTTAACAAAATCTAGCTGATAAATATAAAAAGCTAATTAATTACAGACAAATCAATGTAGCTGTGAAATTCTTTTAGTGAAATTTCGAAATTTTAAAATATTGTTTTAATAAAAATTTGCTTAAAATTATCTAGTTTTTCATAAAATTATTTATATTAATTTTAAAATACAATAAAAATTTCTCTATATTTACTTTTTCTTAAAGGGTATTATTTCAATTAAATAATTAGATAAATTAAGATTTTGTTCTCAGATTTGTTTTTGACATTAATTTTATATTTTTTTTGGACTTTTTTTGAATGCTAGAGAGAATATCAAAGCTAGATAAAAAGTCGTATAAGATAATTAAACAGAAAGAAATACGCCGAGTTTATTGGGGTTAATAAGCCATTTTCAACAAATATGACAAATAATTAGTAAAATTTAAATAATCCAAATATTTTTTTAAAGCAAAATATTTAAATTTTTTTTAGACTCCAAAAATTATTTTAACATTGAATAAGTTCTTGGCAAATTAAAGTAAAGCTGCTTCTTTTTCCATAATTTCAACAAGCAATTCAAACTTGTGAGCATGAGAAAGAAGAGAGAAAGACCAGTCTTAAAAAATGCTGCTAGGTAAAAAATTTTTAAATTAAAAAAAATATATATGGGAAATAAGCCTAACCGGGTGACCTATTTTTTTTATTTCATATTTCGCACTCATTTTATTCAAAAACTCCAAAAATACTCACCGAATTAGACCAGTTTTTTCAAGTGACCCCTTTACCTCCTGCGGTTAATTGGGTGAGGCCTTATTGGGTGAATTAGGTTAATCCAGTTATCCCTGAATTTGTAAATATTTAGCCAGAGAACTAAGCTCTTTTCCAGAATATTCACCGAATTAACCGAATTTACTCATTACGGATTAAAATGAATTTTTAAATTTTTTTATTTTTTAATTATAATGAAAAAAAAAAGAATTAATCAAAACAAATTAAAAATTAAACGAATCAAAAATCTTAAGTTATAAAAAAACAATTTAAAATTTTTTTTTGAACAATTATAAAAAAAAGAACTAGTCTTCAATACATTCGTCACAGTTAAATTCTTTTTAAAAGTTATTTTTATTTAAAAATTAATTTAAAAAGATTTCGAGCTAATATTCTAAAAGAGCGCATACTGCACATATGAAGTGAAGCTCCTTCTGCCCAGTAGAAAAAAACAATAATGATAAAAAACAAAAAAAAAACAAACAAACATATAATTTAAATTACATCATTAAAAATAATTTTTTTTTTTTAAAGAAAAAAGAAATCCTGAATCCTGAATTTGAATCCTGATCTTAAAAAAAGCTTAGAATAAAATACAAACTAATAAGAACAGTACACGCATACGCAATTCGAATTATAGAGAAAAAGGTTCCTACCGGAGTAGAGATAACCGATACTTTAGCATTGTTTTCAGACCACGAGCAACTATATTCCTCGACAAGTAGCTTAATGAAACTATTTTTATAGGAGAAACATTTTAACATATATCTAGCACCCATTTGTAAGAATCTTTCTTTAATAAACAAAATGCTACTAATTGAAAAGAGACTCCTAGTTGGGCTGTCCCATCCTAAATTAAAGATACACCTAATAGCTCTGTTTTGAACTGTTTGAACAAGTTTTAGGTTGGTTTTTAGAAATACATGCTACGGTAAAGAAAGAGTAATCAAACATGGAACCAGTTAAGGTTGTATAGATACTCGTGAGGGTAGTTTTATTTAGGTGCCAAGAGCTGTGAACAAAAATTTTGATAATGTTGAGCCTTTTTAGGGCTCTTTCTCTTAAGTTTTGAAATTGCTTATTAAAACATAAGTACTCATCAAAACTCACTCCTAAAAAGAGAGGGTTAGGATTATAAGGTATCAGGTCTCCAAACAATCTAAAATCCATTTTCAGTCTACCTCGACCACCTCCGGAAAAAAATAGTATAGCAACATTTTGAGGCATTCATTTTCTGACGCCAAGCAGACAGCCAATTCGTAAGCCCACTTAGGTACTTTTTTATAACTTTGATGACTTTTCCTGTCTTTTTAAAGTAAAATATCGCCCCCAGGTCATCAGTAAAAAGTGCTGAGTAACTAGAGTGCTTCGAGTTTGAGAGGTGAATTTCACCTATGAACACTAAAAAAAGCAGTGGATCTGAAACTGATTCTTGAGGAACAGAATAAGTAATGGGATACATCCTGCTAAACTTATTATTAATCTTGACTTTAAAAAATCTGCCTGATAAAAAGTTATTTACGAACCTGACTAGATACATAGGTACACCCAGGTAGACTAGTTAATAAATTAGTCCAGCATGCCAGACTTTATCAAAGGCTTTTGAAATATCAAAAAAGATACCACATACCTTGCTGCCATTATGTTTATTTAGTCGCTCTTGTATCTTTTGAGTCATGAATAAAAGATTATCAGCAGAGCCTCTATTATTTCTAAATCCAGACTGCTCGTCAATAATGAGTTTTTTACTTTCTAAAAAGTAATATAAACGATTTCTAATAACTCTTTGAGCAAGTTTACCAAGACAACTTAGAAGACTGATTCCTCTATAATCAACAGGATCAATAGTGTAACTTACCTTCTTTGGAATCATCGTAATCACTGCAATTTTCCAGGACTCAGGTATTCCGACACCTAATGGGAGATTTATCAAATCAATTAGGAGATTAACTGCCTTGAATGAAAGCTTTTTGAGAAATCTGTTGTGAATACCATCTTCACCAGGCGAAGAGTCAACTTTTAATTTGTCAATATTGTTCACTAGCTCTAAAAACGAGACTTTTGGAAATTGGTCGTCACTGTAATCCAACTTTGACACAAATTCCTCTACATAGTTGTAGCAATTTGTAACAAAGTCTGAACAATCGCTACCCGATTCAGAAACGGTCTTACTTAATATAGAAGCAAATAAGTTTGCTTTATCTTCATCAGATTCATAAATTCTTCCATCTTGGAAAAGTTTCGGAATTCCTGTGCCTTTCTTTTGCGATCTTGCTCTATTTATAATTGCCCAAAATGAGCTTGAAGAGGCGGGGTATGGGCCAAGTTTACCTAGAAAATTCGCCAATCTATCCTCTGTTTATTTTTTAATCGAAATCCTAATTTGATGAGTGAGCTTGTTAAACTCACAATTTAAAAATTTTAGCTCTTCACAATTTTTTTTCAACTTTTTTTTACTTTTCCTTATCTTTCGACGCGCTTTGATTAAGTCGACTATAAATCTAGGGTAGCTTTTAAGCGTAGTGGCAGCAAATTTTGGTGTCGCATTATTAGCCGAAGCTTTGATTAAGTTTGAAAAACTTCGTCAAGACTTTTCATGTCATTCAGATTTTTATTTTTGATTTCAGTTATCATTCCGTCTAATGTGCTACCAAAAAGACCCCAGTCAGCCTTGGTAAAATTGAACCGTGGTACAGCTTCAGTCAGGTCTAGTCTGAAGTCTTTGTTGAATCCAAAAGTGCACATTACCGGGGCATGATCACTTCCTATTTTTGAATCTGTAAATATCTCAATAATAGTCATTTTATTCGCTAATGATTTAGTGCATAGATAGAGATCCAGGAGTTCTGAGTAGTCAACTTTTTTCAGGTTTTTCTTTTATCTAAAATAAGTGGGCTTAGATGGTTCATTTAGGACACACAAGTCAAGCTCTGAGTAAATAATTTCTTCAAGGACCCGGCCATTGGCATCTAGAGATCTACATTCAACTACAGGAGTCTTAGCATTAAAGTCTCCCAAAATGATAAGATCCTCACCCAATTCTAAACTTTTCTTTTTTTTATACTTTTGTGGCAAACATTCAACATTCAATATTTATTTGTAGCCAATTCCAATAGATATTTGGTTTAGATTAGAACACGAATATATTAAATAGTCCTATTTTCGGAGTTTCCCTCATAATTGACTATAAAAGTTGTATTCCTCCCATTAGGAATATTTGAATGACTAATACACCAATCTTTAAATTGCTTGTAATTGATTGTAGACGGGCTGTTTGTTTTTTTCCTAAGTCTACTTAAAAAATTGCTGATTTGTTTCTGATCTGGCAAATTTTTAAATCCTTCCTTTCGTAAAGTGTAAATAATGTTTAATGGTACAGTTACTTTAATGTCAATCAGTTGAATAATTTTATCTTTTATCTCTTTTCTCAACCGTTTGGACGAGCTAATAAAGCCATGATCATGATCCTCTTGGTTTCGGAGCATATTGACATTCTGATTTTCACCAAAACAATGGAGATGCATTCGAGCTGGACATTTCGAATTAATGGAACATTTATAATATTCTTTTATTCCATTTTTAGTGCTGTGAGTTTTTTGGTGAATCCATTTTTTTCCAATACTTTTGACGGCTTCATTGTAATTGTTAAATATAATTTCAACGCTCCAGCAAGCTCTTTTTCGTCTGTTGTTGGTCTGATTTTCAATTTCAATGCCTATTTCGTTAGCAGATGAACTCTTATCATCGATTGATGATTCATTAAATGTCTCTTCGAGATCAATCATTTTTTTAAAATCAGTTTATAATAAAGAAGTAATTTTATATTCAATAAGTTATTTTGTTTGCAAGTAGTAATTTTGTTTGCGAGAAGTAATTTAGTTTAGTGCAAGTAATTTTGTTTCATAAAAGTGTTTTTAGAAAAGTGAGATTTTTTGGTGATATAAAGAGTAATGTTAGTCCTAAAAAGAATTTAAAGCCTAAAAGATTTTTGTTAAAATATCAATATGTAAAATCTTTAAAAATGGTTTTGTGAACTACAGTACAAAAGAACACAGCAAAATTATAAAAAATTAATTAATTTTTTTTTAAAGAAGTTCAAAGTTCTGACCGAATGTACAGAATACGAGAGTTCAGTGTCTGAACGACGAGCGTCTATTATGCTTTTTCTTAGACTTTTTGTGCTTATGCTTCTGTCTTCCCAGTCGATTGAATTTTCATGCAACGTGTATGTACAGGTTCCAATCACAGACCTTCAACATTTCTGCGAAATTAAGAATTTTTTATCTGTGACATGCCTGAAATTTTTTTAAATTCGAATCTGTTACATTTTTGTAAAATTTTCAGAACTCATTAAATATCAATCATTTTTTTTATTGAATAAAAAAATTAAATTTTCAACTGTAAATATTTATTTAGAAGTAATATTATATGTTTAATAAAATTTAACTATTAAATGGTACAATTATTTTAAATTTTAAAAAGAAAATAATAAAAAACCATATGATAAAAAAAAACAAATCATCGTATTCCATAACATAATTTGGCATTAACATTCATATTAATTTAGTAAATTTTCATGATTATTCAAGACTCTTCATCTGTAGAAGTGCAGAACTCTTCTTCTCTACTACTCGGTTTGATAATTGGCACACCTTGTAGATAACTTGGTACTGATCCATTTTTATCGTTAACACTATATCCTATCTTTTTATTTTCACTCTTAATTGGTTCTAACGAAAAGCCAAGCTTTTTCATTTCTCTCCGAGCTTCATATGCGAGTTGAGAAATAATTTTTCTAATAATATCAAATTTAAAGTCAGTATTGATTTTTTTATACATTCTTTAAAATACATTATTAGCTCATTAAAAAATTTTAAATAAAAATTACCACAACAAGCTTGAATTTCATTTAAAATTGGTTCAAAAATTCTATCCACCGTTGAACCAGCCCATATCACAGAGTATGTAATCAAATTGCTGATTACTTTGCGATAGCACTCAGATGCTGACTTTGAATTCTTAATAAGACTATCAAGCTGAATCTTTAGTTCATTTGAAATTGAAACATTTTTTTGATTCGAATAAAGAGTTCAAATGAGTAAAAAACAATTTCACATATTTCTTCGAATGAAGAAATGATTTTAAAAAATTAATAATTAATTCTTTAATCTTGATTAATTTTTTATCATCCTTTTTATAAAAATTATATATTAATATATTGAATTTTAATAGATTGATTTAAATAAAAGAATTACCAAATGTGTTTCTCAAAGCCTTAATAGTTGCTTTCATTTCTTATTTTCAGTGAATTTTTCTACCTTCTTTTATTTATCGTAATTTTTCAATTTTATTTTAATCTGAAGGGGTATTAGCTCGATACAGATAATCTAGTAGAAAAAAATTAAAGTTTACCTGCAACAATCACATTTTCTAGACAAAATCGTTTATTCAAGAGGACTTCATTTAAAGTTTAAAAAACTGGCCAGATACAAAGAGATGACTTTTCAGATAAACTAATTCCATCTGTATTAATTAAAAAGTAAAAAAGTCTTCACGTTCATTTTTTAAAATATTTTGGTAAATGTTCCCATCTATGATATTTTCTATAAAATAATTTTCTGTTGTTTCTGTTATTTTTGTGGTCAAATTAAAAAATTTTATAACAAAATAAAATAAAGTACAAAAAATACATACTTTAGCCCACATATGTTACATTGGTTTCTTAGTCTTTTATTAATATCATTAAAAAATTTTGTCACAATATTTACATACCCATCGCTTAACAAACTTTGAATTGTTTAATTTTACTCCAGTATTCCTAAAACAGTTGTCAAAATTGTTAGGAATGTTGATCGCTAAACTTTGAGAATTATGAAAAATTTCTAGAAATTCACATAATAGTTAAAAAAAATGTTGAGTTAATCCTGTATTATAATAGAGTATCAAAAGAGCTAAATTAAATGTTTGGTCCTCGCTTTTTTGATTTGAACAATCCATCTCATATGATTCAGTTAAGTTTTCACAAGTCGAATCTAAATGATTTTGGTGTAAGGGTGAATCGGAAATCAAAGACTCGTTATCGCTAAACGCTTGATCAAACAAATTCTCTGGGAAAATCTCACTTTTTGGAGAGTCTTTTATTTTTAATGAACAATTTTTTCTTTTTTTAAGTCTTCTTCTTTATGTTTTAGGCAAATTTACTCCAGATTCTCGTAAATATCGATATTTGCTAAAATAGACCATCTAAAATATATTGAAAAAAAATGCTTCCAAAATTTTGATTCAAAATTATAAGGACAAAAAATTATTTTTTCTTACTATATATAAATTCAAATTTGATTCATCACTTAAAAAAGATTTAAGCTTACTCATTTTTGCTAACTACTCTTTTTCAGTATATGCAGGGAATCTGTTTTTTTGTTAATCCTATTAACTAATTGAATTTTGGAAAAAAAAAGAGGAGCAAAGATATTAAGTAATTTTTTTGAAAAAAAAAGGTGGAGCTTGTTCTCAGATTTCTGAATTGCATAAATAATTGGATATTTTCTTCAACTCATAAAAATTACAGACAAAAATATCTATTACATGTATTACATGTAAGTATCAGTCTGGATTACACATGAGACAGAAAATTTGAAAAGACTGGATTTTGCCTCCATCACCAGACTCTTTGTCACTCTCTCTATCACTTGAGCTGCTATCAACACTTTTTTCCCTCTGACTTTCTTTTTTTCTCGTTTTCGGGTCTACTTTTCTTCCACATGTCCGGCTCAGCGGACGCAACTTGCCTCTAATTCGATTTCCCTATAGTAACCACAACGTTTTAACTTATACCATTCAGTTTGGCACCATCTTTCTTCTCAGCCTTGTCAAATTTTTTCTCTCGACTTTTCTCTCTAGTTGACTTAACTTTACTATCTCCTCTCGATCCTCTCAGTTAACCATTTCTGTCCCTAGAATGACTTCTCCTTCTAATGCGGATTCTAGATCGCGTATATCTGTTGTAGTTACGCTTTCTTCTTTTGCTGCCAATGGTACAATGTTTGGACGGAAGTTGGGGTTGAAGATGGGTCTTGGTCTGGCCTGAAATTGAGGTTGTGCGACTAAATTTATCTTTGTTGGAACTGATGGTATTTGTCCAGGGGAAAGAGTGGTCTTGACTTCGTCAGCTTTGGGACTGTTTGGTGCGGCAGTGACCGCTGTTTGTGCTTGTTCGGCCGAGGACTTTTCTGAACTAGTCACGTTGCTGTCTTGCACAGTGAAGTGTTTTAAGATGTTTAGTAAGCTTAAAATTATTAAACTAAACCTTCTAAAAATAAACTGTTTGCATTTTCATCAACACCCATCCTAATCAAAAAGATTGCTGAATTTTAACAAACAGTTTGCACACGGTAATTGATTTTATTTAAGTATATATTGAAAAACCATTTTTGTTCATTTATATTTTGTATTTAACTTATGTATATTTTAACTTTTATATATTTTATACTTTGGCTACAAGAGTGGCCACTTTCTATTTTAGATAAATAATGCTATCAAAAACTATTTATTTTAATCCTTTTAATTGTTCATTTGAAAAAAATTTCACACAGGCGATTTAGATCCATTCACGGACACTTTTAGCTAATTTTAGCTCACTTCAGGCCGACCGACATGGCACCGTTGGCCGGACGGCGTTACGATTATATTAGAACCGCTGTAAACATGGTTTGCTTTGCATGAAGATATGTCTTATGATAAAATTTTTTAATTATAATTTTGATCTTGATTAGTGTTGGTAGCCGTACAAACGGCCATTGATGCGGCCAAAATTTTTTTTGACCGTGAACAAGACCGCCTAGACGGACGGTTAAAATGGCGGACGGCCACTTTGGCGGCCAGGCCGGCGGCTAAAAATTTGGACCGCGAAGTTGGCCGTCCAAGTCTTAGACGGACGGCCAAATGTACGGCCAAACCCAAAACGGACGGCCACTTTGGCGGTCCAAATTTTTGGCCGCGAAGTTGGCCGGCCAAATCATAGACGTTGAAATTTGCGATCAGATCATAACCTGAAAAATGTTAAAGATTTGCCAAAAGTTTTATTCTATAAGAAAATGCTAAATTTAAAAAACAATAATTTTTCTTGAAAAGGCCAAATTTTTGAAATTTTTTTTCTTTAAGATATTATGAAAAAATATTAGAGATTTAAATGCAATATTTGAAAATTTCTTGTTTCTCCAGATTAGAAACATAAAAGAACATCAAAATCTTTCTCAATGAAATTTTTTGCCGCTGATTTTTTCTGACCGCCAAAGTGGCGTCCCGTTTAAGGGTTGGCCGTACATTTGGCCGGCCAACTTCGCCGTCCAGATTTTTTGCCGCCGGCCTGGCCGCCAAAGTCGCCGTCCGTTTTGAGTTTGGCCGTACATTTGGCCGTCCGTCTATAATTTGGCCGGCCAACTTCGCGGTCCAAATTTTTGGCCGCCGTATTTTGGCCGCGTCTGGACCGGCCAGGCTTGGCCGCCGCCCAACACTAATCTTGATCATAAAATTTGTTCATTGACTTAAACTTTTCGTAATTAAAAATTTCAAATTAAAATAAAATTTTTTGATCATTACTTCAAAAAATTTACTATAAAACTCAATAAACTATTTAATTTTTCTAATACTCAAAATTTAAAAATATTAATTTACCTCTTGTTTTTTGATCACAAATTTGAAAATATAATTAAAATATAATTTTTTATGAATTTATTCAAAAAAATAATTAAAAGTAATCAATTTACTTTTAATTAAAAATTTCTAATTAAAATAAAATTTTTTGATCATTACGTCAAAAAATTTATTATAAAATTCAATAAACTTTTTAATTTTTCTAATACTCAAAATTTAAAAATATTAATTTACCTCTTGTTTTTTGATCACCAATTTAAAAAAATAATTAAAATATAATTTTTTATGAATTTATTCGAAAAAATAATTAAAAGTAATTAATAACCTTTTAATTAAAAATTGAAAACTTAAAAATACTAGTGAATTTAAGAAAAATATTAAAAATAAATTAAATGATACAATCTAAAATTTAATGGAAAAATACATTTATATTTTTGATAAATGATTTTTTATTTAAAAGCACTCTCAGTCTAATTGTTTTTGTAATTCATTATTTTATTTCATTGGGCAAAAACCAATTTTCCGCTTCAGGCCTTAAAAGAAAGATATTGGCTTTTTTTTCATACTTTTTAAGTTTCCTTCAAAAATTCTTATCAATTGTGCAATGCTCAAGCTTAATTAAGCAATCCAGCTTTTTTTGAATTCAATTTGAATTTAGATTATCTAAATTTATTTTTCGAAACAATTAAATTTCAAAATTTCATTTGTTATTTGTAGATTTTTTAGTTTTCAAAAATAAAATTTCTAGAAATTAAATTAATTTTTTAATAATTTTAATAATAAATATACCAAAATAGAGGTTTGTTTTACCAAAATTAAATCTAATTTTAATCGACTATTTATTTTAATTAAGATTTAATCTTTTATAATTAATAATGCAAACTATTTTCAAATTGTTTTTGATATCGTGTCTTTTTGTTGTTTTTATTGAAGTTTTTAAGAATTTCCCCAATTTGACTAGAGTACCCAAAAAACTGATAAAAATTTCAAATGAAAAATTAGATCGAAACAAATGTGATTTAGAATGGATTTATTTTAACAACAAAATATTTTTCAAAAGAAATCTTTTGTTCTAATATCAGGATGTCAAAGTTATTAGATTATTTTTTATTAAACATCTTGATACAAATTTCACAAAAGAGATTGAGATCTACAAGATATCAGACCATGATGATAGTTACAATTCAAAATCAAAAATAGAAAATCAACATATAAGGTATAAACAATTGTTTGTGGGAGAAAAAGTTGCTTATGGTTACATAGAAATAAAAGATTTTATTTATTCGCAGAATGAAAAAATAAAATTTTTGGAAATTAAATCTTTGACAAAATTGTCTCATTCTGAAAAAGTTGAGCCAATAACTAAAATTTTTAGAAATAAAAAAAAGCCTAGTAAAAACTTAATTCTGTGCAGTAAGGTTTATAGTTTTTCCAATGAAATTGTAAGTGATTTTGAATGGTGGTTTCAAATCAACAAGTTTATTGGAGTTGACAAAATTGTATTCTACAATGGATCAATCGGCACAGGAAGTGTTTATCATGATCTTTTTAAAAAATATGAAAATTACATTGAAGTGGTTCAAATGCAATGTCTTCCAATGATTGGATTCCGACATTCAAATGCAACTTTTGGCAATTACAGCTACTTTTACTCTTTTAATTTTTTTAGTGAACAACGATATCTTTACGATTTGTATTCGTTTAACGACTGCTACCTTCGATATCAAAACGACTACCAAATGTTTTGATAGCTGATCAGGATGAAGTTATTATCCCAAGACTCAATAACCACCTCGATCTGGGCCAATTCAAAGCAGACAGGGAATTTCAAAATCAAAGCTTTTACAGAAATCTTGGACATTTTTTGGATTATGCAAAGGAACTTGCTCACTTAAAAAAAACAGAATCTGCTCGTTTCAAAGTAGCTTTTTATTTAGATTATGATTTTGTCTCCGAATTGTTTAAAAATTTGGACGTTTTAATTGAAAATTCTAGTGAATTCAATGGTAAAGCTCTTAGTTTTCAAATAAATTATATTAATAAGGAAACAAAGAATTGTCGAGAAAAATATTTTAAAATAAAAATTTTAAACAATGAAGAATTTGAGTATGCTAAAAGATTAGTTTTAATTTATAGAGACTATAAAAGTTTTTTGAGAAAAAACCCCAATTTTACAAATCTCGTTAACTGCAGTTATTGTAGATTTTTTCTAATGATTGGGAAAGCAACTGAGTATTTTAATGGTAAAACAATACATAACACTAATCAGACAAAATTTGTAGGACATCATTTTCCATTTTTTTATCGTTCAAAGCCTTTACCGATGAAAATTGCATTTTTATCACATTTTAGAAAAAAATTTAAATGTTTCAAGCGTACGAACATGCTAATTAGTGATATCAAATTTGATAACGAATATTTCCATTATATTTTTAAACCCATTTCAGAGATTTTGAAATACAATCTTTCGTTTTCTTAATTAGATTTATTTTAATTATGAGTTATCAAAATAAAAATTAATTAACACACTATAAATACAATTTTTTTTTTTCCATGCTAAAAAGATAGAGAAAAAAAATTTACGAATCGCTATGTTAAAAGATTTGTATGCGAGGTTTGCATTCTTCCTCCGTTTTTCTATAAATTTAAAACAAAATATAAAACAAACAAATTGTCGTGAATTTGAAAAATTTAAGCTTTTACCACTAATTAATAATGAATAATAATAATAATAAAAATAAAAATAATAATAATAATATATACAAGCTACATCAAGACTAGCTTGCGGAGGTGGCCTACTAGGAGGTCACCTATGGTAGCTCCTTGCACATTACACAAAAAAAATTACTGCAAAAAGAAAAAACTGTTTAAATTTTTAGGTCAAAATAAGAGTTTAGATCACAGAAAAGCTTAGATCACAGCTTTAAAAAGAAACTTTTATAAATAAATGTTCCTGTTCATGATTTTTTACTGGACATGAAGGCATCGTATCGGTTCTTGAACTTGTTGACCACATAGTCGGCGTCTATGACTCTAGCTGGCAGGGCGTTCCACTCGTTGACTATCCTGTTGGTGAATGTGTTTGCTCTTTGAAGACATTTGGTGGAGGCCTGGCCGGAAAATCTTCTTGCATGACCTCTGATTATTCGCCATGTCTCGGTGATGAGGATTACGTGAGGGGATTTGTGAAAGGCAGATAGAGAGTTGAAGTCGCTCCATTTGTTAGCGAGAGATGTGGCATTAGTGTAAAAAAGTTTAGTCGAAGTAGATATCCCAGAGCTCATTCCACCTGATGCCCCAATTTAAAATTTCTTGCCAGCTTTTGGATGACCCTGAGGTTTGACGCCGTAGCGGTGCCTCCCTTCAGAATCGCTCTTGCTTTCGCTGAGGAGGTCATTCCGTTTGTTTCGTTCGGTCCTAAGTTCTCGTTCCAATGCTTTCTCGCTGGGGGTTTTGCCTGGATTGATGTAAACATTCTTTAAGTCCTAAGTGCCCCTAAGGTTCTTGGCGTTGCGTAGCGCCGTTTTCTTGCTGGATTCCTCCTTGAACTCCACCATGATCATATCGAGCTCCTTTTTAGACCGATTTTCATTGCTCTTGTTGTTCCTAATGTGCCTAAAGCGCTTAACGGTTTTGCTCCTATCTAATTTCAGAGCTTTTAAAACCACCTCCACCTTTTCTTCATCTTCCTCTTCATCTCCAACTCCAACTCCTGATATCACTACATTGTTTTCGATCCTTGCCTTGTCGTTGATCTCCTTGTTGACACTGGCTATGAGGACCTGCGTCTGTTCACTCTGTTTTTTGTCGTTGACTCCACTCCACGAAACTTCCATTCCACCAGTCTGGTTCTTCTTTGCCTCAGCTAACTCGACTTTCATTGCTTCGATTGTTTTGGACTGGTCCTTAACAACGGTCACTAGTGCCATAATGTACTTGTGCATTTTCTCACGGATTGTCCCAACCTGTTCGTTGCCCACGGACACCCAGTCCACCTCCAGAATCTTAAGCGCTTCGTCCATTTGCTCAATAGAAGAAGACGCCACAGCCGAATTAATTATGTTAATTTTTTGAGTTTTTAAAATTTGGAAACAATATACGTGTTTTATTAAAGCCTAGAACATCCGGTATTCCCAGGCGGTCACCATCCAAGTACTAACCGGGCTCGACGTTGCTTAACTTCGGTGATCGGACAAGAACCGGTGCATTCAACGTGATATGGTCCTAGACAATATGGTCCTATTATTTTATAAAATGAATTTTAGCGCATAAAAAGATTCTATTTAAATAAAAATACTTTTTTTTGTTCGAAAAATAAATTTAAATATTTAAAATTGACTTCTAAACTTCAAAATAATCGGCGTTTTTTTATTTCTTTTTGGTCTTTATCTAACAATTGCTTGATTGTCTATATTGTCCATTTTTTCAGAAAAACAATTATCGTATTCAATTCCAAAATCAAGTATTTTAGAATTTGGTGAAAAAATTCTTTTATAATTTTAGAAAAAATTTTTTAAGTCAAAATAGTTATGCAAATATGCAAAGAATTTTTAATAATATGCAACGAATTTTTTTTTAAGTCTTTATAAAAATTTATTTTAAATACGCGTTTTTATAAAGTTAACTTGAGTTAGTGATAATAAAAGTAATTTTAGTTACAAAGAATTTCTAGCCAAAAAATATAAATCAGAGAGAAAAATTTAATTTATATTTGAGAATTTATTTTATATAAAAAATTTTAAATTCATAATAGTTAATTAATATTGATGAAGAAAAATGACTGATCAAAATTTTAAAGCTTAAAAAAATAATTTGAATTTTTTTGTTTCATAATTTTATTCTCCTAAATTTTTATTTACTTCATTCAAATTAAAAAAAATATGTATTCAAAACTAAAATCTAAAGCTCTTGTTTATCATCTGGATCGGACACTTTAATAATAATCTTTCCAATATTTGCATTTGACTCCATGTGCTTGTGCGCTTCGCCAATTTGTTCCAATTCAAACTCCTTGTCTATCAATACCTCCAGACCGTATTCATTAAATTTGTCTAACACCTTACTTTCAAAATCCTTGATAAGTCCATATTTGTAATCAACGGACCTTGTTTTCAGAGTTGTTGCTTTCAAGTGAATTCTTTTTCTTAAAATTTTGGAAAAAAAATCTCCCTCCACTCTAACACCACCCAAAGCACCGTAAAAAATCCATTCCCCATCAACTGCCAAACAATCAGCGTTCTTTTGCCAAAAAGACGCTCCAACACAGTCAAAAACCACGTCAACCCCTCTGTCCCCAGTCGCATTCATGACCAACTCGTTAAAATTTTCCTCAACCTTATAATTAAAAGCTTTGCTAACACCAAGTGACTCTTCCAGATACTTTTTCTTGTAATCACTGCCGCAAGTGGCAAAAACATTTTTTGCTCCCAAAACTTTTTTTAGAATTTGAATAAGCGAGGTTCCAACGCCACTGGCTCCTGCATGTACTAAAAAAGTGTTTTCCTCCACTGGTTTGCGTGCCAACTCTTGTTTGGTTACACTGGATATCCAAAATAGAAGTTGAAAAGCGGTTAGCCAAGCTTCAGTGATAGCAGCTGCATTTCTAAAGCTCATCCAGTCCGGAAGTCTGATTAAATTTTTTTCATTTACAGCTACATATTCAGCATTGCCACCACCAGGAACTAGGGCCATTACACGCGCCTTCTCCAGCCACATAGAAGACTTTGTCTGACTCACATAGCCAACAGCTTCAAGACCAAGGATGTCCGACTGTCCAACTGGAGCTGGATATAAACCTTTACGTTGCATTATGTCAGCTCGGTTTATTGCTGAATAAACAACCTTTACCAAGCATTCATTTTGCTTGATAGATGGTATTTGCCGTTGATTTATGTACAAAGATTCTGGTTGAAGACCTGGTGGTTTTACTGCTACAGCTCGCATTAAATTATTCATCACTTTAAAGAAAAAAAATGTTTTGTCAATAAATTATCTATTTTATTTTTTTATCTTGCTAAAAATGATACATAAATGATTATTGGTTATTGTAATAATTAAAAAACATTCAGCACCTTGGTTAATTATATTAAAAAATTAAGCTTTTTAAAATAAATTTTTTTAATTAAAAACATTAAAAACTTAACTTTTTCTGCTTTTTTTCAATTCATTGTGAAATTTCTGGGGACACTTCTTGTTCTTATGTTTGGTGAACATTTATTTACCCTAGATTTTTAATTATCCACAAGATGAACCAAAATAGAGTTTAGCTACAATCTAAATTTGAGATATTATTATTATTATTATTAATTTTTAATTTAAGCCAATTTTTGCCATGGTAAAAAAGGGCAACTTTAAGTTCATGATCATGATCAAATGATCAAAATTTAATAGATTATAATCTTAATAAAAATGTTCAAATTAGCTCTTTTTAATATTTTTTTAATTAAACATAAGATGTTTATTATTTTATATGAAAAAAAAACAAATGTTTTTTTTCTGATTGATTTTTAATTGATTTTTCTAAAGCCTTAATTTGAAAAGTTTAAAGACAAATTTAAAATCCATATTTAGATATTAAGCTAAATTATCGCTTTAAATGATATTTTAATTCTAATAAAAATATATTACGGCGAAACAAAGTTAAATTTTTTCTTTCAAAATTTCAAAATATTGATTAAGATATTAATTTACTTTAGATAAAAATTCATATTATTTTCTATCTAAGCATAGATTAAACAAATCATGTTTAATAAAGTTTAGGTTTTTTTTTATTAAAAAATTGAAAAAAAAAACCCTTTTATTTAAATCAAAAACAAAAAATTTTGATTTTAAAGTTACATTTGATCATGAACTTCAATTTGCCGTAAAAAAGTCACTTAAAATTGTTAAATATTTTGTCAATAAATTATCTATTTAATTTTTTTATTTTGCTTAAAATGGGAAATAAATGATTATTGATTATTGTCATAATTAAAGCGATTTAAAAAACATTCAGCACCTTGGTTAATTATATTAAAAAATGGCTTAGAATTTTTCTATCACCAAAAATCATCATTTTTCTAAAATTTCTCTTTGCATTATAAAAATACTCTTGTGATATTAGAGTACTTTTTTGTCTAAAAATACTTAATTAAAATTAAAATGATCTTTTAAAAAAATTCTCTTTAATAAAAAGAATAAAAAAAAAAGTAAAAATTTCAAAGAATTGGAGTTGTTGATTTGATTGTCAATTTCAAATCCTATTTCGTTAGCAGATAAACTTTTATCTTCGATCGATGATTCATTTTATTATTATTATTTATTTTTAATTTAAGCCAATTTTTGCGATGGTAAAAAAGTCACTAAATATTGTAAAATATTTAAATTTTTATCATCTACAAAATTGACGTAAATTTGAAATAAATATAAAAAAATAACTTAGTTTTTGATTGTTACAAAATTTTATCTTGGTTCATCTTGTTTAGATTAAAATTTTTATTTAATAATGTTTTAATGCTAAGATTATTTTGTTATTACAACTATTTATGAAAAATTTTTATATAAAATGAGAAATTTTTTCAGAGTCAGCTTTATTATAAATAAAATATAAATTTGATATAATGTCAAGTCATGTCATTTTTGACACAAATTGGTTTATTACTTATTGATAATGAAATAATGTTTTTTTAACACATGATGGTTTTCCCTTTAAAATAAATAAAATTAATAAAATAAATTGAAAAATTTTAAATGTCGATTAGATTAACTCGTCAAAGAGCGAGCGAACAACTTGAAAAGTCTAGAAATTGTGATGATGTGGATTCTGGTTCATCCGATGAGGAAATAAGTAATAAAAACGAGATGGGCCACAAACAAGTTTATTTAATTGTATAAAAGTTTCTTAAAATACAATTAAGTTTGTTAATTTAAGTTTGTTTTATGAACTAAGTGTAGTAAAATAAATATGCGAACAAATACTCAATAGAATTCTGGCTGACCCAAACCATCCCACCACGTCATGTCAACCACGCAACCTTCACTTGAACGCACGCTTCCTTTTCCAAACAAGAAAAGCAAACAAGGCTGCTTATCGCAACAGCTTCTTACAGAAGTTCCTTCGAAAACTTCGCAACGATTCCAACAGCCAAAACGCGAGAGCTAGTCTCTATCTTGTTTAATCATATAACTAGTTTATAATTTAAAATTTATATCTTTGTAGCAATTTACGATATGTCTGACAATTCTTACTTTATATTTTAATAGCAATTATTGTACAATTAGATTTTATTCTCAAATCAATAATTTTTAATCAATAAAACGTTTGAAACTCGATATCTTATTAATTATCTTATTTAGTTGTAATTTTATTTTATATAAAAATTAAGTTTAAATTAACAAATCAATATTAAAATATTTTCTTCTTAATTTGAAAAAATTTATCATTAGAATCGACTGTTCTATCGTTTACTAATCCAAATCCTTGACTTAAAGAGATATTCATCAAATTAATTTTGTTGGTAAATATTTAAATCCTTTTTAAAATACCATGTAAATTCTACGCATATTTACTTGCATCTAGGTAATTTTTCATAATGCGATCAAACATGCTTTAAATTTAACTAGAAAATTTTTCTTAATTGTTTTATAATAGCAATTTTCTGATTTCATTTTTCGAAAATTATTTTTTTTCTTTGTCAAAGAAGAATTTCGTAAAAATTTGTAAAAATTACATTTTTTGAAATTTCTCATATTGTTAAATATTTTTTTTGGGACTTAATCATTCCTTTTTTTTCAAATATTTTTTTATTTTTTTTTAATAGTTGCTAAATATTTACAGAAAAAAATCTTTGTTAAATTTATTTTTTAAGACTAGCATTTTAATTTAATTTGATTTTTAGAGAATCAAAAACCGTATCAAACACTTCTAGCACTATTTTGGAATATATCTATTTTGTTTATTTAAAATTTACACAAAATTTGTTTTTTATTCAAAAAGATAGGTTAAATTGAATGAATCGAATTAAAGTGAAGATATGTGTCCCAAGAAATTTAGAAACCCAAACTTAATGCAGAATTAAATTACATTGAAGTATGTCCGTGAAGAGATTACTTGAAAAGCCACAGAATAAATAAACACTATTAATTATTTTATTGCAAAGATTTTCTTTTTTTTTTAAATTAAATCTTTGCTATTTTCTTTAAATTTTATAATTATTATTTTTCAATTTTCCAATCAATAAAAATAAGTAACAACATAAATTAAAAAGCTTTAAAAAATTTTTCTCTAATCAAAATGATTATTACAAACAGCTAGTTTAAAGTAATTTAAATACTATGATAATTAAAAATGGATATTTAAAATTTGTTTAGTGCTATTAAAAATTCTCTTGAAAAGAAGAAACCGGAATTTTCGAATAATTAAAAAATATAGAAAAAATTTAAAGCAAATAAAATCTCTGTAACACATTAAAAGTCTGAATATTCTTAAGTAGGTAGATTAAAGCATAATTTGGTTTTGTTTGATTTACCGGAACAAAGAAAAGTGAATCGTGATTTTAAAAGCAAAAATGTAAAAAGTTTTCCGTAAAAATTGCTTATTAATCGTTAGAAATTTTATTATTAAGTAAAAAATAATGTTATAACAAAACTGTAATAAAAAATCGAATATAGTTTTATTTCATCTTAAAAATTTTGTTAAAAACCCGTTCATAAAAGAAAAGAAATGAAAGAAGACAAAACAAAAATTCTAGATATATTCAAAGAATGGACGGAGTCAATGACAATGCATGGATTTCCTAACATTTTTCGAACCAAGTTCTTGGCTATTAAAATAATGTGGATTATTTTATTTTTGGTCTCTACTTCTGCTTGTTTTTTTTTAATAATTACAAATTTAATAAACTTTTTCAACTTTGAAGTAGTGACCAAAATACGAGTTTTAGAAAAGGACTCGATCACTTTCCCTGCGGTAACCATATGCAACATTAATCCATTTGTGACTCAACAAGGCTTAGAATATGTCAAATCTATTTTAGAAGAAAACAACCTTACCAGTTTTACTGATGCTACTTTAGACCCAATTTTTCAAGACGAATTTTCTAAATTAAATTTTAATTACATTGTGATGAGGTATTTTTTGACAACATTTTCAAAAGCAATTTCAAATGAAGAAAAACAAATTTTTTCTTTCCCATTTGATAAAATGTTCATTAGCTGTCTTTACAATTTAAGACCATGTAATCAAAGTCAATGGACATGGTTTTATAATTCAGAGTTTGGAAATTGTTTTCGTTTCAATTCTGATCAAAATTCCCAAGTAAAAAAAAATACCTATCAAGCTGGAAAGTATAATGGACTAATGATTGAATTGTATGTTGGCATACCAGAAGGTCAAAAAACTTTAAGTCGAACAACTGGCGCTCATGTTTACATAGATGACAATTCTATGCAACCATTATTTGGACAAGGTGTAGATGTTGCTCCTGGATTTGATACAAATTTGATTTTGCAGCGAATTAAAAGAAAACAAATGCCAAAACCTTACAGTAGCTGCATTGAAAATTTAGACACAATTGATTCATTTGATTCAGAATATTACAGAAAAGTGTTTAGGTCGAATTTAACTTATCGTCAAGATGAATGTTTTTTTGCCTATATGCAGTCAGAAATTTATAAAAAATGCGAATGTGATGAAATGGGTTCAAACCTCATTCCAGAAAATAATAATCCTTGTGATGATTTTGAAAAACAAAATTGTGCCTTGGTAGAATTTCAAAGACTTTGGCAATCAAGTTATAAGAAAAGTATTGAATCACTTTGTCCTTTGGAATGTGAATCTATCACTTATGGGGTTACAAAATCAATAAGTAGATATCCATCTGTGTCCTATGGTAACGATTTGGTAAATACCAAACAAATAAAAGCTTTGTTTGGAAACAGAACAAACATTAGCATTGAACAATTGAGGGAAAATATTTTGTCATTAAATATTTATTATGAATATTTAAAGCAAACTGAAATTACTGAAAACAAAAGCATTAGCTGGGATGGATTAGTTGGAAGCATCGGTGGAACTTTGGGACTTTTTTTGGGAATAAGTTTCCTCAGTTTTGTGGAAATAATTGATTTACTTTTACAAATAGTTTTTATTAAATTAAAAAAAAATACGACCAAAGTTTTTTTTATCAAAAAATAACAAAAAAATTCAATAAAATTTTAAAATTTAACTTTTTTAATACATAATCTATTTTTAAAAATGGAATTGACTTTATATTAATTATTTATTTTTGTAATACAAGTAATTTACAGGGTATCAATGTAATTTGAATCTTTATTTAAAAGTATTTTTTTAACCATTTAAAATGCCATTTTGTGTTATCTTTATTTAGTTCATACAAATCTTGATAAACAGTACTTAGGTGGATTCGGCCATATTGTTATAGGGCTGGTTTAATAAGTTAGATCAAATGTTAAGCATCATTCTACTTGTTTGATAGATATATTAATTCTGGTTAACTAATGAATTATATTAATTGGTACCGTAAACCTTTGCCCAGCATACTAGGAATAAACCTGAAATTTAACCGGAATTCTATATGGAATAGTTCCCATGGAAACCATGTTAAAGTAATTTTTTTGAATTTTTTGAGAATTCCGGTTAAAATTAAGAAATGTTCTATTAATAAAAGCTAAATTTAACTAATTTTCTAATAAATTTCTGACGTTTATTCCAGAATTAAAAAAAAAATTAAAAAAATGTAGAATTAAATTCGAATTCGTTTATAAGTCAAAATTAAGGATTCTTCCAATTTTTGAGTTTATTCTATGTGTAAAAAATGAAAAAAATTTTCAAAACTGCGTTGAAGCATCTTAAGTTTGATACTTTTTCTTGAATAAAATATTGCATACTTTTATTTTGTTTCTGGGAAAAATGATTTTAAGTGATGAATAAACTACACCTGAGCTAGCTCAAAGAGAAGTTGGTGTTTCAAATAAAAACCGTACCAAAAAAAGGACTATTTACTATCTCGATACGAAACAAGAAGTATTAGAATATCTACAAACTAACGGTAAAAATCAAAGTGAAGCAGGTCGTGTATTCAACATTCAACCAAGAATAATTAGTAATTGGGTGAAACAGAAAAATGAGATCATTCAAAATACTCGGCCTCGGCCACAGCCTGTTGTAAACAATACAGATTCTCAAGAAAATACAGCAGTAAAAAAAAGGGGTCGTAAGAGACTTCCTAGAGATGAAAATGGAAAAATTATCCGACCAAGCAAATAAAATTTCAATTATATACATATATTTATTAAATTTAGTTCCGATTTTTTTCATTTTTTACACATAGAATAAACTCAAAAATTGGAAGAATCCTTAATTTTGACTTATAAACGAATTCGAATTTAATTCTACATTTTTTTAATTTTTTTTTTTAATTCTGGAATAAACGTCAGAAATTTATTAGAAAATTAGTTAAATTTAGCTTTTATTAATAGAACATTTCTTAATTTTAACCGGAATTCTCAAAAAATTCAAAAAAATTACTTTAATATGGTTTCGAATTCTTTAATACGGTAAGTAAAAATGAGAAAAAAACATTTATCTATTTTTTTTAAATTTTTTTAATCAATCCTACATTGATCAAAAAAAGAGAAAAAAAATAAGTCCACAAAGAGATAGGTTCATAAATCTAATCCATCTCATACCATTTACCAGCCTTTCTTTTTTTTTAAATATTTAACCTTTAATCAAAGATAATCAATGCCATCAAGTATTCAACATGCCACTTTATGATAACAAATAGTCTTATCTAGGAAAAAACAACATGTACAATTAGTACAGGATGAGCTTATAAGTTTTTTCTCTCAAAAAAAATTAGATATCATACTTTTATGATTTTTTGTCGCTAAAAAACTAACATTACATAATTCAAAATTATTTTTTCAAATTTTTCTTTATGTTTTTTTTTGACAATCTTTTTATATGTTTTTTTCTACCTCGTCCGTATTTAATCAGGTCTGTAAATAATGAACAGTACTGAACCTAAGACAGAGCATTGGGAAATACAATTAAAGACTGGAAGGCATCGAGTTAATGGGCCTTTGTTGAATAAAATTTTGGTGACATGAAGCCGTATTAAACCTTCGAAATAATTTTTTTTTACATCAAACTCTCATGAAATTTGCAAATAATAATTGAGGCAAGCAGAGCTGTTCAGCAAAGCAAATTAGTTACCAATATTTTTCAAAACGTAAATACTAAAATAAAATTAAGAATATTTAAAACTGAAAATTAGTATTTTTTAAATATTATTGTAATGTTGGAAAATTTTTCTATATAATTTTTTTGAAAATCTAATTGAAATTTATTTTATTTCTTTGCAAATAAATTTGATAATAATTTGAAGAATAAAATTTTTTTTGTTCAGTTTTTTTCTCAATAAGATTATGGTTGACGTAAACCTGACTAATTGATCTAACAATTTATTTAAAAAAAAAAATTATCTTTTAAAATGAGTTTAAATAGTTTTAAAAAATTGAAAATTTGTTCATTGATGTTTTTTTCATTTTTGATCGCGATTTTTTTAATATTGAAAGGTTTCAAATTTTTGACAAATTTTATAAGAGATTTTTTAAAATCTTCTTTTATTTGATGCCACAGAAAATATTTACAGACTTGTTTTTAAGTCACAAGTCTTAAGTCAAGTCAATGACTTAAAAATTTTATTTTTTTTTTGACAAAATTATGAAGAAATTAGATTAAATTTTTATTTTAATTTGCTAGATCAGGCTTTATATCATAAAATTTATATACTCTATGATTGTCTAATGAATCTGGATTTGCCATATTTCATTTATTTTCTTGCAATTTTAACATTATAGTCTTCACATTCATTGAATGGAAAAAAAATCACACGACCATGTTAAGCAATGATAAATGACTGGAAAAAATATTTTTACAGTAGTTGAGAATAAGTTAAAATTTTTTGTGATCTTCCATTAAATTTAATTTTCCTAGAACAATTACTGTACATAAATGGAAATACAGGATAATTTATTGATTAATTTGTCAAAAAAAATTTAAGTCATTGGCTTGACTTAAAAAAAAAGAAAAAAAGTTTTAAGCCAGCTCTAATTTGTTGATTAATGGAATTTTTTTCTATTTCATGATTTATTCGGACATTATTGAAATGCTGTCCTCTTGTTATAAGATTAATAACGTACCGATACATTTCCTTTTTAAATAATTTTTTAAACCATTCTTTGTTCTCCAGGCATTTTAATAAATTAGCTTTAGATTCAATTTTTTAAATAAAAAAGAAATCCAAAATATTCTTAAATTTTTAGTATCTTATACTTAAAAATTACAAATATTATTCTTTTTTCAAAGCTTAATTTCTTACTTTGATATTTGGATGGGAACGATTTTTTTGGCCATAGTTTGTACTTTTTTTTTGACAAATAAAGTTAAATATATAAAAAATATTTTTATATTAAAATAAAATAATCAGCCCTAAATATTTTTTTCTTAATAAAATATCGATTTTCAAACTAAATTTTTTTTTATGGTTTATAATCTAAAAAAGGTTTTGATGAAAAGCTTAATATGAATCATTTAAAAAGTGAGGGTCGGTATTCAGTAATATCCATTCGTTTTTCATGGAATGCTTATTTAGATTTATAATTACTTTGCTTGTAATTAACAAAATTATCTTTTAAAGAAAATAATAAAATATGCAACAGCTTTATTTTAAATAATTAGTTTAATTATTTGACCAGTCTCCATTTTTTCAGTTTCTAAAAGCTTTAAAATTTAAAAGAGGATAATTTAAATGAGACAATTACTTTTCACGAAAAAAATATTTTGAAAAATAATTAAAGGTATGTTTTTATTAATTTTTAGCTAAAATCAAAAGAATGGATAAGAATATATTTTTTTAAGAACACTCTACTTAATTTGTTTCTAATGGAGAAACTTTTGAAAAAGCGAAAAATTCAGTAAAAACTAATTTTTGGTTTCAAAAGCTAAAAATTAAATACTATTTTTTCAAAAAATTGAATAATTGTTATTTTGGTTCTACTTTTATGCAATTTTTATTTTAATTTACATCATTATCTTATTAATCGTTTATTGAAATTGAAATCAGGATAAGTGTTTAAGTTTAAAAAATAAATTCAATTAAAAAAAAAATTAAGAATAAAAAAAATTTTATTAGTCAAATTTCATTTTCAAATAAAAAGCTTATGATTTAATATATAAGTTCTGTGCCGATTTGAAAAGTGATTTTTTACGTAAATTTACGTTAAATTACGTAAAAATGAAAAGGCCAAAAAAAAGCTCGATTTTTTGAATTTTTTATTATTTTCTATTAAATTTTGAAAAGAGTAGTTTCTTTCTATTAAATCAAATTTTACCAAAAGTTACTTTTTTTAACTTTTTTTTTACTAATTTTTACGTAAATTTATGTAAAAAAAGGTATAATATAGTATAAAAAAGTAGCTTTTTGTAAAATTTAATTTAATAAATAGAAATTACTTTTTTCAAAATATATTAGAAAATAATAAAAAATTCAAATTTTTTTTGGCATTTTCATTTTTACCAATTTTTACGTAAATTTACGAAAAATTACCAGAAATCCACTTGTAAAATCGGTACTGTATATTATCTTTAATTCTCATTTTAATCTTTTTTTCAAATTTTTACTCATTTTTCCAAATTGTACTGAATTTTACCGTATCAAATTCGCTTTTTACTTGTTTGCTTGTTTTCCGTATCTTATTTTTTATTATTTTTAATTAATTTTTTATTCTAATTTTTTTTTAATTTAGTGAAAAATGTAGAAAATGAATTAGGTAATGGCATTTATGTTTTAACACAATTTTTCGTAAAATTACCGAAATTTTCGTAATTTTTTCTTATTAACCTTTTCTTAAAAATGAAGTTTAATGAATATTTACTTGTAAAATGGCCAAATTAAACAATAATTTCGAAAAATTAAGGTGCCCCAAGTCATAAACACTAGTTTTGGATTTAAAATTTTTAGCTTTTCCAAAAATTTGAAATCTAATGTAATTTTGTGCGTAGAACTCGAATCTGAAATCATTTTTTTCATATGTCATCTTATTTTTGCTGAATTGCATGAAATAAAAATACAAATTTAGTGCATAAGTTTGAACTGATTTTTTCGAAAAATTAAACTGATTTGGAAACTTAATTTTTTTTCTTCAGATAGTAGAGGAAATGTACTTTCTAATCTTGTGTATTTTTTTTCACCCATTCAATAAAAATCCCTAACAATTTAAACGCAAAGTTTTGAAAAAATTCGATGATTTAGCATTTTTGGCGTTTTATTTCTCCCGTAAAATTATTTCAAAATAGATAATTTTTTTTTATTTAAGAGAACTAAGTCTCCTCTATAGAAAAAGATGGAGGTTTGTTGATATCTTGTCTTAAAAGCATTCTATTTAGATTTAAAATCAGTAAATAAAAATATTAAAAAAAAATGATCAAGATTTCAACAAGTTCTTAGACTTAATTTTAGAGGCCATAAATGAATATAAAAATATAGATTTGAATATTAAGCTATGGAATAGATTCTGGAGAGCTTTGGAAATGTATCAAAGTGGTGCAAGCTATCAAAATGTCTTAGAAAAGCTATTTGGAGCAAAATCGAGTAGTAAAGTTATTTCTCATAAAAAAAGCAAAGATTTTAATACATTAATATATTCAGAACAATAAATTTCCTATATGAATCTATCTAAAAACTTTATATTTATTACATAGGTATCTTTAAATGCTTGTATTTTACTAAATAGACAATATTATCCAAAAAGCCCACCTATTCCTATTTCTTAATAAATTAGCTTTAATTTAAGCCCAAAATCACCCTACTTGAAAAAAGTCTTATATACGAAATAAAATTTAAAGGCATATTTTAAAAAAAAAACATTTTTTTCTAAAAATCGCCAAAAAAAAAGGGATGATAAAAAACGACTAATCCGAGTAAATTTAGGGTAAATTTTCATAAAAAAAAAAAAAAAAGTAGATTTCTATATGCTTCACATTTTATGAAACAAAACGTTTTTTTGAACCCCCCCCCTGAAACTCGGGTATAAGATATAAGAACCCAACTTTTTCACTAATAAAATCGAATTCTGCGTCATAATTAACCTAAAAAAAGTTTTTGGGGTGAATTTTTGATAATCCTAGCTAACTAGTGTTTATGACTTGGGGCACCTTACGTAAAAAATCATAAAAACACTAGTGCACTGTAAATTTTACAATGTAAATCTTTAAACATTTTATTTATTTAATAAAGTCCCATGGACAAATTGAAATAAAAATTAATAGAAAATTAAATATCCATTTTACAATTAAATAAAAAATTCAGTTTGTTATATACAAAAAAATGATTAAGATTATTCAACATAAATATTCTATTAAATAAAAATAGTATTTTATCGAATATATTTAAATTATAATTTTTACAAATATTATTAAATTTTTATTGAAAAATATTTAAATAGTAAATATAAATATATATATTAGATTTTCAACACTAGATTTTTCACTTTTAATCGTTTTTGTAATTCGCTCAATCCAAAGTTGGTCGAAATTCAGGATTGGGAAAAGCCAAAGTCAAAGTCAGACTTTAAAAATTTTTATTTTCTAGTCAAAACTCTGAGCGATTTACCAAGATATGATTTTTATGTAATTGTAATTGATTTTTTTTTTTTTCAATCAATATATAAATTTCATAAATGATACCTATCAAAAAAATGTTTATCAATATTGAAAAATATCAAAATTGACAATTATAATTTAGCTAATTGCCCATCTAAAAATGTTTTGAATATTTTTATATCATAAAAAAACAATGTTACATTAAAAAAAAATATATTTTATTTACTAAAACTATTTCAAATAAATAAATAAATTTAATTAAAAGTGTTTAATTATCTTTTTTGGTTTCACCTTGATCTTGGTACTCGAGTTGTTCCAATTTTCTTGTCAATTTAGAGTGTTCACCGCTCAAATTGTCATATTCCTTGGCTAAATTTTCTGATTGCTTTTTCATGGCCTCCAAATCAAGTTTGGTAACTTCCAACTCCTTGCTAAGGCGCTTAATTTCGTCTTGCTTTTTCATTACCTCTAATTCAATCTCTGAATTATCTTTTTTTGATTTTTCCTCGTCCTTTTTGGAAGCGTCCATCAAATCCTGGGCAGTTTTAGTAGCTGACTCGGCTTGCTTCAAAATAGCCTTGTTCTCAGCTTTCAACTGAGCCAATCTTTGAATAAGCACAATCAAACGCTTAAGTACACTTTAAAAAATTAAAAAATTTTTTTAAAATTAAAATTTTTTTTTTTAAATTTAAATTTTTTTTTTTTAAATTAAATTTTTTTTTTTTAAATTTAAAATTTTTTTTTAAATTAAAATTTTTTTTCAATTAGAATTTGTTTTTAAATTTAAATTTTTTTTTTAAATTAAAAAATCTGTCTCAGTAAAAATCTCGTTCTCTTCTAGTCCATTGCCGAATCCGAGTTTTCTCGGATCAGGACTTATAATAGACCTCAAACCTTTTACTAATCATCATTGACAGTGGCAGAGGTGGAATACTTACAACCACAAGATTAAAGCTGTTCCAGATATGTAGAAATTACGCTGGGCTCTGAATTCTTTGATTTGTTCCATGTTCATTGCATTGTGATCCTGGACACCTTTTGACTTGTGTCTGGTTATTTCTCTAATGGCATCGATCAACAAGAAAACAAGAGCAATTAGAATACCATTGAAGTAGAGCCGTGCGTAAGAAGCAAGGCCTGTGACCAAGCGTGATTTGAAAATTGACTGCCATCTTGGAAAAAGATTAAATAAATTTGGTTTAGGAACACCAATCTTACCGAGTGGGAGATATGATGGGCAAGAGAAGGAGAATAACAAATGAAATTTCAATGTACAAAAAAGAAGCGACCAAAGTCCATTGGAGAGACATTTTTCTAAGAAAAGTATAAAATTTTCAAGTATTCTTACAATGAGTCAGTGATAAATGGCTTTAAAAAAAAGTAAAATTTTTTATTTAGTATAGATGGAATTCGTGCAAATTAATTATTTATGGCTTTATGTATATTCTAGAAAATGCGTGCAAGTAAATGTTCATCAAAACAAGTATAAATGCATAATTTTTTTTTTAAATTAATTACTAAACAATTGTTGTGCCATTAATTTGCTTAATTTAGGTAAATTTTTTCTTTTAAGTTTTTTTTTTCTAGTGGCATTGGTTTTTCATTGGGCTCTCTTCGATCTTTATTTTTACAAGATATTTTGAAATTAAAAAGGTAAAGTAAATAAATTACTGATAAAAAAGATAAAAAACGACTTAAAAATTTTTAATTTATAAATAAATAAAATTTTTAGATAAATTCACTAAAATAAAGATAATTGACAATATTTGAATAATTGGAGTTCAATTATTGAAAAAAGAAGTTCAATCTTTTGACCACTTTTTTTTAATTTGCTACAGACTAAATTACTTTTAATTTTTTAATTGATTTTTTAAGAGTTAAACCCAAAATCAGAAGAAAAAAAAAATAAATCCAGTAATGATCATGTTTGTAATAAGTAAAATACGATTAGTAAAAAAAGAGGGAGCTATTGTACCAAAAAAAAAAGAAATTTACCTAAAAATATTTTTTTATAGATTTTTTTTGTTCAACTTATTTTTTGTTCGGGTGTATCTGGCTTCTTGAGTAATTTGATATTCAGATCAAAAAAGCTGAATAAAAATTAAAAATATTTGAACTTTTTTGGCGTCACTATTTTGAACATCTAATAACTTTGGTGGACGTCCTCTTCCGCGTTTTTGAGCTAATGGCTGAATTGAAATGCTTGAAGCTACTTGATCAGTATTCCTAAGAGGGACCGGTATTGAATTTTCAGCAGCTTCTTCAATGATGTTTTTGGCAAAACTGGCTGCAAACTTTTGGGTTGATTAGGCTTTGTCATTATATTCTTTATTTCAAACATATTCTTGTAATTAAATGTTATCTTTTAATTTTCAACATTTATCTACTGTAGAATACATTTATCTACTAATAAATTTATTTTGCTGCAAAGAAAAATAATTATCTACAATATTTTTATCTACTAAAAATTAGATACTATATAATATAATTAGTTGCTACCAAAAAACTAATTCTAATATAATCGTGTATAATATTTTTAAATAACAATAATATGTAATTAAAAAACTAAAAAATAGAATTGAATGAAAAGATCAAAAATTATTTTCTTAAAGATTGGCTCAAATTTAATTTTGAGATCTAAAAAGTTCACTTAATTATCTTTATCAATATTTTATTTCAAATATAAAATTTTTTTTTTCAAATCTTCTATATCAATTTCAAAAATAGAAGCTATAAGGGCAAGCTGAAGTTAATGATCAAAATCTGATGCTCAAAATGATCAAATCATAATAAAAAAATTGAATAAATTTTAATTTTTTAATCGAATTAGTGCAGAGGTAAATTTTTGGTTTTAACATACTAAGTTAAATCTGGTAAAATCTGCAAAAGTCTTCAAAAAAGTATCCACTAAAAATAGCATCATTTTAATGATGTGAACTCTGCATTGTGCATTTTGATATTGCAGAGTTTATCTTTTTATTTAAAATAGTATGTTAAATCCAAAAATGTATCTCTGCATTATTTCTATTATGAAACAGCGATTTATTTATTAGTTGAAGTTTGATTTGATCATTTTGAGCATCAAAAATTGATCATAAACTTCAAATTGCCCATTAAAGATATCATCAATAAATCTTTTATATAATATTGAGCTATTTAGAGAGACCCAGTTTTTTTCCAAAATAAACAAGTAAATGTTGGCTACTGCAGGGCCACATTTACAGCCCATTGCTAAACCTAGTATTTGTAAATAGAAGTCATTATTAAACTTAAAAATTCCATTTTTAAAAATCAAAGAAAGAATTTCTCGAAATGCTATAACATTTATATCATGATTTTCATTAAAGAAATTGTGATTTAAAATAAATTCACTTATTAAATTAATTGCATGATTCGGTTTAATATTTGAATATAAAGACTCAAAATCACAGGAATAGAGGTGTAATTTATTGGTTCTAAAACTCTTATTTTCGCAAAGTTGTTGCAATTCCTGTGAGTCTTTGATGATAGTATTACACTTATACTTTAGTATGGGTTGTAAGATAATGTCTTTCAAAAAACAAAGTTTGGTAGTCGGATGGTCAATACAATTAATAATTGATCTTATTCCAAACTTGGATTTATGAATTTTTGCTAAAATCTAAAGCTACCTATTTTACTCTGATTTATGTTAAGAGACTTGTGAAGTCTTTTGGAAATATTTTTATGTTGAAAAAGAAGATTAATTGAAGAATCTATATTTAAAACTGTATCATCCAAAGGATTAAAATCTAATTTCTTATAAAATTTTTTATCATTTTTAAATTTAAATGTAAATTCGCTTAATTTAAAAATTCTTTAATGCTTATTTACAAATTTCCAATATTTTTATAGCATTGTAAAATAGTGAATGGTTTTTCTAAAATAAATTTTTTTAAAAATAAAATTTTGTCTTTTTCTATATTTTGTGTAAATTTATTGTCGAAAAGATATTTGGATTGGTCCAAAATATCAAATTTTAATTTTAATATTTCTTCTAAAATAGGAATATTATCCTTTTTAGAATTGAATTTTCTAGTCTTATTTACTGAAAGAGAATACTGAATTTTCCAATTTGTAAATAGGTCTTTCACAATCACTCAATGCTAAAATCTTTGATTTTTAAAATAACTAGTATTATTAAATATCATTATAGTAAACATTACTAGTATTATTTGGTGTTCCAATTTTTTCAAATTTTCAATTTTTTTAATTATTTCAAATTCCATTTACTTGAATATTACTAAGCTAATTGCCCATTTATTATTATTATTATTTATTAATTTCAGCCTCATAGGCAATTTAAAATTGAATTTAAAAAAAATGAAAAAAATAAAATTTAAGTTACATTGAAGACTTTGAATAAAAATTTAAATTATCATAAATCCTAAAGTAGTCAAGATTTTTATGCATTGCATCTTGAATGATCATAAAGTAAAACTTAACTTAGTCAACTAATCCTTTGTTACCATAATGGAATGAACTTTCAATTAGTTCGAAGCAGACTTGTACAAAAGTCACGAAAAAAAGTCTCAACAAGTCATTAAAAAGTCAAAGTCAAGAATTTGACTTTAAAAATTAAAAAAGTACAAGTCTTGACTTCAGATTGATGAATATTTAAATATTGAATATGATCCAGGTGTTAATTTAAAGACGTTTTGGCAACGAAACAAAACAATTTTCCCCGATTTATGTATTTTGGTTTTAAAATACTTATCAATTCCAGCATCATCAGGTCCAATTGAGCGAACATTTTCAAATGCTGGCTATATAAACAGACCACATAGATCAAGAATGACAGTAAAAAATTTAGAAAATGCTACACTTTTGCGTAGTAATTTTGATCTTTTAAAGATTTAAGTTAAAACTAAACATTTTTTAAATAAAAGTTATCTTTAAGTAAAATAAAAAATTCCTAAAATTCTTAATTACTTTATTTCAATAAAATATATGAAATGAAATAAGTATATGAAATGGAAATATTTTTTAATTAATAATATTTCTTAATCAATAATTAATTTCTTTAAATAAATAAGTAATAACTTTAAAGTTACCAAGTCAAGACTTGTACTTTTTAAATTTTGTCCAACGAGTCCAAGTCTTAAGTCTTAAGACTTGAGACTTTTGAACAACTCTGGTTCTAAGCAAATTTTTCTACTATATTGCAGATAGCTAATGTTAAACTTACTCTCAATTTTATTGAGCTGGTTTCTAAAGGAATAGTCGCTTTAAGGATAGCGGTCGGTTGTCTCATACAATGCAAGAAAAACTTTTTGACTCAGATTGTTGTTGAAAATTTGATTTAGAAAATAAATTTTATGTTTTAAATATATTTGACTAATTGATTCGAGCTTGAGAGTCATGTTTATTGGTTTCATACGACAAGATTTCTTAATGCTGATTGTTCTTTTGACAATTAGATTTTGTCTTATATTCATTTTGTTCAGTTAAGTTTCGCTTATGAAGAGGTTGTCCATTGAGTATCGAAGAATCGATTGACAATATTGCTTATACAAAAAGCCTACTGTTTCGGGTGCCATAAGTTTAGGTCTACATCCGAGGGGTAAAGAGAAAATAAACTTTTTTCAACTTTAGACATCTTTTCATCGATATAATCATTCACAAAATTTTGGTCACCAACCGGTAAACCCAAATATATAATATTTTTATGGTGGGGTTGTTTAAGATTACCTAAATTAAATTCAATGTTCTGATCACATTTGTTGGTCCATTTCATACATGATGATTTCGCTGCATTGAATTCTATTTTCCAAAACCTCAAATACTCAAAAACTCTATCAAGAAGAATTTGGATATGCCTAGCTACTGGGGATATAATAATTATGTCGTCACAGTATGCAACTATCGACACATTAATTCCTCCTAATTTCGCACCTAAATCAAGTTTAATCGATTCAGATAGAAGCTCGTTTAAAAGGAAATTAAATAAATAGGGAAAAAGGATTCCTCCTTGCTTAGCACCTTCATCAATACTGAAGATTTCACTAACACAATCGTCAAATTTAATACATACTTTTGAATTTTGATAGTATTTTGTAGAGAATTCTCCATAAATCATCATCTAACTCATTTATAAGCTTGTAAAATAAACCATTACGCCATAATTTGTCGAAAGCCTTGCTAGCATCAAGACATACAAGAAAAAAGTTTGATCGCTTCCTACGATAAAAATCAATCGCCTCGTTTACTACAAAGTACGCATTCTTACATGAAGTATTTTGTCTGCAGCCAAACTGGTTTTCATGAATTTTATCAATAAATTTCATTTTAGTTAGGAGTAATGATTCGAAAATAGTTGAAATTGCAGTAGATACCGAAATTGGTCTATAATTACTAGTTGACTCTATCTTACCTTTTTTAACTATATGAGTAATTATTGAGATATTAAAGTCTTCACGGATATAACCGATCGACTCAAATTAAAAAAACAATGCTAGCATAAACAATAAATTATTACATAAACCAAAGTTCTACAATTTTTTTTAATTCGTTCAAAGCTGCTCGGTCGATATTCATGTGAAAAAAGTTTTTGTAATACTCAACAACCATTTATAGTAATTTTTTCCGAGTCAAAAATAAATAATTTAGTTTTGTCTTCTCTTAAATTTCTAATTGTATTCCAAAACCTACATCTGTCGTAATTACCATAATTATCAAGCTTAATTTAAGAATGTTTTAAATATTTTTATATCATAAATAAACAATGTTACATTAAAAAAAATAAATATTTTATTTACTAAAACTATTTCAAATAAATAAATAAATTTAATTAAAAATGTTTAATTATCTTTTTTCGTTTCACCTTGATCTTGGTACTCGAGTAATTTTCTGGTCAATTTAGAGTGTTCACCGCTCAAATTGTCATATTCCTTGGCTAAATTTTCTGACTGCTTTTTCATGGCCTCCAAATCAAGTTTGGTAAATTCCAACTCCTTGCTAAGGCGCTTAATTTCGTCTTGCTTTTTCATTACCTCTAATTCAATCTCTGAATTGTCGTTTTTTAATTTTTCCTCGTCCTTTTTGGAAAAGTCCATCAAATCCTTGGCAGTTTTAGGAGCCGACTCGGCTTGCTTCAAAATAGCCTTGTTCTCAGCATTCAACTGAGCCAATCTTAGAATAAGCACAATCAAATGCTTGAGTACACTTTAAAAAATTTAAATTTTTTTTTTCAAATTTTAAAATTTTTTTTAAATTTAAAAATCTGTCTCAGTAAAAATCTCGTTCTCTTCTAGTCCATTGCCGAATCCGAGTTTTCCCGGATCAGGACTTAAAAAATACCTCAAACCTTTTACTAATCATCATTGACAGTGGCAGAGGTGGAATACTTACAACCACAAGATTAAAGCTGTTCCAGATATGTAGAAATTACGCTGGGCTCTGAATTCTTTGTTTTGTTCCATGGTCAATGTAATGTGGTCCTTGCCACCTTTTTTCTTGTGTTTGGTTATTTCTTTAATGGCATCGATCAACAGGAAAACAAGAGCAATTAGAATACAATTGAAGTAGAACCGTGCGTAAGAAGTTAGGCCTGTGACCAAATGTGATTTGAAAATTGACTGCCATCTTGGAAAAAGATTAAATGAGTTTGGTTTAGGAACACCAATCTTACCGAGTGGGAGATATGATGGGCAAGAGAAGAAGAATAACAAATGAAATTTCAATGTACAAAAACGAAGCGACCAAAGTCCATTGAAGAGACATTTTTCTTAAAAAAGTAAAAAATTTCAAGTGTTCATTACAATGAATAAGTGATAAATGGCCTAAAAAAATTATTCATTTAAACAAGTAGAAATGATTTTTTTTTAAATTAATTACCAAACAATTGTTTTGCCATTGATTTGCTTAATTTGAATAAATTTTTTCTTTTAAATTGGCTTTTTTTAATTTTTTTAAATTAAAAAAAATGTTTATTTTAATTTAAAAAAAAAATTCAAATTGATTTTAAATCGATTCTTTTAAATTTTTTATTTGAAAACCCTGAAGACAAATTTAAAATCCACATTAAGGTATCCAAATTAAGACCTTACATTAAAATTCTAATTAAAATATATTATGGAGAATTATAGTCAAATTTTTTATTGCAAAATTTTAAAATACTGATAAAGATTTTACACAACTTCAGATAAAAATTCATATGATTTTCTATCTAATTCTAGATTAAACAAATCATGTTTAATAAAGATGAGCCGTTTTTTATAAAATAAATTGATAAAAATTCATTTTTATTTATAACAAAAACTGAAAATTTTTATTTGAAATTTACATTTTATTTTGAACTTAAATTTGCCGCTACAGTTTGTAGTTAAAAATATATTGAAAATTATCAAAATTTTAAAGATTCATTAATGAAATTTCATAGAAAAATCATACAAATTTTTTTTAATTTAAAATTTCAGGCAAGTTTTTTTAGATGCACTTTGTGACAATAAAGGGGCCCTACTAAAATACTGACCCCCAATTTTTTTTGATTTTCTGACTCCCATTTATTTTGCAAAGCAAAAATATTTTCAAAAGTTTTAATATATCATTTAGTTTGAATTTTTCTCTAATTTTTGAAAATTAAACTAGTTTTTATCCAATTTTTTTTTTTTGTGAAAATTAAATATTTTTATATTTTTAAAAACCTGACCCTCATTGAGCTCGTTAAATTCTCTTCAAGAAAAATGGTGTTTAGCTGGGGGTCAGTTGTATTAAATTGGGGGGGTCAGAAGGGTGTCAGGTTTCTTTAAAAATAGATTATAGTTTTTTCACTAAAAATAATATTGAAATTAAGAAAGAAAACATAACAGTCAAAAAGCTTAGAAAATTCTTGATCGAATAGTATATCGTATTAAAAATTTTAAAATCCGTTTACAAAATAACTAAGATCTTTTGTTATAATCAAAATATCTCGAAAACTATACTTTCTGGAGAAAAACCTGGCATATTTTTAGAAAGCTCGTTAAATTCTCTTTAAGAAAAATGTGGGTCAGTTGGGGGTCAGGTTTTTAAAAATATAAAAATATTTAATTTTCACAAAAAAAAAAATTTGGAGAAAAACTAGCTTAATTTTCAAAAATTAGAGAAAAATTCAAATTAAATGACATATTAAAACTTTTGAAAATATTTTTGCTTTGGAAAATAAATGGGAGTCAGAAAATTAAAAAAATTATTTTATGGGGGTCAGTATTTTAGTTTTTTAAGGCTTGTATTTAATATTGCACTATAAATTAATCAGAAGTTGCACTTTTTTTAATACCAAGCTGCACTATATTATTTCCAAAAAGTACTACATTATTTTATGTGCACTGAATTATTCGGTTTTTATCAAAATAATCAAATCAGAACTTTTATATTTCAAAACTTTACTATATAAATCACTTCACACTTAAATAATTTTTGATTTTTACTAAAATAATTTTTGAGTTACACTAAAATAATTTTTGATTTGAACTAAAATAATTTTAAATATGAATTTAGAATTTATTTTTATTTATATTTTCAAAAAAGCTTATTTTATTTTATTTTCCGTCCCTTTTATAAATTCCTTGCGACTACTTATTTAGAAATTAAAATAATTAACAGCTAGAGACTCAATGGTAGATCATCATGGCATGGTAATTTTTTACGCGGCTTCTCCCTTAAATACTATGCTTCTTCCTGTCTCTCTTATTATCTTTAATTCTTATTTTCTTTAAATAGCCCATACTCTAAAAAAAATAAATAAATAATATAAATATAGATAATATAAAATAGTGCTTGTTGTATTTATTTATCTAAAAATGAATTAAAATAGTTCAGGCCCAAAATTATTTTAGTGCTTTTTAAACATTAATTTAGTGCTTAGTAAAGATTTTTTTAGTGCAAAATAAATATTATAGTGCAACTTGTGATTATTTATAGTGCAGAATGTATTTGATGCCTATTTTTAATTCTAGTAATTTGAACTGAATTTTCTCAAGTGATCAGAATCACCTGGACTTATGAATTTCTCAATTCTCACCTTTTCCTGATTAGTTTTAAGTGTAGAAAATAAAGTTTGAAGTAATTAGAAAAATTAAATTCTTTTTAATTATATTTAGTTTATTTTAAAAAAAATTACAAATTTTAAACTCTAATTTTACAATTTTTCTGTATTTTCTTCAACTTTTTCGGTCAAATCAAGTTCTTCTTCTTCAGTGTTGGTATCTTGTGTATTTTGGTCATTATTGTCAACTTTTTTTAACTTTGATTTAAGTTTTTCTTTGGCTTTCATGCGCTTGGCTCTTTTTTTGGCAGTTCTTTTTTCAGCCTCTGCAATGTTTTTTAGTCGAATTTCTTCGAATTCTTTTTGGGCTTTTTCTCGCTCTGCTTGTTGCTTGATGAACTCTTGTCTAAGCCGCTCTCGGTTACGACAACCACGGTATATGTCAAATTCACCACTACCAGCACCAGCACTCGCGCCCATCACATTCCGAACAAACTCGTGCGGATTCAAAGCACGCTTTGTATCAATTGGAACATCCTGTTCAGTTTCATTTGGTCCTGATAGAAAAACTTGTTGGTTCTTGAAGAAATTATTCAAAAATAAAATAAAATTTGTTGTCAAAATGTTACAGGATCTTTCATGAGCTTTTCAATAGTTTCTCTTTGAATGTCGGTTACTGTTTTTGGACCTTTTTTCCGCTGGATATTGTTTTCATCATCGCTTGACAAATCGCTCATTTTTCAAATGAATATTTTAAATTCTAAATAAATTTATTAATAAATAAATTAAAATTTGCAAATTTATTTTAACTAATTCACAGATCAACTTTGAACTAGTAAAATGCGCTAACGCTAGTAATATACTTTCCAAAATCAACAACACAGAAACTATTTAATCTATTTTATTCTGCCTTGTTTAAACTGTTTAAATTTGACTTTTCAAATTTTGAACATAACGATATAAATAACTTTCTTGAGAAATATGGATTATTTGGGTTCCAACACAGATTTTTATCTAGACTCCTAAACTTTGGTTTTAAAATATTTAAACTGGACAATGGTCCTATTTTATTAAAAGAAAGTTTAAAAGAAAATAAAATAAGAAACCTTAAATACAATTTAAGAAATAAAAACAATTTAATTGTACCAAAAACAAAAAAAAAGTTTGGAGAGCTAACTTTTTATGATTTTTTTTCAAAATTAATTAATAATTTTGTTATTGATCGTCTATGTTTATCCTTCAATCATTTCAAAACATCTATTTTTAATAATATAAATATTATCTTTCTTAAATCAATTAAAATTTTTGATAAATTTAATTTGGTGTACAAAAACTTTTACAAATCAATTAATTAAATTAATTAAATTTTTCTTTTTTTTTTATAATCTTTTTTATATAAAACATTTTGATAAATTGTATTTTAATGAATTATTTATTTTAATTGAAATAAATGAAGAGTTAATCAGTCTATTCAATAGATAAGGGCACTAGCCTGTTGATTAACCTTGAAACTTAGAATTAGAATTTTTTGGAAAATTTAATCTGAAAAAAAATTGTTCATAGTATTAAAGCATCAATACTCATTCTGTTCTTCAGAATAATTAACTAATTTTTATTTTGGTAAAAAAAATTTTAAAATATGATTTGGAAATTTTATTTTTAGCTTTTTTTTTGTAAATTTTGATTCTGTTTAAAACAGTTAGTTGGTTTAAAATTCATCTGGAACTTGCATTGGCAAAGCTATTTAAGCTTCAAAATTTAAAATAATAATTAATATAGATTTTTTTTGCTTGAAAAAATTTTAAACACCTAAAATCATTAAAAAAAACGAAAAATTAAAATAAAAATTTTATTAAAAAAATAAAATTAGATTAAAAATTTATTTTTAATATTAGTTATTTGAAATCTTATAAGAATAAAATATTGAGGATATTCTTTTTTTAACTTTATTTTCTTCTTTTATTTTCTTCTTTATCTCCTTTGTCAATCTAAGTATTCAAACTATCTTTTTATTATTCTTTGATATGATGTAATTTTATCTTTAAATAACTTGTTTAATGTAGATGAACTTGATGCTTTTTGTGAATCAGATGAAATTTATAAAGTAACTAAATTTTTAAAAATATTCTCATCATTAAAGTCAAATGTACCAATATCAGCATTCTCGTCATTATAATAATAATAATAATAATAATAATATTTATTTCAAAAAAACACCACTTGGGTGATGAAAGTAAAAAAAAATCAATTTAGAAAAAAAATTTGAAAAGTTAAATAGGAAAAAGTTAATTTCATTTTCTTTTTTTTTTGTTAATTCTCGTCATTATATTTTATCAAAAAAGCTTCAAATTTTTTAAACAATTAAAAAAAACTTGTTGGAGAAATAATTTCTATTAATAATTTTTAAAAAATTTAAAATTTAACCAATAATGCTCATAAGCCGCATTAGTAAATCTGAATTTTAATATTTTTTATTTAGATAAATTTATGTTTACTCGAAATAAAATTTAGTAGAAGTTTTATGCAACTATTCTAAAGGGTTTACCGTAATCGTTGGGCACAATAAAGCAACTGAGCTAAGTTCAAAGTTTTCGTGATTTCAGCTCATTTCAAAAAATTGTTCAAGCTTTAATTTACACAATTTTTTATTTAAATTAATTAATAAAAAAAAAAATTTCAGTAGTTAATTTTTGAATAAATATGTTTTAATGTTCCATATATTGATGTACCTGCATACACAATTAAACTTTATTTTTTATTGATACCATTTACCAAATATTCTACAAGTTATAATCTGCATTCAATTCATAAATCAAGGTATTATGAAAAATCTTTCCGAAAGTAATTTATTTTGTTAAAATATAAAAAACTTAGTTAAATCTAAATTTAGTCCGCGAAATTATTTTGAAATTTATTTCAATTATTTTTTAGAAACGACAGTCTTTTAATTGCCATTAAGATGACCAAATAAAAAGAAACATTTTTTAAATTTTATTTTTTAAAAATCATAATTAATGACATTGTTTAAAATATTATTCATTATTCTAGTTCTTTTTTAATGAAAAAAACTTTGGTCGTATTTTTTTTAAATTTAATAAAAACTATTTGTAAAAGTAAATCAATTATTTCCACAAAACTGAGGAAACTTATTCCCAAAAAGAGGCCCAAAGTTCCACCGATGCTTCCAACTAATCCATCCCAGCTAATGCTTTTGTTTTCAGTAATTTCAGTTTGCTTTAAATATTCATAATAAATATTTAATGACAAAATATTTTCCCTCAATTGTTCAATGCTAATGTTTGTTCTGTTCCCAAACAAATCTTTTATTTGTTTGGTATTTACCAAATCGTTACCATAGGACACAGATGGATATCTACTTATTGATTTTGTAACACCATAAGTGATAGATTCACATTCCAAAGGACAAAGTGATTCAATACTTTTCTTATAACTTGATTGCGTTAGTCTTTGAAATTCTACCAAGACACAATTTTGTTTTTCAAAATCATCACAAGGATTATTATTTTCTGAAATGAGGTTTGAACCCATTTCATCACATTCGCATTTTTTATAAATTTCTGACTGCATATAGGCAAAAAAACAATCATCTTGACGATAAGTTAAATTCGACCTAAACACTTTTCTGTAATATTCTGAATCAAATGAATCAATTTTGTCTAAATTTTCTATGCAGTTGCTGTAAGGTTTTTGCATTTGTTTTCTTTTGATTCGCTGCAAAATCAAATTTGTACCAAATCCAGGAGCAACATCTACACCTTGTCCAAATAATGGTTGCATAGAATTGTCATCTATGTAAACATGAGCGCCAGTTGTTCGACTTAAAGTTTTTTGATCTTCTGGTATGCCAACATACAATTCAATCATTAGTCCATTATACTTTCCAGCTTGAAAGGTTTTTTGTATTTCTTGGGAATTTTGATCAGAATTGAAACGAAAACAATTTCCAAACTCTGAATTGTAGAACCATGTCCATTGACTTTGATTACATGGTCTTAAATTGTAAAGACAGCTAATGAACATTTTATCAAATGGTAAAGAAAAATTTTTTTTTTCTTCATTTGAAATTGATTTTGAAAATGTTGTCAAAAAATACCTAAATATATTGTAATTAAAATTTAATTTAGAAAATTTGTCTTGAAAAATTGGGTCTAAAGTAGCATCAGTAAAACTGGTAAGGTTGTTTTCTTCTAAAATAGATTTGACATATTCTAAGCCTTGTTGAGTCACAAATGGATTAATGTTGCATATGGTTACCGCAGGGAAAGTGATCGAGTCCTTTTCAATAACTCGTATTTTGGTCACTACTTCAAAGTTGAAAAAGTTTATTAAATTTGTAATTATTAAAAAAAAACAAGCAGAAGTAGAGACCAAAAATAAAATAATCCACATTATTTTAATAGCCAAGAACTTGGTTCGAAAAATGTTAGGAAATCCATGCATTGTCATTGACTCCGTCCATTCTTTGAATATATCTAGAATTTTTGTTTTGTCTTCTTTCATTTCTTTTCTTTTATGTACCTGTTTTTAACAAAAATTTAGTTGAAATATAAATACATTTAATCCTTAAAAAAAAAATTGTTGTTTCATTATTTTTTAAATAATAACATTTCTAACGATTAATAAGCAATTTTTACGGAAAACTTTTTTCTTTTTAAATTATAAGTATTGATCCATTTAAGTTAATTCCGGAATTTGATAATTTTAAAATAGCTTGATCTTATTTACTTTAGAAAATCCAAATTTTCTTTATTAAATTTTATAAAAAACCGAATTTGTATTGAGAAATGATCAAGTTTTTAAACCTTTTTTTTTTTATATTTCAATATCCCGAAAATTTGAATGCTTATATCGTTTCAACTTATTGTGTTAATAATATTTTATTGATTAAAGACTCGAAAACATCCACAAAGTTTTATTTAACATACAATTTTAATTAGACATTCGAATTTCAAATTTGAAAAAAATTTTCCTGACAAAAATCTTCAAAAATTACAAAAATAAAGTTCTTTTCCACTAATTTAATTGAAAAAATTAGCTTTTTAAACTTTGATGATGAAAAACATGAAACAAATTATGCTTCACTAAATTCATAAAATAAAATTTGATTTTAATAAAAACAGCAAATATTAATGATCAAATAGAATATAAATATTTTGAGATTTATTTTATTGGCCTCTATTCTAATTAGAATTTTTTTTTTCAATTTGAAATTTATTTTATTTAAATAGTAAAATTAACTTTGAATTAGGGGGTTTTTTTTGTATTTTTGTAAAGAAATACAGCTTAAATTTTTAAGGCTGGTTTATTTTTTAAGTATTTGAAATTTAAGGGTTTACAAAAAATTTAATTTTCAATTCTAAATTAACATGTAATTTGATTAAAAATAATCAGTTAGTGGCAAATGTTTCTTTGAATTTTTTTCTTTAAACTGGACTGTAAAATGAAACATTGTTTTTTCACATTTTAAAACTTACAGAAAATCTATATTACAAAATCCGCATTTTATTAAAAATTTAAATTTTGTATCCGAATTTTTGTAAAAAAACTTACAATGCCAAATTTTATTTGACTTAAACTTAAAATTTAGTTTTCAAGGTTAATCAACAGGCTAATTATTTTATCATTATTTTTCGATTTGACCATTAGTTTACTTGATTATTTTATTTTAAAATTAATTACATTTTTATTTACATATTTAATTTTTTTCAGAGCAAAAACGGATTTTGTTCTATTAAGGTAAATTCTTTTAAATTAAAGACTTTTTAAATGAAATAATTTTATTTATTAGTCAAAACTAAATTTAAAATTTAAAAAGTTATTTTGGCAAAGGCACATTTTGTCCCTTTTTTTTAGTTCCCAAAGTTTTGTATCCAAAAAAGCTGAGAATCGCTCTTGATGCAGAAAACACAGTTTTCTCGACATCTTGATCACTGGTTTTGAGCAATGGATTTACTTCGACCATGTCCAAAGCACGTAATTTTCCTGTCTCGTGTATTTTATTGCCAATGTACATCAATTCAGACAAAGTCAGCCCACCAAGTACCGGTGTTCCAGTTGAAGGCGCAAACCATGGATCCAAAGAATCAATGTCTACACTCACATGTAGCGGCAGCAATTCTCCATCAATTGTCAAATGATCAATAGTTTCTTTTAGCACTTGTTTTATGCCCAATCTTTGAATGTCTGACATCGAAAAAGCTTTTATTTTGTATTTTTCAACCAGAATTCTAAAAATAAATTTTTTTTTTTATTTTTTTTGGTCAACATAATTTTATTGATATTTTTATAATTAATAAAAAAATATTAAAAATGCCTACGTTTCTTCAGGGTCTAAATCTCTAAGACCAATGTAGACCATGTTTCTGGCCGATAGACAAGGTTTAACCCAGTTGAACGCCTCCATTTTTGGCAAATATTTGTCCAGTTCATAGAGCAAAAATGAAACTGGCTGACCATGCAAATTTCCAGATACAGAAGTCAATGGAGTGTTTATGTCCGCATGAGCATCTACCCAAATCAGTCCAATGTGAGACCCAAGAGCATTTGCAGTCCCATGCACACTGCCAATAGCCAAGCTATGATCGCCACCAAGCAACACTGGCACATGACCATGCTTTATCGCTTCCTGCACCGAGTCTGACAATTTTTTATTTATTTGTGAAATACTGCGCAAATTTCTGTTGTGCAAAAATTGGACTTCCTCATGACTTGGAACGTCTTCCTCAAGCTCCACAAAATCGATGGGCGTATAATCTTAATAAATTTTAAATTTTAAATTTTTAATTTTATTTTTAAAACATGTTTATTTTACTTAAATTCTCTAGATTTGATAGAAGAAATTTATTTTTTAAATAAACTGAACCAAACTCAGTTCCGGGTTTTCCCTTTTTGGAATAAAAAATAAACAATTTAAATTAAAATTTTGTTTTACTTGTCCACGGCTAAATTTTGCATCAATTAAGGCAATTTTTTTATTGTTTGATTGTTGCATACTGGTATCAGATAATCTTGAGTGATGTTAATTTAAAAATGAGGCTTTATTTATAGACAAAAAATATTGATAAATGATATAAGTCTTATCAGTATTTACAAATAATTATACACCTTTAATAAGAAACTTGAGAAGCTTTTTAAATAAGAGCTGAATAACTAATTTCTTTTTTGCTAACTGTTGGAATTTATAATGTCATAGCAGCTACACGTGTTTCATTAGATATTTAGTATCAGAGAGAAAATTAATTTTAATTGAAAAAAAATTTAATATTTTTAGTAAATTTTATTTTATTTTAATTTTATGTTGTTTATAAATTAATTAACTGATAAAACAGTATCAAAAATCTTCATTGTGGAAACATCGACTTCTAATTCATTTGGCAAAGAAGTCCATACATTTGCTGAATGCAGTTAAAATGCATTATTGAATCAAAAGTTTTTTTTTCTATTTACAATTAATTTCATTTATTTTTATTTCCTTTTCTTTCTCTTATATCAAGTTTTTCAATGTGAAAGTCACAATTGTCACTGACGCATTGATTGAACAAATATTAAAACGTAAGGTCTCAAGTTTAATTTTATTTTCCTGCTTTTAACTTTTATTTTTATTATCAAATACATTAAAAATAAAAAACATTTATTTTTGCCGAAACGAAATAGTTTGGATGAAATCTCCTGTGTATATTTCCTCCAAAGAAAGAATAAAATTTAAGCCTTTAAACGTTTCTGGTGAAGAGTTTTTATTGAAGATACCAACTTTATGTAAATTCACATAAAAATGGTAAAATATTAAAATATAAACAAAAAAAATTTGCTAATTTTTTCAAACTAATCGATTTTTTTACTTTTTTTTAAATAAAAAACTATAACCTAAACCATCTATTTAATTTTTTATAAATTTCTGTCATCTATTATAAATTTGTGAGGCTGGAGGATAGTTAAAGTGGATCGTTGTTTTATATTTTCTTTATTTATATTATCAATAAAAATGTAGAGACTATTTATAATAATTCTCCTTAATTAATATTTAAGAAACTCAGCATTAAAAGTTAAGTAATAGAATATTAAAATTCATAAATTATATAAAATAATAAAAAACAGATAACATATTATTTAACTTAAATAATTAAAAACATTAAAGATTGTTACATGAGAACATGTTTAAATAATTAAAATATTTTAGAATGTTCTATGACTGCGTGTCATATCACAAATTTAAGCCAAAGATTTGAAAAAAATTGAAGAGAAAATGGATTGTTTTCACATAAAAAATAATTGATTTCCATTTTATTCAAAAAATATTGTTAGCGGCTTAATGAACTGGTTTGTTCGTAGCTAACATTACACTTCTTATTTATTATTCCCTAGTTATTATTTATATTTTATTAATTATTTTAATTGTTGGCTTGGAAATATAATACAAAAGGGTCTACCTTTCAACACAAAAAAATAACCATTCAACACAATTTCAAAACGCTCAGCACAAAATGATTTCTTCTCAACACAAAAATTAAAATTTAAAAAAAATACTTTTAGCATTAAACTGGGTAAGAAAATGACTTGTTGGGAAAATTTAAAAAAAAATTTATTCAAGAACTGCTATAAAGTTTACCTTAACAGCAACTTAACAGAAACAGAAACTTACTTTATTATCATTAAATAAAATTAAAAATTTATTTTATTATAAATATTTTTGTGCTGAAAAAAAAAATCCTTTAAGATTTATTTTCAAGCACAATTTTTTTGTGTTAAATGTTTTTTTTTTTTTAAATTCAATTTTTTTTGCTTAGAAGAAATCGAATTGTGTTGAATGTTTTTTCAGAAATTGATTGTGCTGAAATAATATTCCCAATACATAAGTATGTTTATAAGAAAATGCTAAAAAAAGATTTTTTGGTGACTTTTGGTTGATTTGCAAGTGTTTATGAGAAAATACTACAGTTGTAATTCATATCAAAAGATTAGAAACTTCACAAATTCTTTTATTCAAATGGCTAATAAAAAGCTCGTTAGCCTACAACAATATCATGTCGATTTAAAATTGCTTTAAATTGTATAAAAATTAACAAAAAAATAAACCAAAGCTAAAATTTAGGGGTGAAATTTTAAAGGTGCTACTGATTTTACGCTTAAAATCTTTAGATGAACTCTTAAAATTTTAACTTTATATTTAAAATGCTAAAAGATCAATTCTATAAATGTTCAAAAAAAATTCTTTTTATAACAAAATGAAAAGTGTGAATAAATTTTTATTGATAAGTGATTTTATTAAATTTAAAAATAATTCAGATCATAATTTTAATAACTTTTTATTAATATTTTTAACTCCCTTAAAACAATTCTTCGGAATAATAAATGATTTAATGATCATAAATGTTTTTTAATGATCACCTAAAGCCATTTCTGTCTTAGCAATTTAATTATTTTGATAATCTATGAATTTAAAGAATTATCAAAATCTTCCTTTACACAAAGTATATTTGATGAAGCAAATAAGTCTATTATACATCATATAATAAAAACAAAATACCATGAGAACTCGATTTTTAGACAGATTTATGGATGTTTGTGATAAAAATTGGTATGTGGAAGGACAAACAAACATTAGAAAAGCAATTGGTGTCATTGAAAAACTGAAAAAAAAAATTACGAACATCGGCTAGATATATTTGAGGCTTTTGTGAAATTCAGTACAAAATGATAAAAAGAACAGAAAAATATGTTAAAAAAATTGAATAACTTTTTTTCTAAAGGTTTAAACTTAATTCTGGAGATGCAACATAGTGCAACGTTCAAAGTTGCATCAAATATCAAGGTCTGCTAAATTTGCAGAGTTTAGCAGCATTTTGCAGAGATTTTGCACATCATTAGCAGACTTTTACAGTTGATGCAGCTTTGAATGTTGCATTTACAGAATTAGTTTTAAACTTTTAGAAAAAAGTAATTTAATTTTTTTACACTTTGTTCTGTTCTTTTGTACTGAACTTCACAAAACCTAGGTTTGATATATTTTTTTTTATTTTAATTTTAGAATTTATTATAAAATCAAACTCTTGATTAGTTTTCTTAAATAATAAATTTTTTTTGAATTATTATAATAAAGGTATTTGTAATAATTACTTGTATGTTAAAAAAATAATTATTTGGGTATGTTTTTATTATTAAATTTATTAAACGGAGGTAAACACAATGAGAATATTAAAAAGTAAAAACCTTTTTTTTTTATTTTTATTATTTAAGGAAATTTTATTTTATTTGTTTCTTGTTAGTACTCTGCAAATTTTTTTACTTTATTGGATTTTTTTTATTTTTGCCCTGTTATTTTTTTGCTTTTTGAAAATTAAATTAAACATTTTAATTTTTAATATTTTAAGTATTTATTATAATTTTTACTAGTTTTCCAATCTACAACAAACTCCATTCCTTAAACCAGTGTTCCACACCGAATCCCATTTAATTTTTAATATAATCATTAAATAAACCAAAAAGTACAAAAATGAGCAGGATCAAATAAAATAAAATTACCATTAAGTACAAACAGTACTAAAGGAACAAAAAAGAAAATGATTTTTGAATAGTTTAATCACATTGTCAATCGATTATCATAAATGAGTGCATTATTATTGGGTATAAAAAAAATTAAAAAAAGTATTTACTAGAAAAAAAATATAACAATTAATATAAAATCAAGAAAATTTTACAATTTATGATAAAATCAAACAAAGAAAGATAAAAATAAAAAGTTTCTAATTACTAAATGTTAATTTTATAGCAAGTTGAAGTTTATGATGAATTTAAATATCATTTCAATTTCATATATGTTTAAGTTTAAAAAAATTCTATTTTTTTTTCAATACATTTTATTTATTGTAGTTTTATTAATATTTATCAAATGTTGCATCAAAGTTAATTTTTAGAAAAAAAATTAATATAAATTTTTTAAAATAAAGATTTTTGAATTGATTATCAAATTCAACTTTTGTATTTTTTTTATAATTTCATGAATCATATTCATTTTTTCTTTTCGTTTTTCTATTGAAAATAAATAAAAATAAAGCAAGAAGTTTTTATGAATAAATATGAAAAAATAAGCAAAAAAAGTGTTGTTAATTACCCTTCTTTAAAAATAATTACTTGATGTTGAAATCATTTAATTTTTGTTTATTTTTATTTATTCTTGTTGAAAATAATTTAATTTATTTTAAATTTGTCTCAACAAAATTGAAAATAATTTTATATTAGAAGTGTTTGATTTATCTTCGTAACTTATCGATTGGTCAAGCAATGATTATACTCAGAATTGTACAAAAGTCAAAAAAAATTGATTTCAAAGTCTTTCAACGTCAATTTTCATTCAAGTCCGTAACTTGACTTTTAAAAATTTTCAAGTCAATGCGTTTAATCTGACTTTGTATTCGTTTTTTTTAAATTCATTAAACTTGAGTTGACTTAAATTTTATGACTTTTTAATAACCTGATTATACTTTTTTTTTATTAATTATTTTTGCTCTTATATAATTTCTTTAGCTGTAAATAAGCAGATTTTAACAATGCCACTGAAGTATATTCAGACAATAATTGTACCAAAAGTAAAAACTAGAAGACCAGTAAAAGCATGTCATTGAATTAAATTTGTTTTTATTTTTTAATAAATATTTTTTTTACTTAAAATGAATATTTTTAATTGACTAATAGTTTTTTGCTAATCTTTTTAAATAAAAAACAAATTATTTCAATACATAACTAATTACTAAAAATTTTGGACAAAAAAATAATTATTTTCAACATAAATTTTTATACAGCAGAAAACTCAACATAAATTAATTTAATACAAAATTCAGGTAATATTTTCTCGCACAAAAGAAGCGATCCAACATCGATGGACTTTCAATATTATTCATTTATAATTATTTAATTTTATTTTAGATACTAAAAGTTTCTTTTTTGTTCAATTTTTTCATACAATTGCCTATTATTTGTAAAAAACAAAAATAGGAATTTTTTTTTCATTGAATTTATTGTTTAAAAGATTTTTTCATTGGAAAAATGTGATCAAGTTTATTTTCAAGTCGAGATCGATCAATTTTTCAATTTAAACAAATTAAATTAAAAACATTGGTGTTATTTCTCTTTTCATTTATTTATTTGTTAATCTGTGCTTTGCTAATGCTCCTTCAGAATAAAATAAAAAAAAAAAAACTTTAAATAAAATTAAATAGGATAAAATAAAAAGAAAAAAAAGGATAAATAATTTATTAATGATAACTTTTGTGTATTATTTGCTATTTAAATTAATTTAAATAAACTACTAGATTGTCAAGGTTTAGTTAATTTAAAAACAAAGATTATCGACAAGGTAAAAATCTCGGAAGCCATTAAGTACTTAATTCAATGTTAAATATTTTGTTCATCAACACAAAACAATAAGATTAAGCCAAACAATGAGAAGAAGAAGAAGAAAAAGTAAAGTGAATCAACTCAAGAATTCAAAAAGCAAATAAACTTGCCATAAAAAATTAAGTAAATCCGGCAAAGTTTAATGTGTCCAAGTCAAACATCTCCTTTTTTTTATCTTTTTAAAAATATTTTCTTTTATTTGCTCGACATATTTGCACTATTTTCATCATCTGCACGTCTATTTCCTAACACCGGTCTTATTCAACTCCATTTCCTTACATAATCAAAGTCAATTAAAAATTTTAAAATTTATTTAAAATATAACTTAAAAAAAATATTTGGTAAATAAAAGAAAAAAAAAGAAAAAAAAAGAAAAAACTCGCGCATCCGGTCTTTGTACATTTAGGCCCACTTGGGCGACGGTGTGCACGAAGTTGCCAGATCAGTTTTGTCCAAGCAAACCTTGGGCGAGTCGAACCCACTATCACTGGGCAACGAGGACTGCTGCACCGAACTATCCACATCACTAGTGTTCGGCGACAGCTTGACATAATCATTTTCGTAATAATTTGAATAGGAATAGTTCATTTTCGGATAGCCATTGTTGACCGCTGCCAAGGCAAGTGCATAGTTGGCGTAGTTGTTTCCCTGGTTGTAGTAGCCGTTTGATTGCCAGTACATGTTGGGCGAGCTGGCGTAGCCCAATTGATTGTGATAGGTGAAATTTTGGTTCTGGAACTGATTTGGCGATGTTTGGTTCATCAAACTATGCATTGCTTGATTCGACTGGTTCCAGTCGAACTCATTCGACAACATCAATGATTGATTAACTAGAAAATAAATAAATAATTGTTTTTCACCAAAAATTATTCTGAGTGATGTTAAATTTTTTTTTCCACTCTTTTTTTCACAAAGAATAAACAATACTTGAAAAAAAAACTAATGAAAAAGAAATGTAAAAAAATTTTTAAGTGGACCTGATTTTTCTTAAAAAAAAAAGCTAGCTAATAAAATTAAATTTTTTTAAATAAAGTTTTTAAAAAAATATTTAGATGCAAAACTGCGGGTTAAAAATCATCAGAAATTTATGCTAAAAACACCATATACATTATTAATTTATATTTATTAATCAAACTCCTAGATAAAATTTTAAAAGCTAAAAACTAAAAAAATAAAAAATTTAACTGTTAATTTTAAACAATTTTTTAATTTATGTTTTTTGAATATTTGTTCGGAATTGGTGTAAAATAGCTTTAGTCTAATAATTTAATTCTAAAAATAAAGATTTGATAGCTAAAGATTTTCTATTTTATTGTTTTTTTCGGCTTCCTTCATGTGACACTTCCTAAATTTAATTAATTAAATAGATAATTTCAAAAATAAGTTTTATAAGGACTGCAAACGAAGCCTTGTGAAAATATTAAAAAAATTTAATTCTGAATTTCAATTGAATCATGATCTTCTTTCTGAAGAAAAAATGAAAATAATGTTTTTAAAAAAAGTTTTTAATAATTGATTTAATAAGCAAAAATAAACCATTATCTTTTTTTCTTCTTTTTTCTATCATCATCTAAAAGGTTTGTATGTTTTAAAAAGAATTAAATTTATTTTCATAAAAACACAAAATTATATAAAAAAAATTTTTTAATAATTAATTTAATTTAATTTTTTTTTAATTTTTCCTTCTATCATTATTAAGAGATTTTTTGAGAAAAATTATTTTTTCCTAAAAGTTATTCTTGAAAATTAATCTAAAAAAAAATTAATTTTTTTTAATATTTCTTTCTCTCATCATCCAAAATCTACTTTCTGAAACATTTTTTTACTAATTATTCTTAATAATCAATTTTAAAAAAAAAATTTTCAAGCTTTCCTTCTAAAATTAATTTTTTTTATTTTTTAATTTTTCCTTCTATCATAATACAAAATGACTTTTCTAAATTCAAAAAAAAAAATATTAATTTATTTTCTTAAAAAAAACAACAAAACTACTTTTTAAAAATTTCTTTTTATTTTATTTAATCACAATTTTTTTATATTTTTCCATCTTTCATCCTTTAAAGAAGTTCTTAGTGAAACAATTTTTTTTTTTTGTTTAATATTAATTCTCAATAATTAATTTTAAAAAGAAAATTTATCTTTTTTAATTTTTCTTTCTTTCATAATCCAAAAGTAGCTTTCTGAAATTAATTTTCTCTATTTTTAAATAATTCTTAATAATCAATCTAATAAAAATAATTTATTTTTTAATATTTCCCGCTATCATCATCCAAAAGGCCAACTATTCACAACAAACGAAAACCATTTTTTAAAAAGAAAATTTCTTAGTAATCAATTTAATTAATTTTTTTAATTTCTCCGTTCTTTTTAGAAATAAATTTTTTTAAAAATAATTTTCAATCAATTAATATATTAAAAAATTTTGTAAGTTTTCTTTCATCATCCTCCATGAGGTTCATTGTGAACAAAAAAAAAAAGAAAAAAGCTTTCTGAAGAGTGGTGGTGCAAGCAAAAAAAAATTAGAAAAAAAAACTTCTAATAATTAATTTAATAAAAAAAAAAAAAAAAAAATCCTACTCGCTGGACTGGTGAATTGATTGAAAGAGCTGGATGAAGCCGAAGAGCTGGACGACAAAGGAGATGAAGAATTAAGCGGCCTGGTCTTGGTCTCATCAAACTGCTTGACATACTGGTGATGATAGGACTGAGAGGCCGAGTACGGACTACTTCTGTGCACAGAGCGGACCCGTTCGGGCCCGCCACCTCCACTCTGCTTAGCATAATAGGCCCAATTGTGCTCAATGGCCGCTTGACCAGCAGTCTGCTGCAGCTGCGGCACCATCGACTGCTGCCCATTCATCTCATAGTGATCATTGTCACAGGCATCTCTGTCGGGCCGTTCGCGCACGTCCAAAAAAGCCTTGGCAAACGGATTGAATCTAATTTTAAGACTGGTTATCTCCTCGTTCTGGTAGGCAGTGACAGCAATGAACTGGGTCTCGCTGAAGCTGGCCTCGGCTATTTTCTCGCGCATATTCGAGTTCAACTTGTACACTATGATCCTGGGCTCGTACTTGTGCAGCGAGTTGAGCTGAATTTGTCCCTTGTTGGGCGGCTTGTTGGTCAGCTTTATTTTGTTGAAGGCCACCGAGTCTTTCATCCAGTGGGAGCCGAAGTTGGGCGAGTCCGGATGCTTGTACTCGCACTTCAGCTGGACCGGGTCGGGCTTGGTGCCCTGCTGCCACTCGCCATTTATGTACTTCCACTTGTGGTTGTCGATCTGGATGAAGTCGACCACTACTTCGTAGATGGCCGTGGGCTCGAGGTGTGCAAAGCTGGTCTTGAGCACCGGGAACATGTTGCGGCCCGACCTGGTCACAATCATCTCGTTGGTCTTGCCGTAGAAGCGCATCCACAGATCGCGGTCCTCCAGTCCAATTTGGATGCCGTTGTTCATTGTCTTGAGTGCGTATGATGACGATGGATCGTTTTTGCTCATTACCATTCTCTAGATCAAAAAGTGAAGTTCTAAATTGGAGAAAAAAGCGCCCTTTAAAAACTGGCTTAAATGTGGCCAAACTAGATTAAACAAATTAAATGTTTAGCGTGCAAATGATAAATTTGATTTATCTATGCCCAAAGTTATTTAACTTTTAAATTAGAGTGATCGTATTAGTAGAATAAGATTTTTTTTATATTTTGTTTTTTGTTCTTTTTTTATATAGGCTTTTGGTGGATGGTTTAGATGGCCAATTGAATGTGATTAGAATAGACAAGACACAAAGAGAGAGAAAGCGAGCCAATTGAATTTATTTTATTTTGTATTTTTTGTTGTGGCTAATTTTATATTTTCATATGTTGACACTGCTTAATTTGATTTTTGTTCTTGATTAATTGACTAATTGATTAACCTGTTGGCTTGTGATGTTGGCTTTTGACGCCTCGGATTATTTCGCTCCGAGTATTCAAAAACACTTTTCTTTTTCTCTATTTTTTTTGTTGTTCCTCTTCTATTCGGTGATCTATTCCAAATTCCACATCCACTTGTTATCCTCTGCTTTCTCACCTTTATCCGTCTTAATTCTTTCCTGCTTTCTTCTTCTTCTTCTCATTTTTTTTGCACATAGACAAAAAAATTATTCAAAACTTTTAGTTTTTCTAACCATTTTGGAGAAATCAGCAAAAATAAAAAAAAGGAGAGTCTCATTCCAAATTGAAATTGTCATAGTCAAATTAACAGAGAAAGTATGATCTCAAAGATACAAGAGAGTAGAAATAAACGATTTGTATTAGTCATTGCAAGGATGCATTTTTTTTTACTGATAAATAGAATAAAAAAGAAGTGGCTGGAGAAAAAAATTATCTCTTTTTTATAATAAATTTTTATAGATGATTTGAAAAAAAATTATTTTTTATTTCTTAATAAATTTTATTTTTTGTTTCAGTCTAAAAACCTGAAGATTAAATAAAAAAAAAAATTATTCTTTTTTTTTCTTAATAAATTTTATTTTTTGTTTCAGTCTAAAAACCTGAAGATTAAATAAAAAAAAAATTATTCTTTTTTTTTCTTAATAAATTTTATTTTTTGTTTCAGTCTAAAAACCTGAAGATTAAATAAAAAAAAAATTATTCTTTTTTATTTCTTAATAAATTTTATTTGTTTCAGTCTAAAAGCCTGAATAAAGTCATCTGGTAGAATTGCATTGAAACTAATTTACTTTTTATTTAGACTTTTTTAAATAAAAAAATAAAAAAAATTATTTTAATTATTAGACAAGGGACTTGATTAATAAAAGAAGATAGTAGGATGAAAAGCAAACTAATAGGTTTAATGATACTACTACTACATGTTGTATACTTTTTTTAGGGGTCTAGTAGACAAATGAAGATAAAGGAAATAAGTTTGTTGTAAATAGTTTATTCTAAAAATATAAAGAAAGAAGTGGCGCCACGTTCCTGTTAGAAGACTGTAAATAGTGTAATTATTGTATATAAAAAGATTGCAAATAAAGTATGAAGTTAAATGTTCACTTAAAGTGCTTTATATGGCAATTGAAGTGATATGGCCAATTGCACTATCCTACACTACAATTAACTAAATCATGTCACTGACCGAGACATGTCGTAAAGGAACCAGTCCCTGAAAGAAATTTCTGATCATTTATCAGTTTTAAAAATAAAATAATATTAATAAATATTTAATTTTTTTAACTTTTTTAAAATAAATATTCAAAAAAAAAAGATTTTTTTCATGCTACCCAACCACCCAAGTATATATTTAATAAATAATAGTTACAAAGAAATCAAAAAATCAGAAAAAAATCCCAAGGAAGTATGGACTTGAGTGGAAAACAAAAGTAAAGATTCCATGTAAAATAATCAAAAAAAAATGTTTTTTTTTCCTCAATCCATATTTTTTTGTGAGAGTGGTCAGCGAGCTTACTTCATTAAATTGAAGATTAAACAGAGATTTGACAAAATAAAGTGAAAGCATAATTAAAAATTATGATATTATAAAATCATAACAATTGACCAATTAAAAATGGTATCTAATTATTTTTTTTTTACTTTAATTAAAATATGTTATCTAGAAACCTGAATTCTGAAAAATTAAAATTTGATGACAGGGAAGAAGTCACCAATGTAGCATAGAGCATAGTCCCACTGTCCTTCATGAAAAAAAGTTTAGTGTAATTAGCTTTATCCACTTGATCATTATCTTGCAAAACAAGGTAATAAAATTTAGCACCAATTTACAACAATTAGTAGAAGATCTCATTTAATAATGAAGAATATGTGAAAAAAGGATGCTGAAAAAAAAACAATTTTTTATTATCATTTAAAAAATAAAGTCTTCTAATTCAAATAAATCTATACTTTAATTCCTTATGCTTTCGACTAACTTTGATTGTGTCTTTTTGATTTGATAGAATTAAATAAAAAAAAATATGACAAAAGTAATAACTAAAAAAAGAGCAAAATTTTAATTTTAAATGTTTAAATGAATTTCACTTTTTAGTTTTCTTTTCATTTCTTCGCTCTCACTTTCTATTTCGGACTAGTTTCTTACTTCATTCTTCCAGATCACTTTGTTAAACATAAGATGAGGGAGAAATTAAATTTTAAAACTTTAGCATAATTGCAACAAATTAAGTTAAATTATTCATTTTTTTTTACCACAACACAACACATTCTCTTCTCGCCACTTACTTCTCGTGATCTAATAAAATGTCTAACCATTCAACTGTCATTCATTTCAAACCTCAATTATTAAAGCACTTCCAATTGTATTCTTTGGGCGAGCAACACCCTAGAGAAAGAAGACAAAAGTTTTGTCAAATCACTTCACAGCAAATAGAAAAAAAATTTGATTTGATCAAAATAAACTTTTTATTAATAAAAATATCCACAAAATTTTCTTGATTATTTATTTTATTTAAAAAAATGGCTGTGATACAATCATGTTCGCTTTCTTTAATTTTTGTTCTCTCTACTCCTTAATGTTAACTTATCTATTTTTTGCATCTCAAGCACACTGATTCAAACTTTGGATTTCAATAACTTATTGTACCTTTTATTGATTTAAACCCTTTTACATCCCCTAGAGATTTTTTTTTTCAAAAAATAAACGAAAAAAAAAATAGTGAGGGGAAAACAATAATTTAATTAGTGCAAACTAAAAGAGACTAAAGAAATTAGCAATGTATCTGGAATGGAGAGTGCTACGGCTTAAATATGTATCTATGTGGCTAGAGAAAGAGAGCGTATGGTTTCAATTTTGAGAAAGGCTGTAAAAGTTATGTAAAGTGGCTTTTGAAAGAAAAGAGCCAGCGACATTTGATTTGTATTTAGAAGCGGTCGGCTACAAAGCCCGTATTTATGGCCACTAAATTGGTTCCGTACAAACTGGCTGCTTTTAATCTCAAGAGAAGTCAATAATTTTTTTATGACTTGGACAATTAACTGTTCTTTTTTGTTTAAAGGCTAAATGAGTTTTGTTTTATTGCTGTGCACCAATAAACGAAAACGCCTTTTAATGCAGGCAAATATTTACATTTGTTTTTTTTTGTTTCGCATTGTGTTTTAGGTCCTATTTGTCCGGAATAGCTTGCGAAATTAGAGAGATACAAAATTACCTGTGTGACTATTGACTTAATTGCTTAGTCCTATTTAATCTTGTGTGTTAATAGTTTATCTCATTTGGCAAATAAATCGGATCTTTGTACTAGACTTGAAGTCATTCAGCCTATTACCTAAAGCCGTTCATTTGCCATGAGAATTTCTAGACCTAGTTTTTTCTTCTTCTTTTTTTTTCTTGCTTTGTTTCTCAACTCGCCTCCATTGACCATGTTGCTCAAACATTTGCTTTTCACTTGTAGAAATTAGCCACCGAAAACCTCTTGATAAAATTCTGTATTTTTAAATTTTTTATAAATTTTTTTTCCGAGTATTCGTACTGATCAGGTTGGTCTCAATTTTTTCCCTTATTTGAATAATTTTTTTTATTTTTTATTTAACTTTTATAGCGTCAACTTGATGGTGAAAAGAAAAAAATAGCAAAAATTTTTATTAAAATAAAAATTGATTTAAATTAAAAAAAAATTAAAAAACTTGTTATTATCATTAAATTTGTGTCCAAACTAAATTGTTGTAGAGTGGAATATTAATTTGTGGTGTCGATAATTAACTAACCCTTACCCGACTTGGCCAACTCTGTTGTCACCAGTGTTTATCAAATTCTAAGGATAAGTCATAAAAGCCTCTAAAAATTAAAACAAATTTAAAGAATTTAAATTTTAAATTTTTAAATTAAAAAAATTTTTTTTTCAAATCATCTAATTATTGTTCGTTCGTATCGATCGGGTTGGTTTTTTAATTTTTTGATTTTTTCTTTTATTTGAAAAAATTTTGTTATTTTTTAATTTGTATTTTTCCAATCAATTAATATATTAAAAAACAGTCTTAAATTTTCTTGTTTTAAATTAAAAAAAATTTTTTTTTTTTAATTATCTAATTATTGGTACCGATAAATTTGGTTTATTTGACCGAAACCTCTTAATAAAATTCTGTATTTTAAATTTTTTTTTTAATTTTTCAATAAACGTTCGTATCGATCGGGTTGGTTTTTTAATTTTTTGATTTTTTCTTTTATTTGAATTAATTTTGTTATTTTTTATTTTGTATTTTTCCAATCAATTAATATATTTAAAAAAACAGTCTTGAAATAACAAACATAGCTACAACTTGATATTCAATTGGAAAAAATAAGCAAAAATTTTTCGGAGGTGAAATTTGGATCAAAATCTGTTGCAAAATATGTTTTATTAAATTGAACAGTAGTTTTATTTCAATTTTTAGCAATTAAATTAAAAAATAAATGTTAAACATTTAAAAAAAAAATTTAAACGTAAACAAAAATAAAAAAATTACTTATATTTAGAAGGATAAATCGAATATTGATAGAATCATTACTTTATGTTAAGTTTTTTTAGATTTTTTGTTAAAATTTTTGAATATAAAAAAAATTGCTTAGTTAAAAGTTATTTTGCTTTAAACATCACCGCCGCATTAATATTAATCTATTTAATTTTTAAAAAAAATTAATAAAATGAAAAATTTATTTAAATTAAAAAAAATAAAAATGCTTGTTATTGTCATTAAATTTTTGTGTCCAAACTAGATTGTTCTAGAGGGAAAAATTAATTTGGTGTGTTGTTGATTATCTTAGAGGCTTCACCAACTCTGTTGTCACCAGTGCTAAGGATTTGTGATAAAAACCTCTAAAAATTTTAATTTAAAATCTTCCAAAAATTGGTACCAATATGTTTGGTTTGAAAATGTTATTTTTATACGCATTAAAAATTTAATTGTTTTCCTATATATGAATACATTTTTTAATATTTCATGCAATTTTTATTTTTCCAATTAATTTATAAATTGAGAGTTAACCATTCTTGAAAAAACAAAGTATCTTGTTTTTTTACCTCAACCTGATATTCAAAAGAAAAAAAAATAGAATAAATTGCTTTTAATTTTTTTAAAAAAATTTTATTAAACACAAAATTTATTTTAAATAAAAAATTTAAAACATTTATGATCATCTGCTGCTGTATTCTTCTTTGTTTAAGTATTTTCATAATTTTTTTTGATTAATAAAAAAATTTGATTTTTTTCTTATATTCGAAATTATTTTGATTTTTAATAATTTTTTTTTAGTAAATTAAAAATAAATGTTTTTAATTTTTTTAAAAAATTTTCATTAAATACAAAATTTATTTAAAATAAAAAATTTAAAAGACTTATGATTATCTGCTGCTGTATTCATCTTTGTTAAAGTTTTATCATTATTTTTTTTAATTAATAAAAAATTATGATTTTTTTTCTTATATTTGAAATCTTTTCTTTGAGACATATTTTTCAAAATTTTTGATTCTATTTTTCTTTAAAAAAATGAAAATTATACACATCATTGAAATTTTTATATGTATATTTTTATTTTTATAAGTATATTTGTGAATAATTGTGTGAAAATAAAATAAATAAATAAAAATCTCAATTAAAATCGGAAAAGTATCCTTTTAAAAAAATAATTATAAGCTGTCATAGCATTTGAAAGTGAATTAATTTCTTGAAATTGTCCATGGTCTAGTAATTTTTTTTAAAGATAATTAAAAATAATCAAAAGTTATTTTCATTAAATTTTGTAAAATTTCATAAAAATTTTACTCAATGATTTTAAAGCTTTTTCAAAATTAATAATGAAATCAATTGATCTATAAAAAGACTGGAAACTCTCCGATAAGATTAAATAAACATGATTATTATAGAAAAAAAATTGTCTTTTTTTTCTATTTGTAAATATAAACCACACCTAAGCGGCGTTTATTTGCAAACTTTTTTATTTTTAAAGTTTTAATTAAATTAATTTAATTATTAAAAAATGATAGAAATTTTTAAGTTTTAAAATTTATTATTTAATTTATCAGCATTATTATTTATTTTCTGCAAAGTTCCGATTGGAAAAGGGTGTCTTGTCAAGAACATTTATGTCATCAAATTGGAAAAAAATTCAGGCCATATACCAGGTCTCACTTAAGCATTTTCACTCATCTTTTAACTCAGTTATTAATTGAATAAATTTAATAGTCTATCCAAAATTTACAAAATTTTAAAACTATAATTATTTAATTAACATTACAAAATTTTAATATTATTTTTGCCACTCTAGCCTCTATAAATTTCGCTGAAGAAATCTTTTAGCTTGGATTAAGTGCAAGAACATAATAAAAAATGTTGATCAATTGATATTTAGCAATAAAAAAACTTAGTAATTTTAATGTGAAAAAGCAATTAAATATACAAACAAAAATAGAGTTATAAAAAAGAAAGCTTTAGAACTTTTCGCGATGAACACAATTGGAACATGAAATCAGAGAATAAACAAATGCTAACCAAATATATTCATTTATTCAAATATTTAAATAAAATTGAGAAAATATCCAAGAAAAAATTATTTTAAAATTTAAATTTTAAATTTTCAGTTTTTAAAAATGAATTAAATTCAATTTTGTTGTCTAAATGATCTATTGTACATTTTAATCGAGCCAGTTTATCTTTGCATGTTCAACGAATTCGGCAATTTGTTGCCAAGTTCATTTACAATGGACAGCAACGAAAAATTTGCCGGGTCTAAAACAAATTCTTAGTCTCTAGATTAAATAATTTTTATTCTTAAAATTCACCTTTTTGTTTAGTTTCATTTACTAAACGATTTATTTCCTTGTCATAATCAAAATACATTTGATAATTTGCTTCATTTATTGGTTTTAAAACTTCAGAGTGAAAGCTGTTCGTGTTAGGCTCAAAGCTTATCATCAGCAACAGTGATCCTACCGAGTTGCCATCTCGTTGCTGGTTGAACAAATACAACTAGAGATAAAAATTTTTTTTTAAATTACTTCCAACCAAAATAGATTATTACCACAAAATATAATTTATCTTTTTTTTGAAATCCTACTTGGGATGTTTGATAAAATGACTGAAATAAATTTTGTTGCTGATTCGAAAGTTGATAGCCACTTGGTATTGTCCATGCAAATTTGATGCGCCAATTTTTGAGCATTACGGGATTCTTGGATAGAAAAATCTTAAGTATTAGCTTGGTAGGGCTTTTTGGCGAAAAACATGCACCAGGTTTTGCGCCAAAAATTTTAATCAGACTTATTTTTAAGTCACAGTTTTAAGTCTAAGTCATGACTTGCACAAAAATTTTTATCAATATCTGCTTTATTTGGACCAGTTGAAAGAATTTTTTCATAATTTGGTTACACCAACAGACCACATGGGTCAAGATTAACAGCCAGGAATTTGGAAGCAACTACTTTATTGGTATCAAATATGGATTTATTAAATCATTGACTTGACTTAAAGAAAAAAACAATTTAAGTCATTGACTTGACTTGAAAAAAAAAAAAGAATTTTAGGTCATTGACTTGACTTAAAGAAAAAAAAATTTTAAGTAATTTACTTGACTTGAAAAAAAAAAAATTTTAGTCATTGACTTGACTTGAAAAAAAAAAAAATTTTAAGTCATTGATTTGACTTGAAAAAAAAAAATTTTAAGTCATTGACTTGACTTAAAGAAAAAAAATTTAAGTCATTGACTTGACTTAAAGAAAAAATAATTTTAAGTCATTAATTTGACTTGAAAAAAAAAATTTAAGTCATTGACTTGACTTGAAAAAAAAAAAAATTTTAAGTCATTCATTTGACTTGAAAAAAAAAAATTTAAGTCATTGACTTGACTTAAAGAAAAAAACAATTTAAGTCATTGACTTGACTTGAAAAAAAAAAAAGAATTTTAGGTCATTGACTTGACTTAAAGAAAAAAAAATTTTAAGTAATTTACTTGACTTGAAAAAAAAAAAAATTTTAAGTCATTCATTTGACTTGAAAAAAAAAAATTTTAAGTCATTGACTTGACTTGAAAAAAAAAAAAGAATTTTAGGTCATTGACTTGACTTAAAGAAAAAAAAATTTTAAGTAATTTACTTGACTTGAAAAAAAAAAAATTTAAGTCATTGACTTGACTTGAAAAAAAAAAAAATTTTAAGTCATTGATTTGACTTGAAAAAAAAAAATTTAAGTCATTGACTTGACTTGAAAAAAAAAAAATTTAAGTCATTGACTTGACTTGAAAAAAAAAAAATTTAAGTCATTGACTTGACTTGAAAAAAAAAAAATTTAAGTCATTGACTTGACTTGAAAAAAAAAAAATTTTAAGTCATTGATTTGACATGAAAAAAAAAAATTTAAGTCATTGACTTGACTTGAAAAAAAAAAAAATTTAAGTCATTGACTTGACTTAAAGAAAAAATAATTTTAAGTCATTGACTTGACTTAAAGAAAAAATAATTTTAAGTCATTAATTTGATTTAAAGAAAAAAAAATTTTAAGTAATTGACTTGACTTAAGACTTGTGACTTAAAAACAACTCTGATTTAAATCTGATCTTGACAACATTTTTTGTCTTAGTTTTGAATTTAAAAAAATTTTTAAAAATTTACCATCTCGTAACCTAAAAGTATGCTAAAATCACGTAGCAATTTGGCATTGCTTAGCGACACCATATTGAAAAAAGCAACAGCCCATGCTGGTCTAAAAGGTGGCACCACTATTCGCTGGTTGAAATAATTTTGAATTGATTCGACTGAAATTTCTGCACTTGTAGGGAAAAATTGGATCGAAAACGCTGTGTAAATAGATGAAATTTCATTGATTATCTGAAATTCCATCAAATAGGTTTTGTACAAATTGCTGTCTTGATTTTTCAGCGAAAACTTAAAAAATGGAAAAATTTGATACAAAATTTAGTTATTTTGATGATAAAAAATTAAAACACTTTTCTCTAAGAGTCGCCATAGTTTTATATTTTTATTTTCTAAATATTTTGATAGTTTTCGATTTTATAAACACTTCTAAAAATGCTATGACAAAATTTTGAAAAAAATTTTTCCTGGAAATTTTTAATAATGCTTATTTTTTTATAATTTGATTTTGATATTTACATTCATTTTAATTTTGTAGTATTACCAAAAAATGAACATTTTTATAAAATTGCTTCAGTTATAACTCAAAATTCCTATTTCTTCAGAATGCTTGATTTTAATTTTTTGATATTTTAATATCTTATTAAATTTTTTCTTTAAAAATTAATCAAAATTAGAGATCTATTTCTTTCTGCTAGTAAATTTTTTTTAGCTTCTAGTAAAAAAAATTAATTAAAGATTGTTAAATTTTTTTTTATGCTTCCTAAAAAATTAATACCTGCTAGCTAATTTTGACACTAAATAAAAGAGGAAAAAACAGTTAATATTAATCGACAAATTGAAATACTTAATTAATTTTCTTGAAAAATGATTTATAAACAAATAATTGATACCTTCAGACCCCATTTTAAATTAATTCCCAGTTGATTTATTAAAATTAAAACTTAATCTTAAATTCTTACGAACCAAACTAGTATTGAATTTGCTGATAAAATATGCAAAGGTATTTTCGATGAGTAGAAATGGAGAAAAGCTGCAGCTTGATAATTTAAATATTGATCAAAATTTTCAAGCTGATGTACAAAAATCTTCAAATGGTCCAAAACGCCATGGCAGACCTCGTGGTTGCACAACTAAAAAAATAAATACAGAAAATAGTTCTGTCAGAAAATCAAAAAGACAGCAGAAAAAAAATTTGACATCTACATATAAATCTTTTTTTGTTGTCGGTACAAAGCTTAATTTCTTAATTCTTCTTTTCAAACTTTATATGAATAAAATTTTATCAAATATTTTTGGTTATTTTTTTATATTTTTATTTTTGATATCAAAAGAAAAATATCTTGCTATCATAAGCATAATTTTACAAGAAAGTGAAAAAAAATTGCTAGCAGAAGAAATAACGTCCTCAAAAATATTTGTTATTATATTCTTAAATGTTATGTTCTAATTTAAATAAATAAATGAAAATATTATTTTCTAATTATTGCTTTGATTTAATACCGAATGCTCAATATGAAAAAAATAAAAATAAATTTTGAAAATTTTCTAGTTATTGTTTTTATAATTTAATTTTAGTCCAGAACTAAAATTAAAAGACGAATATAAAAATAGAAGACAACGAGTTATTCAAGGTGAAATTTTGTCGGATTGGGTTGAGATTTTTAGCGGTGAACCACAAGGCACAAGGATCAGTGATTGGTCCACTATTGTTCGTTTTGTATATCAATGATCTACCTAAAGGAATAGAGAATGTTGTGAAATTGTATGCAGATGATACTAAAATTTTCTCGCAAACGGTATTAGAAATAAGCGCCGCAAAACTACAATCAGATTTAGATTTAATTTTCAGGTGGACTCAAGATTGGCTACTTCTCTTCAACACATCAAAATGTGTGGTTATGCATTATGGTCATAAAAACAAAGAATTTCCTTATTTTATTAATGGTAAGCAGTTAGCAACGTCAGATACCGAAAGAGATCTTGGAGTTATTTTCAATACAAATCTTAAATGGAAAAATCAAGTGATAAAGGCTACAAACAAAGCAAATCAAATTTTAGGTCGCATCAGGAAATCATTCGCTCGTTTTGATTGTAAGTTATTAAGATCTTTGTATTTAACTTTTGTTCGTCCTCTTTTGGAATTTGCGGTGCCTGTATGGTCTCCAATTCTTAAGTCTGACTGTGAGAATGTTGAAAGGATTCAACGCAGAGCTACGAAATTTGTTTCGTCAATTAGAAACAAACCGTATGAAAGCAGATTGAAGGCTTTGAACATTCCAAATCTGGTGGAAAGAAGAAAAAGAGGTGATCTAATTCAATTATACAAGTTCATGCATGGAATAGAATCGGTTGAAAAAAGCAACAATTTTAATGTCACAAAAAACCAAGGAAGAGGTCACTGTCTCAAATATCACAAAGAAATTTCGAGGCTCCAACAAAGAGATAACTTTTTTTTCAACAGAACCGCTAACTTATGGAACTCGCTGCCAAATGAATTAGTTGAAGCCCCCAATGTTAACATCTTTAAAGCAGGCATTGATTGCTGGACGAGCAGTAATCAATCACATCAGCTGTCTTAGTGTGCCTTATCAGCACACTCGCTGGCTAGCCAGCTACAGTCAAAACTACTACTACTACTACTACTAAAAGTTGACGAAATATTTTTGGGAAAATTAAATTTTTTTGAATTGATAAACTTTCAATAGTAAATGTTAATAAAACAAAAACAAGCGCTACTTATTAATTTAACGAAGTCATTTGGTAGTTCCAGTGGAACAAATATTGGTGATTAGTTTTTTTTTCCTTTTTTTATATATTTAACTTTTTTTTTATACTCTTTCTCCATCAATGGAGATTAATTTAACAATAAATAAATAAATAAAACAAAAACAAGCAAATTATGCGAAAAGTGATGTAATTTTTGTGAAGAAACTAAAAAACATGGTTAAATATCAATTAAAGATTTAGTTCAATGGCATTGTGAATTTTAGTAAAAAAAACAAAATATTAAAAATGACAAAGCTTAAGTTCTGACGGACCAAAACATGTTTTTTAAATTGTAGCAACTGAAGCATCCTCTGGAGTTGGATTTACAATATAGTTTTAGATCTCAACTAGTTAACGTTGTAAAGTGAAAAAAAGTATCTGATGTTTGGAAACAGAGGATTCGTTTTTTACCAGTGCATAGTGGCAAACATATAGATCAGAAGCATTCAAAATTAATAAGTAAAATTAGATTCTTTCAAAATAATATGATCATCTCTATTTATATTATATCAAATATTGATAGCCTCTATCAGAGATTATCAAATTTTAGCCTTATATTAAAGGCCTATCTTTTCGCTAGTAGATAAATATTTATTTTATAGATAATTTAATTTTTTGATTATCTATTAAAAAAATAATAATTTTAATTAGTATCTTCCATAAAAAATTTTTAACTATTATAATTGAAAAAAATTTCCTTTAAAAAATATTCATCTACTAGCAAAAACTAAATCCTTTCAGTAATTTATTTGATAAGCTTGAAATTTGAAAATTTTAATAAAAAAAACAATTCAATTCTATTTTTTTTTGTAAAATCGATTTATTATTTCTTAAGTTAAAAAATAACAAACTTGAATTAATTATTAAAAAATTTTTAAAATATTTTTTTTTTCAATTAAAAAAATATTTTTCCAATATTGATGATATTTTTAAATGATGGTTAATTTTAAAATTTATTTTTTGTTCAAAAAAAATTTACTGAAAATAATGCTCTGACCAATTGGCTCGCTTTTTATGAATATTGACTGCAGAAAATTTTAATTTTTTAAAATTTTGTGTTCATTAATTTTTAGAAAAAAAATATTTAATATTGAGAAAAAGCTTATGATGGATAATACTTAATTATTTTTAATTAACAATTTTGCTAAACCCCACATTTTTGAAAAAAATAACAAAGAGTAGTCATTTTTTAAAACTTTAATCACACCTTTTCTCGTTTTGTTGGCAGACGGCCGATTTCGGCCGGCCAACTTGCGGTCCAAATCAGGCGGCCACTTGTCCGGCAATTTAAATACGGCCATAAAAACGGACATGTACCGCCATTTGGACCGGCCGTATTTTAATGGCCGGACAGGTGGTCGCCAGATTTGGACCGCAAGTTGGCCGTCCAAAAAGCTGCCGGTCCAAATGGCGGCCCGTCCAAAATACGGCCAGAATTAAAATTTTTTTAAATAAATTTTTTTAATTTTCAAAAAAAATAATTTTTTTTTCTTTTTTTTTACAAGTACTAAGCAAACTGAGCTATCTCGTATTTAAAGAAAATTAATTTTATAAACATACAAATATTTAAAAAATTTATTTTATACAAAATGCTCTTTAAAAAAATTCATCTTTAAAAAATAAGAAAAAAAAATAATTATTTTTTTTGAAAATTAAAAAAATTTATACTCTGCCGTATTTTGGACCGGCCGTTTCAGCGGTCCGGCCGCGGCCAAATTTTTTTTGGACCGGCCACCTGGCCGGCGCCCAACACTACTTTCTCATGAGACCAGAGGCAAGAAAAACCTCTTACCAATTCGCTCTCTTTTTCGAATAATTACTGCATAAAATTTTAGTTCATTCATTTTTAGAAATAAATATTTTATATTGGCAAAAAGTTTATGGAGGATTTAATTTAATTTTTTTACTTAAAACTTTTCCTAAAACCCATTTTTAGAGAAAAAAAAATATCAACGAGAAGTCATTTTTTAAAGCTTCAATCAAACTTTTTCTCATGAGACCAGACCAATTCGCTCTCTTTTTCAAAGATATACTGCAAAAATTTTAATTTTTTTTAGAATTTTGCTAGAAATAATATTTGAGACAATAAAAATTTTTACGTAAAAATTTTTTTCACTTTAAAAACCAAAAAATTTTTGAAATGTTTATAGGAAAAAAAAAATATTTACCGACGAGTGGTCATTGTTTAAAGCTTTGATCAAAACTTTTTTCATGTGACCAGAGGCAAGAAAAATCTCCAGGGGACAATAGCTAGTTTCTGGATTTACAGAAAGCATCTTGACAAATCCATCTTCGGACAAATAATTTGGAATAGAGGCCGAGTGACACTTTTTGAACTGGTGCGATGAAGTCTGCACACCAAAGCCCTGATTGACCATTTGCTGAAAGCCCGGCACACTCTTCGGATTTTGAATTTTGTGCTGCTCGTCCAAATCTTTGCCATAGCCGAAATTGGAGGGAATGGAAGGAATGTTGGTGGTGGGCGAAGGCCCAACAAACGGCGACTTGATCGCCATCGGACTCGGCAGCGACAATTCGGAAAAAGTTGCCGGTGAATTGTTGGCAAAATTGGGCTGGGAATTGGACATGAAGTTGGAGGGCGACTGAATGGGCATGGACGCCTGGCCAAGCATCTGAGTGCTGGGCGAGCTGTGCTGAAGGGCCGGCGAGCCAAAGTTGGCAAAGCCGGGCGACTGCGGAACTGGCGGGTTGGAAGTGGGCGCTGAGTTGCCCGGAGATGGTCCATAATAATCTGGAGAGGGCGCCGCAATGTTCTGGCTGGTCCTGGGCATGGCTGGTGATGTGGGCGGCAAAAACACATGATTTTTGTGACTTGGCTGAAAGACAGTTGGCGAGCCAGGGTTATCGTCTTCGACCAAGGAAGACCGTCTTCTCAGCAACTCTTCCACACTCTTGTCCAGAAACAACTTCAAGAAGCCCTTTACAATTAAAAATATTCTAACAAAAAAAATTTATTCAAAAATCAGCTGGGTTTTACAAACACTCAAAAATTGTATGGGATGAATGTCCTCGTTTCCCGAGTTTATGTCAGTCAGTCCAAATGAATCGTCGCGAATGGACAGTAGACCATTGGGCTTAATGTGCACGTCGAGCGCGTACTTGGAGTAGTAGACAAGCTTGAAGTGGCTGAGCGAGTAAATGTTGAGCATGAAGCCGCAATTGGGCGTTATTGGCTTGTTGGACACTTGGCAAAAGAACTTGGGCACATTGGCCAGCTTGGCAAGTGCAAATGTGCTCACACATGTGTTGTTCAGGCTCTGGACCAGGTTGACAGCTGATTTTGTCGAGTTGAAGTACTTTTTTATCTCACTGATGAACAAGTAGTGGTAGTTGATCAGAGGCTGGTCCACTGAGCCTTTGGAACTGTGCTGCCTTTCGACATCTAGAAAAATTTCAAAGTTGTTCGCCTCCTTGCTCCACTGAAACTTGATCACATAGTTCAAATTGGCACCATAGTTCAAGACCAGAGTTTTCAGGTCAGCTTTTTTGATTCTGATGTGTTTGTTGAGGAAAGCATGCTTTGCCAAAGCCGCGTGACATTCTGTGATTAGGCTGTACACGCGGCATATGGACACCCATTCGGTTTTGACCATTTGGTACAGCTGATCCAGCGAGTTCACCTCGATGCAAGTGCAGAACACTTGCATTTTTTTGTCTGATTCGTTGATTAGAATTTTATTGTTGAATGTGAGCTCGATGATGAATTGAAATTTGCTCAGGCTTGGATGCGATGCTTTGACCATGGTGCTGAGGTTTTGCAGTGGCAGGCCCGAGTTCAAGTAGTCCTTGAATTGACGCTGTCTAATGGTGAACGAGGCCAGCGAGTTCCACAAGTTTTTGCTCACAGAATCCATTTTTTTCAAGTCTTTGAACTCGGCGGGCAAGAATGATGGCACGCTGAGCAAATTGAGACACAGGATTGAGCACAGACTGGCACTTTTTTGGATATTCTGCGTCAGAATATTGTGTTTATTGAACATTTTCATCAGGCTTAGATATGGAAGAAAGTTTTCGATGTAGTTGGTCATTGTGATGAAGTCAATGAGACAATTGTCTTGGTGGACTGGTGTGCTCTCTGCTTGATCGTCGAATGTCAAGCGACGGATTTTTTTCTGAAAAAAAATTTTTTTTTATTTTTTTAATCATTTTCATTTATCATTTTTATTTTAATTAATTTTAAATTTTTTTTTTCAAAATTTTTGTTGTAAACGTGTAAACTTCAGTAAACTCTGGTAAAATTACAGCATTAAAAAGACATTGTGTTGTTTTATAGAAATTTGTTTTAAAAAGATAAAAATAATATCGAGACTTAATATAGAATTTTTTTTTAGAGAATAGTGATATAGAAATGTTCTTTTCATTGGAAATTTATGTGGAAAATTTTTTAGATAGAAAAATTTGGGCATTGTGAATTTTGGTTATTTGTGCCAAAATTCAAAACAAGTCGTATAAAAGAAAAACTTTCAATCATTTTTTAATAAATCAATTCATGTGATAAAAAATAAAAATATTAATTAACTCGTTGAAATCAGCATTTTATTTTCTACTTAATGAATTCTATAAAATAATTTCAATAAAGCGTAATTTCTATGAAATTGAACTTTTCTTTCTATATTAACATTCTATGAAAAAAATTTCTTTGATTCCATAAAAAAAGTTAAAGCTGACTTTTGAAATATTTTATTTTTTATTTCTTTTATACAGATTAAAAAAAGAAAATCAAATGTTGATCCATTCAAATAAATATTTAATTTATTAAATTTAATTAAGTTCATCGTATCTTTTTATTTAATTTGGTTAAATGCCATTCGGACGTTCCCGGGATTTAATCCCAAACAGTTTTTTAAATAAATAAATTAATTTAATTTGGTCAGCATTAAGATTGATTAATATTCTTAATGGATTTAGAATTTAATTTTTTTTTTATAATTCACTCATTTGATTTATTTTTATCTCAATCATATAGATAGGCACTTAATTTTTTAATTTAACGCTCAATAAGTATTTTAAACACCCAACTTTTTTTTTAAATAGCTAAATTAATGCGTTATTTATTTTGATTAAACGTCAATTAAAATAATAGTAAAAGATTATTAATAAAATTTTTTTTTTTTAAATTAAGAAAATTTTTTTTTTTTAAATTAAGAAAATTTTTTTTTTTTTAATTAAGAAAATTTTTTGATTAAAATCATTAGTTGTCATTAAATTTAGTTTAAATGTCATTTAATGCATTGCAAAAAGTCATGCTGAAAAAAAATCACCAAAAAATAACTATGTTTCACCAGTTAAAAAAATCTAAGAAATTAATCTATTTTTACTAATATTTTTGAATGCCTTTTTAATTATTCTTCTTATAATTTCTAAATTAATGTCACATGCTCCAGCTGGAAGGGAGTCGGATAATTCTTGACTTTATGACTATTCTCCCTTTGAACCGAAAGAAATTCTTATTGTTATTTAACAGTAATTGATGAAAATTATTTTTGAAATTTAATTTTTTCAAGATAAAATTAATTTAAATTTATGTCTGTAAACTATTTTTGTTAACAATTAATAGTTATAAATTCCTTTTAGTTAAATAATACACCTTTATACATTTTAGTTCTTTATTTATATTCATTTAGTCTTTTAAAATATAAATAACACTTTTAAATGACAATTAAAAGATTTAAATGACATGTTTTCCATTGACTTTTAATCATAATAAGTGATACTTTAAAAAATGGGCGGCCTTTTTTAAATATACAAATTGAATTTTTGATTAATACCTAACTAATTACTTGTCTTAAATTTATATATTTTTTTTATTCACAAATAAATTTATAGAATACTTTTTTTTACAATCGTTTTATTGAAAAAAATACCACTTTTATTTTTCTAGAACGATTTTGTAATGATTTTGTAATTATAGCTAGATTCTTATGGATGATTAAGCAAGAATAAAATAGAGTTTTATGTTCTTTTCATTTCTAAATTCTAAAGTGACTGACTAAGAACTTTTCGACAGTGAATCACTAATAAATTTTATTTTAAAAAGTTAAAAGCAAAATTCCAACAAGGCCCAAAGACAACATGCTGCAAAATCTTAATTTGTTTTTAATATTTTTATTCTTGAACAATTTGTCATTAAAATATTATTATTTTTTGGTTAAAAACATTAACAGCTGATCATAAAATTAATCACTGCCTAAAATACATCTTTTATTTTGATTTTTATAAAATAAAAGATATTTTTTGATGAAAAAAAGAAAGTAAGTCTTTTAAAAAACCTTATGAGATGTCTTTTTTAACTTAAAATGTTCAAAATATGCTTCAAAATAACAAAAAAATAATTTTATAAAAAAAAAATAGACGGTAAACTAAATTTTTGATAAAGTGCTTACGTGCTGGTGAAATGTGGATTCTTGAGGAGAACGCTTGAAATGGGATAATGAAAGTAGTTTCAAGAAAGGCTTTGTATTGTCCAATTCGCCGTTGTATTTGCATTTACCGATACTTAAAATGTAGTAATTAAAAGCTAAATTGTTCTCGTCTTCTAGCAACTCGAGATTGTTTTGCCAATTTATTTGGTCTTTTGAATTGCCAAGTTCTTCTTTGGACCGGATTGTAACCATCTATTAAAATAAAAGATAAAATTTTCTTTTTTTCTCTTCTAAAGATTACTATAAATATTCTCTCTTGTTTTTTAAGCTCGACAAAAATTCGATTTTTTTCCAATCTGTTGTACAAATTCATTATATCTGTGTCAATAAACGAAGTTATGTGGACTTCTTCGTGGCACTTAAAACCATAACTTTGAATTATGGTCTGACATCTTTTCAATAGAAGCCAAATTCTTTAAAAAAAGAATACTCAAAAATCAAATAATGTCCGCGTAAAAACGCGTAATTACGCGAAAAAATACCTCAAGTTCAAGAGAAAAGAGTCCAATTTTTTGCAATCAGAATTTAGACAATCTTCAATAATTAATTTTAGTTTTACATCTAAAAATAATAAAAAAATTTAACTTAAATTTTTTTTCAAAAATTTAAATTATACTAAGAGCCGAATGAGGAAAAGCAACTTGAAAATGTCCTTTGTAGTAGTCCACAATGATCCAGAGAGTTTCTGTCTGAAAATTGGAAATTTTGAACTGAACCTTGATGGCAGGTTTGTCCTCGATGAGGGTGGTTTTGCAATAGGAATACTGCTCGAAAAGACCTAGTATTTCCACAAGACGTTTTTTGGAGCGAAATTTTATAATTTGGTGAACAATTTTCTCAATCAACAATTCACCACTTCTAAATGTAAGATCAATATTTTTGTGATCTCTCCAATGCAGAGAGGGTCCATGAATGGTCTGCAAAAAGTCACTATTCTCACCTACACATATTGTAAATGTAAAACCTTTAGAAAAAAAAATAAAAAAATTTTTTTTTTTAAATATTTATTAATACTCTTGTTGGGATATTCGAGCCAGTACTCTACAGTGAACATTTTGCACTTTTCATATTTGACTATTTTGTAAAAGCGGCTCAAGCTGACCAAAATGCTCATTTGCTCATACAGAACTTCTAGTTGTAGTGATTGAACAAAAAAGTGAAGAGACTTGTAGATTTCCACAAATGGCCGGTCATTTTCGTTGAGCTTTTCCTGTAGATATTGGTGGATTTGATTCACCTGAAAATTATTGATCAACACTTTATCTTAAAACAACTTTTTTTAATAAATGAGATCATTATTGGTCAAAATTGAAAATTTTCTAAATTACTCGGGTCTCGGGCATCTTTGACCAAAAAGTTTATTTTTAGAAGGCGCCATGGCAAATTGAAATTGTCGCTCACCAGTGTAAGTTTGATTTCGAACTCGTTTCGAACTTCAAAATCGACAAGACCATTTTCAATGTGGAAATTTTTAAATTGACTTGGAAGCTCGGACAATGCCAAACGACACTGGATTATCCGATTCAGTGTTTTAACTGTCTTTTCTTTTTCATCTTCTGTTATTTTTTCACTTGGCAAAATTCGATCCTAATTTAAAAGAAAAATAAATAAATTTTTAAGAAATCAATCTTAATTTTTATTTAAAAGATATAAATTGAGATTAATTGCTTTAGAAAAAAGTCAAAAAAACATTTTAGAAATATTAAAAAAAAAATTAAAAAATCTTAAAAACACAAGATAAAGTTTACCTCTTGTAGGAAAAAAACAAACTCAATTTTTTATTTAATTGTAAAATAGATATTTAATTGTCTTTTAAATTTTTCTACCCTTTTTTATATATTATATTATATTTTAAATTTGTCCTTGGGACTTAATTAAATAAATAAATAAAAAATCTTAAAAATTGGGAAATTGAAGTTTGAGATCAAGATCAAATGATCAAAATATAAATTGTTATAATGTTTTTAATAATAGAGAAAAAATAAATTTTTTCCAAAGCAATTACTTGACATGTCATGTCAAGTTTATTTTCATATATAAAATTTTAAAATAATCTTTTTTTATTGAACTCTAATAGATTTAAATTTTTTAATTGATTTTATTGAAAACTTACTTTTTTAAGACAAAAAATGTAATGTTTTAGAATTTTTAATTTATTTAAGTGGAAAGATGAAATTAATTTTGTTTGAATGAATGGACACAAAAGTTATAAATTTGAATTTGTGAATTAACTTAACATTAATTATTTAAATTATTGATTGTTTTTGTTAAATAAATTAGATATATACAGTAGCGTTACGCCACGTGGATTTTACGTAAATTTACGTCAAATTACGTTAATTTACGTAATTTGACGGAAAATTACCAAAATTACCGTAAAATGTAAAACGGCCAAAAAACAGTCGAAAATTCAATATTTTAGACGATTTTTTTGAAAATTTGAATTTTCTGAGGTTTTTAACTAAAATTTTCAAAAAGTAAATTTACGTAAATTTACGTAAATTTTCGTAAAATTTCATTTTTTTACCAGGTAAAATTTGGTAAATTTTCGTAAAAAAAAGTAAAAAAATGTAAATTTATCAGATTTTATTTAACTCTTTAGTTTCTAAGTTTTAATTTTTGTTTAAAAAGATAATACAATAAAAAAAACACAAAAGTTTATGTATGTATGTAGTTTATAGATTTAAACTAGGTTAAACTAACAATTTTTTTAATTAAAATAAAATCTAAATTTTATATTAAGGCTTTAGGCTGCGACGTTTAAGAAAATGCCCTAAACAGAACGATTTGCAAAAGCTCCAGCGCTCAATTTAGTGACAGCTTAATAGGGACTGTGATTTTTAAAGATTACATATTCGTTGATGAGAAAACAATAGTAGTGTATGATCAGCCTATTTATCATCTAAGACTACCGTTATCAAGGCCTGAAGCTATCCCATCTAGCTCAAAATTTGAATGTAAAATCCATGTGTGGGGTGGTATCTCGTATAACGGAGCCACCGAATTTGCAGTAAATTTTTATTCTTTAGCAAATTAAATTGAAATTTTTTTTAGCTTTTTAAGTGCACTATGGATTCTGAATTGTATAAGGATATTTTAGCTGATTATTTACTCCCATTTGTGTCTGAAAATAATTCATTTAATTTTAAATTGCACCAAGACAATGACCGAAAGCACAACTCAGATCTTTGCTGTGATTTTTTGGAAAGAAACAGCATAAACTGGGTTTGTTTTTTATAAAAAAAATAATAATTTAAAATAGCTAAGGAATATTTTTAAAAGATAAGGTCTCCTCCAAAGTCTCCAGACCTTAACCCAATTGAAATGGTTTGGAATGAGTTGAAGGATTCACTTAGAAAAAAGGAGATCAAAAATGAACAAGAAGGAGTTGAGGCAATTTTTGATTTCCAAAAAAGTCTAAGTCCATCAAAATGCCGGTCTTATATAAGCCATTTAAATAAGGTATTTTCAAAATTTTCATTTTTTTAAACTCTAATCAAGTATTAAAGGTAATTGATATAGTGATTGAAAAGAATGGAGAATGGTCAAATCACTAAAAAAAATTTATTAAGATAAACTTAATACAACTTTGAAAAAAAATTCTAATAAAATCTGAGAAATTTACATTTTTTTACTTTTTTTTACGAAAATTTACTTAATTTTACCAAATTTTACCTGGTAAACAAATGAAATTTTACGAAAATTTACGTAAATTTACGTAAATTTACTTTTTTGAAAATTTTAGTTAAAAAACTCAGAAAATTCAAATTTTCAAAAAAATCGTCTAAAATATTGAATTTTCGACTGTTTTTTGGCCGTTTTACATTTTACGGTAATTTTGGTAATTTTACGTAAAATGACGTAAATTTACGTTATTTTACGTTAATAAACGTAATTTTACTATTCTATCTTTACGTAAATTTACGTAAATTTACTTTTTTTTTCCGTCAAATTACGTAAATTAACGTAATTTGACGTAAATTTACGTAAAATTCACGTGGCGTAGCGCTACTGTATATATAAATTTGATTTTATTTTGAATATTAACCATTATTAGACATATCATGTCTAGTAATGCTTTGTAATGTTTTCTTGCAAATAATCAAAATCAATAGATTAATTAAGTTTTAAAATTTTAAATGATCGTATTGATCTTAAAATTTGATCTGAAACTTCCATTTGCTTAAAAATTGAGATTAAAAAAAAAATTTCTATATGCAGTCATGTAAAACTATAAAAAAGATAAAATTTTTTTTCAATTTAGACCATATAGTGTACAATTAAGTATTTTTGACATTTGAGAAGCATAAATTTTTAGAATTAAATAAAAAATAATTTTAAATAACCTTTAGTCGAAAGAATAAAAGCTGATGAATTTTTCCAGGCAAAATATATTAACTATTTTTATATTTGTGTCGATCTGTAGCTACTTCAAAATAAAAATTCAATTGCTGATTTAAAATAATTGAAATCAAAAGCTTAAAAAGAAAAAAAGAACGAATAAGAATTTAAGATTTTATTAAGTTTTTTAATTAAATTTTATTAGAAATAAAGCTATAAAATTTTTTTCAGAGAAAGAAATTGTATATATTGTATGTGTAATTTTAAATTTTTTTACCTAAAAATACTTCTGACTGACAGTACTTTTGAAATTCATTAAAAAATACACCTTTCTTTTATTAAAGATTAATAATAATAAATTGAGTCATAGCAGGGAATCACCCTGCGAGCAATCCAAAAAAAAATTACAAAAATATTGTAAATTTTAAGATTTTAAATTATTTAATTAAAAAATTTTGTTTATTTTTATCTCTTTAATTTGTTTAAAAAGTACCCGATATTCTTTACTGATTTTATTTAGATTTAAATAAATTTAAGATCAGGAAGTACCTTGTCAAATAAATCAAACGATGAAATCAACTGCTTTTTAAAGGCATCATTAATTCAAGATTCAAATAATTATTAGACTGAGGACTTAAAGAGCCTTTTTAAGAAATTTTATAAAAATTTAAAAAAAAAAAATTCTTGTTTTTTAGATGAAATTTATGAATTATCTGTCATTTTTTTGATGTTAAATTAAATTTGAAAATTCTTTAATGATTTTGGTGAATTGATGCAATAAGTCAGACTTAAATCAAGAATCCCATATTTTAATTTTTAACAGGTGATAAAAAATAAAAAAAAACAAAAACTTTTAAAGGTCTTTTAATTCTATTTTTAAATTCAGAATTTTTTGAAAATTATCTTTTTCAAGCAGTACAACCATTTTTCAAATAAAATTTACTTATTTTTTTTTGTTGAATAAATAAAAATATTTGAATGCTAAATTGGAAATTTAATTACCTTGATACATGACGGTAGTCTAGGGTATGTTCCCAGAGTGAGAACGTCAACTGAAGATAAAATGGAAAAACTTGGCAAACGAGCATTGACAAGTTTTACATTTGCCAAGTGATACAAATAGTCTGCTGTGTTGACAAATATAAATGATTGTTGGTCCAAAAATGACAAAATGTTCTGCGATTAAAAAAAATTTAAAAATGGCATTAATTTTTTTTGCTTAACTTACTGATACGTTTATATGAGCCGTCTTAATGAACTTAACCAACGCGTATATTCTCATAAACAGTTGTCGAGTCCTGCAAGCATAGGCTAAAATCTTTATCTTTTTCTCAGTGTTGGACATGTGCGGAAACGTTTCCATCATTATCATCAATTGATGATAAGTGCGCTGAATTGCAGTTTGCAGAATAGAAGCCAATGATTCATATTGCTCCTGATTTGGATTAAAAAAAGGACTTGCAACTGCGCCAGCATCGGTTTCAAAACTTGTCATTTCTAAACAAAAAAATTATCTCTTGCCATCAAAAAAATATAAAACTATGACCATAAGTTTCCAACAACTTAGGCATTTAATTTTTTTCATTTTATTTTTTGTTTTATTTTATCAATTTATTTTTTAATTACACTTAGACAATCAAATTTTTTAAAATTAAAAAAAATTTAACTTATTAAATTTAGAATTCAATTTTTGTATATTTAAAATTTATTTTTTAAGTCTATTAAACTAAGTCATTTAATTTTTTAATTTATTTTATTTTTAAAGGTAATTGCACTTTGGCATCTATTTTTTTCAATTAAAAAAAATTAAACTTCTAACACTTAGAAATTTAATTTTTTATATTTAAAATGTATTTTGTAAGTCTATTACACTTTGCCATCTAATTTTTTTAATAGAAAATAAAAAAAAATTTATTTCGCTTAGACATCATATCTCTTTAATTTTATTTTTTTGTTTTAAAGTTAATTACACTTTGGAATCTAATTTTTTACTTAAATTTTTTTTTATTCATTCCACTTGAATAACAATTTTTTAATTAAAAAATAATTGAACTTATTACACTTAGAAATTTAAATTTTTTATATTTAAAATTTATTTTTTGAGTCTATTACACTTTGCCATCTAATTTTTTTAATTTATAAAAAAATAAAATAAAATTCGTTCCGCTTAGACATTTGACGTTTTTAATTAATTTTTTTTAACTTATTACACTTCGACATTTCACTTTTAAATTAAATTTTTTTATAAGTCTATTAAACTTTGGCGTCTAATTTTTTGAATTTGAAAATTAACAAAATTTTTTATATTTAGACAAGTTATTTTTAAAATTCGAAAAAAACTCAATTAAAATTTAAAATTAAAAAATAAAATTTTAAGTTTGTTACAACTTAATCAATTTTTAAAATGAACAAAATTGTACCATATTTTATTTTAATTATACAAGCAAAAAAAATTAGATAAAACGAAAATAACATTTGTCTTTATATACAATTACTTAGATGGCTAGATTAGTAGAGTATCTAAAAACTGCTGATCATCCAGACAGGTCTCGTGCCACAAAAGCGGCCTCGTCATAAGTCTCAGCCTTGACAATGCGTCCGGCAAAATAGCGCCCATTCAAGGCGACAACTGCACCCTCTGCTGATCTCGCACTGTTAAACTCGACAAATATTTTGACAAGAATTTCGGCATCTTCATCCTCAGTCTGTTTTTCCTGGTAAATGACCACTCGCTCCACTTCACCATACTTTTCACATTCCTCAGTTATTTCAACTTCCAGCTCTTCGTCCACGTCCTCAGGACCGACCATGTTTCTGAGAATAACTATTCTAGAATCAGCCCTGCGCTTCATTAACTTCTGCATCAAAAGCATTCTTTGCTCCTTGCCCTTGACCATGAGCTCACTTTGCTGTTCCAGAGTGGTTATGGCATCATCAGTTGTACTCGACAGTCCAAGCAGCTTGCGTTGATTCACAGTAAGCTCAATATTTCCCAAAGGAGCCTCCACCTGAGACGGAGAGGCCGGGTTTGCAGGCGACACTTTGGCGCCTTTGACTTGCTCCTGAACAGGAGTTATAGGACTTGAGACTTTTTCTGTGGAAGAATTTTGTACACTCGATGCCTGAAGGTTGCTAGATGAGGTTTTTGAGGAAAGACTGCTGACTGATGAAGCAGAGTTCACTTAGAAAATAAAATTTAAATTTTTTTTTATTTTTTTTTCCGATGAAATTTACAGAGATTGGCAGCGTTTGAATTGCAGACACCCTTGGAATGTGATTAATTTGGAAATTTTTCAGATTAAAAGCTTATTTACCATGTCTTGCATTTGGGCGGCTAAATTGGCCGTGACTGCTGCGCTAGCTGATAGCTGGGCTGGAGTTGGATTAGCTTGACTTGAGACAATATCGGGAGGCGTGATGGCTTTGCCAACTCTTAGCAAATTTCCTCCCAAGTCAAATTGATTCATGGATGATATGGCGTCCAGTGCTGATTGAAGATTATCGAATTCAATAAATCCATAGCCCCTAATTTGCTCAAATTTAATTTAATTTCAATTTTTTTTTTAGTTGAAATTTTTTTTAGTTGAAATTTTTTTTGAAGAGATTTTTAAATAATAAATTTATGCAATTTAAGCCTTAACTTTAAGTTATTTTAATTCAGAATATTGAGAATTTAAATGTCTTTTTTTAAAATTAACATCCTTTTTTTAGTTAGTTCTTGTATTTGACAAATTTTGATTTAAATTAAACAAATTTTTTCTATTTTTTTGATTACAAAGATAAAGTTAGAATTTAGTGGTTTTTGTTGAAAAAATATCAAAAAAAATTCACTCGTCATTTTTAAGCGATTACTTTGAGCTGGTTAAAAAGACAAATTCATGTTCACCAAATTTACCTGAATTTTATGCCCATTTACAAATAAAAATATTAGATTGTAAGGTTTAATCTAATTTTTTGGTAAATTAAAATTAACAGTAATTTAAAAATGAAAATTTATTTAATTTTTTATTTTACAATCCTAAGGGAAAAAACCCTAATTTCAATATTTTCATACTTTTTTAGAATTTTATTTTTAATCGCAGCTCAATAAAAAAATAATTAATTATAGTTTTCTTTAATCATTTTTGAATAATATTTTGAAATTTAGATAAAAAATATTATATTAATTAAGCAATTTTTTAAATGATTCTTGGGCATTATTAAAAATAAATAGTGGAATATTTTTTGTCATTTAATTTTTCAAGATACAATTAATTAAACTTATTCCGGTTTAAAGTTCTATTTAATTAAAAAAAAATCCTTTAATGCATTTTAGTTCTAGGTAATATACATTAAATCTTTTAAATGACAAATAATACTTTTCAAATAATCAAAATAAGTGACAATTTAATATGACTTGGACTTTAAATTTTACTATTTGTTTTTTGATTTCTTTTTGTAAGAGAAATTGATTGATTTCAATTTAGGTTATATTAATTATTTATAAAAACAATTTTTTTTAATATTAAGTTTTTTTTTCAATTCAGGTCTTTTATGAAAACTAAATCTTCTGTTTTACCAACTTTGATACGGAAAAAATAAAATTGACAATTAGCTTAAATTTTTTTATTATTTAATAAAACAAATTTGTTAATTTATTTCAGAGCTCGTTAGAAGTCAAAATTAAAAATTCAGATTTGAGTTTTAAAATTTTTTTTTTCCTAAATTAAATATATCATCATTCGATACTGACAAATATGAAAAATTGATGAAGATAAATGTAAAAAAGCATAGATATTAGGGAAATAAACAAGAAAGGTCATTTAAGATGCTTCGCTCACTCGCGACAGTTTATGTTAAAAATTTTTGAAAAAATTTCAAAATGTTAAAATTCTAAAGAAATTTTATACTTTAACTTTTGCAGATTTTTTATTTAATTTTTGACTTTTGTCCAACTATGAATTGATTTAAGACTTTTGACTCTGTTTATCTACAGTGATACTACGATACGTAGTTATGAGGCAGCATTATGTATTTTTACGAAATTTTTCTAAAAATTACCTAATTTCATCAATTTTTACGCAAAAATTTTTTCTAATTTTTTTTATTTCAATTTTAATTTCATAATATTCACTTAGAAAGTCTGCTTATGATGTGCAAAACTGTGCAAAATGCACCAGTATTAACCTGAAAAGATAAGCAAACTTAGACAATTGATGCACCTTCTTTGAAATTAAAATTTAAAATGAAAAAAACAAGAAAAATTTCACTGTTTTTGCGTTTCTTACTAATTTTTATGATTTTTTTACCAAAAAAAAATTAATTCTTTGCGTTTTTTTTAAGGTGAAATTTGGCAGATTATTTATTTTATGTTTTGAAAAGAGAAAAAAATTTTTTTTTCTAATTTTAGTAAATTCAATTAAAAAACGGAAAAAAAATGATCTTTTTGTGCCACTTTTGGGTTTTAAATTTACGTAATTTTACAAAAGTAATTCTATGTAAAAATATGTAATTTTACCTCAAAACAAAAACAAGAACCACGCAGTATAATAGAGTTAGTTGTCTTTTCTGTTCCCGGATAAAAAAATGGTACAGAAAAAAAAATATAATTTAGAAAAAAAAAAATTGAAAAAATAGAAAATTTGATTCAAAAACTTGACCAAGCCATTTTAAGAAAAATTAAAAAAAAAATTGAAAAAATTGAAAATTTGATTCAAAAACTTGACCAAGCCATTCTTAAGTCATTAAGAAATATTGAAAAAAAAAAAGTTAATAATTTTTCTGAGCTTTTTTCTTCTATAATTCTAAACCAGAAATGGCATCAAAAAGCTTCACTTACTTGTGCTTTCCAGTTTGTATGTCCCTGACCAAATTGCAGTATCTAATAGTTCCAAATGCTTCGAAGACACTCTGCACGTCTTGCTCGCTCAGCTCAGGATGAATAGAAGCCACATAGATTCTGTGATGGTGCTTGGAGTCCTCAGTCATTTGATCAATGATGGGCTGAGCCTGTGGCATGTTGCTGGGCCTGCCAACTTTGATATTGCGGCCGCCTAGCAGAGCGCCGTTCATTTGCTCATAAGCGAGCTGAGCGGCCTCGGGAGTCTCGAACTCAATGAAAGCAAACCCTTTGTGTTTGTTAGTGGCCGCGTCCCATGACATCGTGATGGCCCTGATCGGACCAAATGCACCAAATGAATTTTTCACCTGCTCCTCATTTACCTCATAGAATATGCTGCCTATGTAGATGCGACACATCAGCAACAAAGCCTGCTGTCTCTTCAACAAGTCCATTTGTTGCCTTTGCTGCTGCTGTTGCTGTTTGGCGAGAGCCGAGCGCACACTCTGGTCCATTGCATACTTTCTGGCCTTTTTCACTGACTCCTCCAGATCCGATGACCTTATCTTGAGCAGCTTTTCGTTGGCATCGCGTTTGGCACCCGGTCCTAGCAGCAATTGGCCCAATTGGTCCAGTTCTTTTGGCATTGGTGAGTGGGCTCTCTGGGCACGCAGGTCCCGCGATGATATCTTTGGTATTTCTACTCTAAAAGCTCTTTTGCCATTAGCTACCTGTTCGTCTGTTTTGCCGCTTGGTTGATTTGTTGATTTTAGGTTTTGACTGTCCGTGTTCAAAGTCTACAAGAGAAGAAAATTAAATGGTTGATTTTTCTGGTCAGGCTGTTGACCACAAGCACGTACCACTAAGGCTGCCATTTGTTCAAAAAGAGACTAGTTATTTTTATTTAAAAATATTTCCTGGATTTAAGTAAAAGTGTTAGCAGAGAGATTAGTTGTGTAAGTTTTAAATGCTTTGGTGTTTTTTTTATTTTATTTAATTTTTTTTAATTTTTAAATTGAAAATTTTCAATTACGTGCATTTCAAGAGTTTTTTGGCATCAAAATTTTCCTAACATTTTTTCTCCCAAACTGAATACAATTAAATAATTGCATTTAGCGTGAACTCTTGATTGCTGTGCTGGTCTTGGACTTGGGATCATGGTATACTTTAATTTTTGGGATTGTATTAGGGGGCCAAATTTATTTTGGTGAGATTTTTTTTAAGATCATTTGAAGTTTCATCCTATATTTTGTCAGTTTTTACCAGATTAAGACCAAGAAGCTTGTCAACAACTTAACACTTAAATTGCATTTGTGTCATTTTTGAGGCTGATTGGTTATTCGTAGATTTTTTTTTGGTAGAAAAATTATTCATAGAGTTATTTTCATAGAATTTTTGGGATAAAAAAAGAAATATAAAGTTCACGAAATTAAAAACTCTAGAGCTATCTGATTTCCACATTTTTGACTCAAAATTCGTAATTTACGCTCTCGAAAACCCCGTAAAAAAATTTTTTTTTTAATAGAAACTTTAATAGAAAGATATAATGATAGAATTTATTTAAAATTGTTTCTTAGAAAAAAATTTAAGTGTATTTACGCTTAATTAATTATTGAAATAATTTTTTTTTCATTAAAATTTTCGCTTTTTGTAGATTAAAGAAAAAATTTAGTATTTTTTCGATTTATTGTCTATGAAAAATTACGAGAGATCATTATTCTGAAAAAAAAAATTATAAATTAAAGTTCACGAAATTCAAAACTTTAGTGCTATCTGATTTCCACATTTTTGACTCAAAATTCGTAATCTACGCCCTCAACCCCATAAAAAAATTTTTTTTTGGGGGGAAGGGGGCTAAAAAAAAATTTTTTACACCCAGGGTTCCAAAAATAGTAATTCCTTTAAAAAGTTGTTGTTCTTTAAGACTCAAAATCTCAAAGATAAAACTTAAATATACTAAAAAAGTATATATATTCTGAAAGAGCATAAAATTTTGTACATTCTAATGTAATTTAGAATAAAAAAAAAGGTCCATGGCGGTTTTTGTTGACTAAAAAAAGGAAAAAAATGTGTTTTTTCGCGTTTAAATCGTATCTCCTCCGAGGGATCAATTATGACCCCACTTTTTTTTCTTTTTTTTTTAAATCTAGACAAAATTCTGAACAAATCTGTGTTTTTTTTTTACTTTATTGCTTTATTTTTCTTAAAAAATCTCTTCAAATCATGTGATTTTTAACAAATTTGTATATTAATATTCTATTGATATTTTTTTTCTAAATTTTACTAAAAACTTACCAAAGTATAAATAAAATTTCGTGAGAAATCCCTAATAAAAACAAAAAATAATCAATTTCGTTTTAGTAACCTAGGAGTTTTCGGCCAAAAAAAATTTATTGAAGAGGAAGAAGATGAAGATGATCATATGGAAATAGACGTTGAACCCGATATATAATAATTACCATGATTTTTTTACTTCATCCGAATCTGAATCTGATGAATCGAAAAATGAAGACTTTTTCCCAGAAGAAGAGATGGTGACCATAGATATTTCACTTATTACTCAGAAAGTCGATTTTATTCAAACAAATAAGCCAACTAAACGTTGGATTAGTGTCTTAATCTGTAGTGTTCTAAGGTAAAATCTTAGTTAATTTCTGAGTTAAATTAGAACAAAAATTGTTTTTTTATTTAGAATATATATATACTTTTTTAGTATATTTAAGTTTTATCTTTGAGATTTTGAGTCTTAAAGAACAACAACTTTTTAAAGGAATTACTATTTTTGGAACCCTGGGTGTAAACAATTTTTTTTTAGCCCCCCCCCCCCAAAAAAAAATTTTTTTATGGGTTTGAGGGCGTAGATTACGAATTTTGAGTCAAAAATGTGGAAATCAGATAGCACTAAAGTTTTGAATTTCGTGAACTTTAATTTATAATTTTTTTTTTCAGAATAATGATCTCTCGTAATTTTTCATAGACATTAAATCGAAAAAATACTAAATTTTTTCTTTAATCTACAAAAAGCGAAAATTTTAATGAAAAAAAAATTATTTCAATAATTAATTAAGCGTAAATACACTTAAAATTTGTTCAAAGAAACAATTTTAGATAAATTTTATCATTACATTTTTCTATTAAAGTTTATAACATAATTTCTATGAAAAAAAATCTATGAAATATATTTTTATTCTTTAAGTTTATTCTAATTTTATTAATTATCTTTGAATTAATTTTTACATGAATTGATTCATCATCGGTTATTTAGTAGCATAATTCTGACAATTTTTTTTAAATTTTTTTTAGGAAAATAAATTAACTTGATAAATGAATAAAAAAAGGAAAATTCAAAAAATTAAAATTAAAATATTTTTGACACTTTTTATCTCCTTGCAGCTCATAAAAAACAAAGGTTTTTGCATTACAACAGACAATTTATTTACTCTTTTTTAATTTTTTTTAAGTTAACTCATTTGACTTGACTTAAGTTTTTTTTATTTTATTAAAATCCATTTATTTTACTACCACTTATATCAAATTTTATTTAATTTTTACAAAAACAATATAAAAAAATACAAGCTAGATTGATTATGAAATTTAAAAATAGTGATAATAGTGTAATTTTATTTATAAAAATTAAATTGTTAATTGAATGGGAACTATGATTATTTTTAAAAGTTTGTTCCAAATTTTTAAGTGGCTCTAGGTTATAAAAATCATTTTGCCGTTGGGTTTTTAAAAGAACTTTTAGCAAACTAGAAAATTAAACAATATAATTGAAAATTGTTTTTCTATCATATTTCCAAATCTCAAAAGCTTTTATACTCAAGATTCAATGAAACTTTACTTAAAGCGGTTCAAACCGACAGGCATACTTTCAAGAATTTGCGCTTGAATTTTTTTGTTTTAATCAACATTTTTTATTCTTTTTATAAAATTTTAAATATTTTTTATAAGTATTTTCAATAAAATTTTTTTTACATTTATTTGCTCAAAAAAAACTCAAATTAAATAAAAAATTTAGAAAAAAAATTTCAAGACAAATTAATTAATAATAATTTGGACTTTTATTTCTTGGCTAGTGGTTGCTGAATATATCATCATCAGCTTCTTTACTCAACTCTTCCATCTCATGCTGTAACATCTCATAAAATCTTTGAAAATTAAAAAAAATTTATATTGAATTTTTTCTATTTTCAAATTTGAATTATCATACTAATATTTCTGATCGATAAGTCTAACTTACAATTCATTTTAAAAGTATTTAATTTTTTTAATTGAAAAAAAATTTGAAAAATTTTAAATTAAAATAATTACAAATCACTTAAAAATCCTATTAAATATATTCAAATATTTTTGAAGAGGAATTTTCAACCATTTTTCGATTTGCAATAATTTTTTTAAATTTAGAGCTGAATTATTATACTTAAAATCAAACATTTAAAAGAAATGTATTAATTCTTTCTTATATTTTACTTGGAACAAACAAAGATCATAATTCCTCAAAAAGTCGTAAATTTCATAAAAACTTTTCGAATTAAGCATTTAAAGAATTTCAATGTGGATGTTGTTTTCTTTTAATTAAGATAAAATCAAGTTCATCTAGTTAAGTTCTCAAAGAAAAATTGTTCAAATATTTTAATATCAAAATATTTAATTTATTTTATATTTTACGTATTTTTAATCCCAAAAAATACAATTTAACTCTAATTTAGGTAAAATTTTTCCTAATAAAATTTAAATAAATTTTATGCTTCTTTTCGTTTAAGTTATTCTTTCTAATTTTTACATGAATTTACGTAAAATGATTCAAATTTACTTTAATTTTCTATTATTAAAATGAATGATTTTTTAATTTGGTAACTTTGACTTTTTCTACGAAGATTATTGTGAAAAAAGAAGAACACCACAGTGTGTATAATTTGGGAAGTGCTAATTTAAAAAAAATTAATTAAGTAATAAAATTTTATCAAGTGTTTTTTTTCAATATTTACATGGAACATATGTTTTTAAACAAATTTAAAATTCTATAATAATCTTATCAACAAAGGTATGAAATTTATCTCCAAATTAATAAAAAAAAATCATATTGCTTATTGCAACGGAAATTCGATTAACATTTATTTTTGTAATTAAATACTTTTATTTTATTAGTATAAATAATAATTTTAACATCTCAATATATAATTTTTTTTTCTATATTTTCAAAATTAATTCTATGAACTCATTAGGCTAAAATATATTCACAGCCAAAAATTTAATTTCGCCTAAATTTTAAAAATACTGCAAAAATTTGGGAACTAATTCAACAATGAAAATTTCACCATGTAATTTTGAACTTGGATAAAAAAAGCTGGATTTTTTTATCTATTAGTTTAGTTTTTTGTGCTAATTTCACAATGCCTGATTTTTTTTTGTTTAATTTTTTTAAATAGAACCAATTTAAATATTTTTTTTAAATACTTGCAGTCGAAAATTTATGATAAAAAAAGAATGAAAAAAAAAATCAGGCAAAAAAATGTTGCTGGAAATTTTTTTATTTTTTTTATTAATTTATCAATTTATTTCTATTAAAAGATCTAAAGCTAAATTCTATCAATTTAATGCAAGAATTAATGAAGAAATTGATGTTATATTCCTGAAGTTTTGTGAAATTTTTCCAATTTTTAATTTTAAAATATAATTTGACTCTTTTTATTTGTATTTATTTTTTATTTATTTTATATTATATTCAATCGACCCATTTGGGCTCGACTAAAGTCTCTTTGATTGAATAAACTGCTGTACATTGTTTTGAATACCGTTGTTGTATTTTTAATCTATCAATTATTCTCATATTTTTATTAAATTAATTTAAAACTTTTTTCAGTTGTGATTGGGCTGGTTTTGTTTTAAGTCACGTTTTTTAAATTCTTAAAAAATCTCGTGGCAACAAAGAATTTTTTTGCTTTAATTATTTTTATGAATTTAAATTACTTTGGCCAAAATAACTGAACAAAGTTAGATTAGAAAAAATTTTATTGTTTTATTTGAAAAAACAATTTTGAGGATCTGTTATTGAGAACAATTTGAGATGTCTCTAATCCGAAAGAGCCAATACTTGATATATAAAAGATAAATGAACGGTAAAATGGTGTCTATGTTTTTGCTTATATTTTTTGGCAGATATCGCTGGGTTATAAAATTTTAAACTCAAATTACGGGATAACATGAGCATAAAATGAAAATTAAACAGAAATTTTCAAAAGAAAAAATTGTTTTTTTCTAAAGATGCAAATTCTAATTTCCTAAATTATTTCTAATCGATTTTACCATATGAATAAAAACATTTTTTCTGGATTTATTTATTTAAAGCGTCAGTTAAAGTAAATCACTGGGAGCTGAAAAAAGAAGAGGGTTTTAGTAAAAAATAAAAGTTTACCTATGCAAATTGTTTGTTCTTTTCTTCGAAGAAATTTAACTTTAGTAAAGCTATAGAAATTTTTCAAATAAAATTATTTTGAATTTTAAATTAAAATTAATGAAATTAAAAAATTTTTGATTTATGCCATTTAGTTTTAAGTTTAAATCTGAACTTTTAAGGTTGCATTCAAAACAAGATTTGAGTGCAAATTTTCAAATTTTAAAGTCAAGTCTTACTTTTAATTGGAATTGGATAAATTGAGTACAAACGAGAGAACAAAAGATGATTATAAATACTTTTAAAGCTACAAAATAAAGAATTTTTCTAAGGCTGCATCTCTTTTTAGAAGGCTTTTCGCCACTTTGTACAAATATGCCTCAGAATGTGCTTTAAGCAGTCATTTTAATCAAAGTTTTAGATAGGTAAAAAAATTCAAACTCTTAATAGATTTATTTAAAGGAATTTTTTGAGTTAAAAATAATTTATTACTTTATAATAGACAGTTGTGATTAATAAATAGTTTTTTTTGTTTCGATTAGCTACATGGCATTAATAATCTATTCAATTAAAAACACTCATATGTTAATCGATCCTGAATATTGAACCAATAATTTCCCACGCGCGTTTGTAAATTTACAGACACAATTTATATTTTTGGTTGTTATAATTTATCTCAGTATTAAATTGAAAATAAAAGAAAAATTTTTAAGGTAGAAAAATAAGCTGAAATTAAATTTCTGCTATTCGAAAACATTTTGTCACTTAAGAAGATAATTTTTAATATTTTTTCAGAGAAAAAAGAGTGCTGTTTGTCCTGACATATTTGATTGAAAAATAGTTTTTTTTAATTTTGTAATTAAATTGGGCAAAATTTTGAAGTATTGATTTAAATTTAGATTTTCGATTTGATTTCAATTAAATTAATTTTTAAATGATTATTTAGCTTTTTGACAAGCACAAAATATCTTTCGAGTCGTTAATGGGCATAAAAATATTAAATTACATAAAAACATAATTTTAATTGAGTAAAAAAATTTCAAACGGGATTCATATAATTTATATTTGAATGAAAAAATTTAATAATAAATTTATGAAATTTGTAAAATCTGTCACATAGCTTTTTAATTTATTTAATGGGAATACTTTGAAGCATATTGATCCTTTTTTTAAATTAAATAAACTAGTTAATGAATTTTAAATCGATTTTAAACTTTTGTTCAGTAGACTTATTAGATTTTTATTCTTTTAAAAAAGAATGTCTTTTAAATTTATAATTATCTTAAGTGCTTCAAATCATAATTCCAAGTCGGAGAGTCAATGAATAGCTGATTTTTTGGTAGTGAAAAAATGAGTATTTGGTGACAAAAAATTTGTCGAACTATTTGCTTTGGTTGAATCATGTGATAAAGATTTTTTTTTTAAAAAACGATAAAATTCAAAAAATTCAATATTAATAAAAATTTATCATAATTTCTAAACACTTCTATATTTTTTTTGGCAGATGCCATTAAAATTTTTCTATTTTGTTTTTTTGAGCATGTTTTTCATTCATTTTTTACATATATAAACACTTTTTCAACAAAATGTTAAAGAAACTTCATCTTTTAACTTAAAAATTTTTAACTTAAGCTTTATAATAAGTTATCCAGTAATTGTAATAAACAATAAATTAAGTAAATTTTAAATAATTAATTAATTTGTGGCGATAAAAAAAAATTTAAAAAAAAAATTTTAAATAATAATATAAAATAATAATAATAATTTTTTATTAAATTCAAAGAGGTTGAAAAGAATTTTTTCAAAAATTTTAACTTTAAAATTGTCGTTCAAAGCCTTAAAAAAATATATTTTTTAAAGCAACAACAAAAAATGATACAAATTTTAGATTAATAATAATTTAATCTATTTCAAAGTCATTTGATATAATTAAATATGAATAGTAGGTGAAAATTTAAAAAATAATGACAAACAAACACTTATGACTTAATTTCTAATGCATTTAGAAGTTCGTTCATGATTTGCGCAGGAGAAAAAATAACTTTTGTTATTTTAAAAGAACATTTTCGTTCGCAATTCTAAAACAAATATTTAACTTTGATGCAAATAATTTTTTTTCATTAATTGAGTTTTTACAAAGATTTATTTTACTAAATTACGTAATAAATCAATAAAATTGATTCAAATTGCTATTTTTTAGAACATACTTCTTTCATACTTATTATTTCAAAATTTTGCAAAATAATTTTCAACTTTTATGTTAATTTAAATTTTTTATTTTTTTTTTCAAATAATAGACTGAATTAATCACCTTTGTATGGGTCGTATGATTAAATAATTAGTTGAAAAACTGATGTTTGATTTTTTTTAAGCAAAGAATTAACATTTTTTTTATGAAAAATAGACAAATAAAAATTATTTTTTTGTTTTAATAAAAATGTTATTCCAGATTTTTAATTATATTATAAACTGACCGTTTTTGGCTAAATGAAGCCTTTCTCAGAGTCTAAAAATTGAAAATCATAATAATTTCATTTAATAAAAATTAATTTTAACTTAATTTATATTTTTTTAAAATTTATAAATATACAATTTATAATCAATAAATATATAAAGATTAAATTTATAGAAAAAAGAACAAAAAAGAACAAAAAAGAAAATATAAGAATTAATAAAAAATTTTTTTGTTTAATATTAGAGATTTTTTAAAGTAAATTTTGCATCATCATAGTCTATTAAAATTTATGATATTTATATTATAATCTTTAACTTAACTAGATTTACAATTTAACAATATTATTTCAGGAAGCCAAAGTTACTTATATTTTCAATATTTGGAATTTTTTTTTGTTCAATATAGGTATATCTAGCTTAAGGAAGAAATTTATTAGATTTGTTTCAATTAGCTTCTGTTTTTTTAGCAAATAATTAATATTAATTTAATTTATATTAAATTTTGAAATTTGTTATTATTTAAAAAAAAATTTATCTTTTTTTTTTCAATAAATGGCTTCAATGATAGATCTTTGACTGATTTGTATGATGAATTAACTAGCTTTTGTTTTTTTTTAGAAAATTATTTACATTAATTTAATTTTTATTAAATTAAAAAAAATGGTCTGAATTATTCACCTTTGACTGAGTTGTATGATAGTTAGAGAAAAAAGTTGAGCATATGGATCTCCTTTGAAAACCTGATTTTCCTAGTTAAGTTAAATGAGTTTAACTATTTTAATTAAAAACGTTAATTGTTGTAACAATTGACAATGCTATTAGTAATTGTCTGGAAAGCTTTTTGCTCATGCAGAAGATCTCAAGAACCATTTGGGAGCTAAATTTTGATCAAAAACAGAATAGTTGTGTTCGATTTGGGATAAATGGTCTTGGAGGTTAAATTGGAGAGCGGTGGCAATCAATTTTTGGGAAGGCTTTTAAATTTTGAATTTTTTTTTATTTTTTTAAAAGGTTTTTAGATAGATAGAAGATGAATTATGTTTCATTATTTAGCTAGACAAGAAGTCATTAGACCGACAATATCAAGTTTGGTCCCATCACAGAATCAGATATTTCATTTTAAATCTAAAACAAATAACTATTTCGATTAGAAATAAATTTCTAAAATATTTTCTGTCTCTAATTGTTGGCTTCTCTACACAATCAATAAATCAATTTATTCATTTAAAAATTTTTTAATTTAATATTTTCATTGTTCAAGCAAAAAAAATAAAAAGAAGAAAAATAAAAATATTTGTTCACCTGACCAAGTACCAGTACATTGGTCATAATTGAAGGCAACAGAAACACTTAGATTATCCGAAGCCTCAATTTAATCTAATTTAAACTAAATCTATTTTTTTCTAAATTAAAGTCTATTTAAATTTAGTCTGTGACCTATTTGTAAATAATTCTACTAAATGCTCTTAATTTAGTTTGACGCCATCTAACCATGAAAGATCTTTGAGTGTATATTTTTTTTTTAAGAGGGGACAATTTGGGATTAATGGACAAAACGGAAGCTTTAAAGCTGCTTTTTTTAGAGAGAAAGAAATGATCAAAATTGGTCTCTTAGGAAACATTTAAATTTATGTTATTACACAAAATATATAAATTAGTAGTAATTTATTTTTCAGCATATTGAGTAATATCAAGTTAGATAGAAAATAAAAGAGGCGGATTGTGTAATGAATTTTTGTTCAAATGTCATATGGATGAATTTTATTAGGCACGAGATGCATTGTCATAGGCACCGGTTAAAATGCGCCATGTGACTCGCACTGAATCTTGTGCCTCTCATAACCAGATTGAATGCGTTTTTTTTCTAAGAGACAATTCACTTGCTTTCGACTTCTGGTGACTTCCAAATTTAATACAGTAATCATGTGAATATGATTATTTTGAAAATTTTTTTTAGTGGCGATTGTAAATAGAGAAAAAAATTTCACTTTAGATGTCAAAATTTTATTTTATTTTAAAAAAAAATTATTTGTCTTGGGACCTTTTGAGGTGTGCTTTTTTTGTCTTCTACATATTTTATACTCAGTGTGAATAGGCACGTAAAGTAAGTTAACTTATCCAGTGATATTGGCAAAGATGTAGCAACAAAAATCTGAACGAAATTAGGCAATTACATAAAACGAAAATTTGATACCTTTTTTTTTGTGTTGGATGTTTGTTCAATAGATTAGGTTCAAATTTGTGTTATTACTAATATGAACTTTAGGTAAATTAAAAGCTTTTTCTTTATTTTTGTTCATCTACGTCATTTAAAATCATGGCATCATATTTTTTTTCTATTTAGTAGACCAAGTGGGAGTCTTGCAATTCAAATTTCAGCTATTTCAATTCGTTTAGACTTTTGTTCAATGACAGATAAATATATTTTTTGAATTCTGTCAATAAGATTTAGCATTTTTTCAGACTTTTCTTTAGATAAAATCTCTGTTTTTTTTTCTCAAAGTCAGTCACTGATTTTTTTGAATAATTGTTTAAGTATCGTGAGTCTTCAGGAGTTATGAATGGTCTAGAACCTTCTTTTCAGCTGGCATGTGATTATAAATATGTTTAATACAATTAAAAGGATTCCAATAAAATTTGTTTGTTCAAGAAGCCTAACTCATTTGATAACTACAATATAAAATGCATATTATTTTGCTGGTATTTTTTTTTATTATTAATTGAGTGACCCTGTTTAAAGGTTAAGCGCCCTTCCTTTAGCAACAAAATTAATTTTATTTTTATCAAAATAAGAAACTATAATGATAATAATAATAATAATAATAATAATAAAAATAATAATACAGAAAGCAAGCTTATAGGCCGTCTATGGTGGTACATTGCGCTATACAAGGGAAATTACAGTAATAGAAGAACTTATAAATTTTTGAGAGTCATTATTGTAATTATTTACAGTAATGACAATCAATGTAAATAATTTTAAATTTTTAGCTTTTGTATATTTTCTAATATTTTTGTGCAATATTTCAAAAAAATTTATTTTGGATTTTTTAAGTAAGTTTTTTTTTTAAATTCTCTGAAATATTGCACAAAAATAGTAAATCTACCAAATTTTACGTAAACTATTGTAAATTTACAAAAGTAAAAAAACGTAAATTTACAATATTTTACGTAAAATTTGGTAAATTTGGGACATTTTACATAAATTTATGTAAAAAAAAAATGTTCAAAAAATGAAATAATTTCACTTTTGGCGTTCAATTTCATTTCAATTTTTTGGACATTTTTTTTTACATAAATTTACGTAAAATTTGGTAAATTTACTATTTTTTGCGTAAATTATCGTAAATTACTAAATCTGGAGCACCACTTTAGTAGAAATTGTTTGTAAAATTAAAATTGTTATGTGGTAAAAACTTGGTGGCCAGTCATGAGGGCATCGTAGCAAAATAGAGTTAAAATTTTTAACTATTATAAATATGTTTTGGAAATTACAAAAAAATAAACAATAAATTTGAAAAATATTTTTTTAAAATAATATTAGATTTTGTCTTTAGTATTAAAAAAGATTCGATAATATTAATTTTTTATTTGGCACTGATACATTGAAGTAATCACAAATATTTTCATTGTCTTTTTAATGTTAGTAGTTAATTGTCAAAATTGTTTTTCATATAAAAAATGTGTCTTTTTGTCGTCAAATAGAGGAAAAAAAATGGATAAATTTACTATATTTGACAGTCAATTTTCGATTAACACATAAACTTTGCATGTCCATAACTTAGCGAATCTTTAGTCTTTTGTCGATCTTTTAAAAGATTCTGAAAGCTGAAGTTATCAGCTTTTGTTTGGTCAAATTTGCAGCCAAATTTGCAGCCAAATTTATAAAGGTTGAGGTCTATCGGTACTTTTGAAAGATTAAATTTTGATTCACAATGTGATAAAATTATTTTTTAGAAAAATTAAAAATTTTCACGAACATAAAATTAATATTTTCAGGAACAAAATTTTATTAGTTATTAGCTATTATTTTATTATATTATGTTCAATTACACAAATACTAGACGCTTCATCAACAAACACATCATCATCACCATCTGAGCTTGAATTTGAACAAACACCAATTCTCTCAGAATCAACTAAAGTTTCCAAATCTTTAACATTCTTCTTCCAATTTGCTAAAATCAAAGCATTTAATTGATTATTTCAAATAATTTTCTTAAGATGTTTCATTATTCAACAACATTTGCTTATTCTGTAATAATAATTAGTCTTTTAAAACGTATATTTAGTTTTTAATTATATTACGTTTATACAAAGAGCCATAAATCATGATAGTTTTAACATATGTCATGTGAATCATGATTCGGATTTTTTTTGTTCAATAAATGACTTTTTAAAAACATTTTTAAGGCTAAGATCCATTTGAATAACAAACTAATTATCAATTTTTTTAAGAGTAATAAATTTGTTTTTTTTTAAATTCTATCAATTTAGTAAAAATATCATTTTTTTTATTATTATAGAATAATTTGGCAGTGAACCTCCAAAGGCTTATCCGAGCGGCAAAAGACTCTATTTCAAGCTTGCATTATTTAAAATATTGAGTATAAAAAAAATATATTAAAAATTATCAAGTTAAAATATAATAATTCATGCTAAATTTAAATTATTAAAAATTGTAAAAAAATTATCATGACAAAAGTTTTCAAAGCCCATTTTTGACCCGATCTTAGCATTAAGAAAGGTTAGATGTAGTGTTGTGAGTCGAATATAAATAAGAAAAAAACGATCTCTTTGATAAAATCCAAAGTTGTTTAAAAGTCAAAAGTCTCAAGACAGGTCCAAGTCCGGACTTTTTTTAATTATTAATTATTATTGTATTTTATGAAAGCTGCTTAAAAGTCCTAAATTAAAGTCAAGAGTTGTTTAAAAGTCACAAGTCGTTAGTCAAGTACAAATCCGGACTTTTTTTTTAATTTTTTATCTGGGCTTAAAAATTTTGAATAATGAAGAAGAATTGTGAAGACATTTATGCTAAAATTGCAAGAAAATTCTGATATATGGTAAGTCTACTGCATTAGACAACCCAAGAGTATATAAATTTTTTGATATGAAGCCTGATCTAACAAATTTAAAAAAAAGTCCAGACTTGGACCTTCGAAAAAAAAAAGTTTGGACTTGGACTTTTTTTTGGGACTTTTATTATTATTTTTATTAAATTATAAAATTTTATATTCATGAACATTTATTTATAAAATTTTTCTTTTACAGCTTTTTCTTTATGTAATCTAAACTCTTATTCTGACCTAAAAACTTAAACAGTATTTCTTTTTCTTTTTCCATAGATGACCTCCTAGTAGGCCATCTCCGCAAGCTTGTCTTGCTGTAGCTTATTTATATTATTATTATTGTTATCATTATTTTAAACAACTGTTTATAAGTCCAAAACTAGACTTGCTAATTTTTTTTTCATAAGTCCGAGCCAAAATCTTTTTTTTTTAATTCCGGATTTGTACTTTTTTTTATTGCCTTCTACTTTAATTTGGGACTTTTAAGTAACTTTGATAAAATCAAATAATTCACGTGATTAATTATTTTGTATTCATTCACTTAAAGTCCTTAGTTACACTTTCTTTATATTTGCACTTGAGTTACTAATATTCTTTTAAAATAACTGAAAAAAATCTAAATTTCTTCTAAGCCAGAAAGATGCACGGTATGGAAATATTTTAAGATCGATACAGACATTTTTTTTGTGAAGTCATGCAAGATAATTAAATTTGTAGCGTCAAATTACAGTAAAGGTAACAGTAGGTTGTTAATTATTAGTTAAATATTTGACAGTTTTACATGAACTTTTTATGAACTATCAAAATTTAAAATTTATTTTTCAAATTTATACAAAATTAAAACGCAATTAAATAAATAGATTTTGAATAAAAGAAAGGCTGTAATTCCAAGTAATAACTTAAGAGGAAATTTAAGTTTAATAACTTTAATTTCTTAGTCATGCTAAAAAATTATAATTTAAAAAGGTTTTTCAATTATTTTGTCATTATAAAATTTAATGCAGAGGCATATTTTTTTATTAAATAAATAATGCGTAACCCCAATCTAGATTCTGAACAACTTTTCATTAATAAAATTTCTTGCATGCATTGAAAATTAAGCTAAGCAATAAATTTTATTGCTAAAAAATACTTAATAACCTTTTTTGGCAACAAAAAAATTTGACCATGATCATTAAATTTGGTTTGAATTTTTCAAGTAAAAATCAAACTTTTTAGATAAAAATAATAAAAGTCTATAGATAAAGTCTCTCTTAGATAGCTGTCTGATTTATAATCTGAAAAATGTTTTTTTCTAAGTATATTACATTTTATTAGATGGAATTTACGGCATCTTGAAGTTGATGATCAATTCAAAATATCATTTCAATTCAAAAAGTTTATCCTTAGATATTAAACGTAATCTTTGATTTAATTTAAATAATTTTAATGTAACATGCTTTGCATGCAATGTAGATTTAGAAAATAAAAAAAAATTGAAAAAACTTTTTCTCAGCCCATTGATAATCGATTTTAATATATAAATGTATTAACTGATTTTTTGTAAAGTTTATTTTAGAATTTCTATTTCAAAAGAATTTGTGTTTAGCATTCACAATTAAATTAAAAAGATTAATTAAAAAAAAGTTCAAAATAAGTTATAAAATGAAAACAAAACTTTACAAAAAATCAGTTAACTAAATTGAAAATCGATCTTATCATTGGATTGAGAAAATGTTTTAACAATTTTTTTTATTTTTTAAATCTACATAACATGTTAATCATATTACATTAAAATTAATTAAATTAAATCAAAGATTTATTTTAATATCTAAAGGCTATCTTTTTGAATTGAAATGATATTTTGAATTGATCATCAACTTCAAGACGCCGAATTTACAGAAAAAAAAAATTTTAATTCATAAGTTTTAAAATATAAAAAAAAATAAATTAAATTTTTTTCTTAAACTTATAAATTAACTGAAAAATAATGACTACTTTTGATAAATAGAACTTTTTAAAGGGTAGCTCAGTCTTTTTTTATTTTTGGAAAGATATCAATTGAATTTTTAATTATTATAACTACTAGTATACTGATTATTAAAATTATTTTTGTTTTATTTTTAATATTTTTACATTCTTGCCATTTTTCGTGTAAAATTCAGTAAAAAATGGCAAATAAAACAAAAAAGAATGTAAATAATCAGTTTCTTAATAGTTATAAAAATAAAAAATTGAAATTTTAATTATTGGCTAGAAAACGATAGGAGAAAAATTTGATAATTTGTGGAACGAAGCAAAGGGGTTAACGCTGCATCCTAATTGAAATATGAATTAATAATTTTACTAGCTAAAAACAAATATTTCAATTTTATGATTATTCAATTCGGTAATATATTGTTCTTATTCTTGTTTTTTTTCCTAAAAATAATCTAGATATCAGATTTTTTGTTTTTAAAAAAGAAAAGAGCTTTTCAAAGTTAATTAACTAAGAGATTCTGATTGTTAAGTGCTGTATCGGTTCAAAAAGTAAAAAAGAAAACTAGTTTTAATTTATTTCAAAATTTAACCTACAAATTTATAACTTATTATTTTTTTATTCAGTTTGATTCTTACTTTTAGAGTAACACAATAAACAAGGGTCTAAATTTTTCCAAGCGTCTTTTGTTTGTAATTTTTTGAGGTATTTTCTTTGTTGAAAAATGTCCTTTCTTGAACATCATTGTAGTTCGTAAATAAAAAGTAAACTGAGTCTACGAGTTTTTACAAACTAGATGAAATGGATATTATAAATATCTTTTGAACTTAAATTAACATATAGGGCAAATTTACGATAACTTAACTAGATTCCTATTTAGTTAATCGTATTGATAGTGCAACAACAAATATCTTTGCTATCACTGTGTGATCATTACCTAGAAACTAAATTACATAAAACTATCTACCCTTTTTTACTCTACTTAACTTTTTTTAATTGAATAAATTAATCTATTTTGTAAAACCTACTCAAAAATAACAATATTATTCATATTTTTTTTTTACAAAATCAAGCAAAAAAAGTGAAACATTGGAAGTGAAATACAAAATTAACAAACTATATTTTTCTTTATTTGGATTTTGTTCATATTTCTTAGAATTAAATAATTAATAATTTGATGTTACAGTTAATTAATTTATTAATGAGGCTAAGAGATTGGAATCAAAAATTCCAAAAAAATAATTTTGAGTGGATTCGATCCGGCTCGTAAAACGTTCAATAATAAGAACCAAGATTAATTAGCTAAATTTTTTATTTTTATTTTGTTAAATTAATTTAAAAAATTTTTAAAAAATCTTTGTTCCAATCTCCAAGTCTTGGTGAATGAATATTTTATTTTTGGCTTGCTTTTTTTTTGATAAAAATCTTTTGACGCATAAAAAAAATTAAAGGATATATTTTATTATGATAAAAATATTATTCTTAAAGTAAAAAAGAAATAAATCGCATTAAATTATGTCATTTTAGTATCAAAAAAACTTTCATAGAATACAAAACCTAATTCAAGATCTCTAGCTTTTTCAACACACATCGATCTATCAAGACCTAATTATTGAGCAAGACTAAATGGAGCATGAGCAACTGGAGCTTCAGAAACATCTACTTCAGGATATTTGCTTAGTCTTTGGGTTTGGAATTCGAACCCAATTAAACCCAGACTTATGTTATAGGTAAGCACTTTTCTGTATATTAACCACCTGTATGAAATATCAATATGATATAAAGATTGATCGGTAACTTTAAAATTTATAATTTATATTTTCAATGAAAAATCTTTATATTATGTCAATTTTTTATTTTATATTTGGCAAGTTTTTTTTTCTATTTAACTTTTTTGAAATTTTGAAATAACGTTGTTTAATTTTTACTCAATTCTTAAGCATGTTAAAATTTGAAATTTAATTACGCAATTATTTCTAAAAATGTAAAATAGAAAAAAAACTTGCCATTTGTAATTTTTATTTTTAAAAAAAATTTATTTTTATGATAAAAACGTTTTACATTATTCTATAAAAACAATTTATATTCAATGAAAAAAAAATTATTCTTCACACAAAACTTTTAACTTTTTTCATACAAAATATACTATTAAGCAGAGTTGTTTAAAAGTCCCAAAAAAAAGTCCAAGTCATTAAGAAAAAAGTCTTTTTTTTTTTCAAAGTACAAGTCATGACTTTAAAATTTAAAAAAAAAAGTCTAAGTCCAGACTTTTTTTTTAATTTGCTAGATCAGGCTTAATATCAAAAAATTTATATACTTTTGGGTTGTCTAATGCAATAGATTTGCCATTCACAGAATTTTCTTGTAATTTTAGCATAAATTTCTTCTTCAGTATTCAAAATTATTGAACCAATGGCAAAATCAAAAAGTGGAGAAAAAACATTTGAACATTTTTATTCAAGATTAATAAATTGCTTTGTGATCAAGAGATCAATGTTGAAGTTTTCAATGTTTAAGCTATCAATTTTCAATAATATAAATTTAATTTACACAGATTTTGTTTTTAAATTTGAATTGTATAACTTAAATAGCTTGTTAAATTTTTTCAAATAACTATTAAATCAATAACTCTATTCAATTTTAAAAATTTTTTTTTTAATATTTTTAATATATGTATTTTTTTATTAATAATTAATTAAATAAATGAAGTGTTAATCAGTCTCATGAGGCATGGGCACTAGCCTGTTGATTAACCTTGAATAATAATAATAAATTAAAAAAAATTTTAAAGCCTAAACTTGGAATTTTGAATGAAAAATTAAAAAAAAGGTCCGGACTTGGATTTGACTTGAGACTTGTGACTTTTAAACAATTCTGCTATTAAGCAAAAAACATTTATGTTTTATAATAAAATCATCTATTTAAATTAAGTAAAATATATCTGTTAATGTACAAAATGTTGTTTTTTGATTATGTTTGTAATGTTTACATTAGTACCTTGGGTCCGTCTATCCGATCTCTCTCGTTTGACGTATTGGAACATGTATTTATGCTCCATCTTAATTTTAACGCTCATGGTTAAGTTAATTAACTCCAGTGATATCGGCAAAGATGTCGCCATATCACAATGTTGAAGCCTCAGCTTATGGGGATTTTTGGGAATTATAAAATATTAAGACTAAATCTTTTTATAAATATTTTATTTGGAATCCAAAGTTATAACAAAAGTGTTGGTGGTTTATATAGAAGCTAGAACGTGTGCTTCAGTTGTATCATAACTAAAATAATTAAGGACTAGAAAGAAAAAAAGAGTGATGCCGAGACACAGGTCTTAACAATTCAAATTTATACTCTTTACGTACCAGTCTTTTGTCTTTAGTTTCTTACCACGCTTCTTTTTGAAAAAAAAAAATTTTTAAGCTAAAATCTATCTGGGTCTGTTAAGTTTTAACTGCGACTACTACAATATGTTTGCAAAAATTATTTCTAAAATCATTTTCACATTTTTTAAAAGGCAGGTGCTAAATTTCCAGTTATTTTTTTAATTTACCCTCTTCATACATCTATTGAGTACAAAAAAATGATAAAAACTAAATTTTGTGTTTTAAAGTAATTAATAAATTTCAATAACATTGACAATGTTCAACGTCAGTTTAGATTAATTCGTGATATAACTTGAATGATTTATCAAGTGTTTCTTTTAATGACCCTTATCCAAATTTGAATCTTTTACTTCCTTTTAAAATTAAAATTATTTAGATATTAATTTCATTTTTGGTCATATTGAATTTAAGCAAAAAAAATTTAAGAAAATTCCATCAAAATTATTCGTTTAGTAGTATAAATTTGACTTCTAATTATTTAGGAAAAAATTAAATATAATTTTCCGATTTTTTTTTTGATATTTTCTGTGTTGATTTTTTGTGTTAAAAAATTAACTTAAATTTTATATTTTTTCCTAAAAAATCTGCCGAATTCTAAAAAAAATTTTCAAAAAAAAATTAAAATTTTTTTCTTTTTCTTGGCTAATTTCCATAAATTAATATAATTTTTCGCCAATTTTTTGCAAATTATCAAAAGTTTTTTTCAAAACACAGCAATTAACGCAAAATATGTTAATCCTTGTATCAAATTACCAAAGCTGTTCAAAAGTTTAAAGTCACAAATCATTAAAATTAAAGTGAAACACAGTGACTTTAACTAGGCTGTCGTAAAAACAGTCTGGAACGGCAAAATGATCATGTGACCGTCATAAAAACAGTCTGGAACGGCAAAATGATCATGTGACCGTCATAAAAACAGTCTGGAACGGCAAAATGATCATGTGACCGTCATAAAAACAGTCTGGAACGGCAAAATGATCATGTGACCGTCATAAAAACAGTTTGGAACGGCAAAATGATCATGTGACCGTCATAAAAACAGTCTGGAACGGCAAAATGATCATGTGACCGTCATAAAAACAGTCTGGAACGGCAAAATGATCATGTGACCGTCATAAAAACAGTCTGAAACGGCAAAATGATCATGTGACCGTCATAAAAACAGTCTGGAACGGAAAAATGATCATGTGATCGTTATCATGAATATATGGAACCGCTAAAAATTCAAATATTATTTTTTGACTTTGACTTTTAATTAAGTCAAAGCCACTAAAATTAAAGCCCTATTTGGGAACTTAAAAAAAAGGAAAGTCTTTGACTTGAACTTGACTTCAGACTTGTGACTTTTAAACAACTCTGCAAATGACCACAGTTTGAAAATAAAATTAATAAAATTAATTTTTCCATGGAGGATCGAACCCGGCACTTTCAAAAACGATCACTTGATTGTGTCGTTTAATTGAAATGGATTATGCGCATGACATTGACCAATCAACTTGTTGCTACTTGAATGCACACTCTATCCTCACTCATTTGTTGCCAAGCTGCTCTAAACTCGACTCTGGCCAAAAGGCCGGAGGCGAGTGACCGCACTTAACCCACATTTAGCTATTTGCCAGCTAACAATCGTTCAAATTGAATCGCGCATAGGCTCGGCCACTCTTCTACATGCTAATTAGCGCGCATTATGATCCAAAAAATGCTTGAACTAGAAATTTCAAAATTCATAAATAATATTGTAAACATTTTTTTTTCTCTACTTCTACTAGTTGGATTAGATCCAAAATTTATACTATTTGATTTGAACGAACAACAGAGAGAGAGAGAGAAAAAAAATTTCAATTTTCATCTTAAGGCATGTTTCCAACCCTCACACACAAACACACACTCTCTTTTTTTTTATGTTCAAAAAAAAAAAATTTTTTTTTTTCATTCTTCCAACTAAAATTCCTAGACAAAACAAAAAAAAAACGCAATTACACCTTAAATTACGATTTTTTAAAAAATTTTTATTTTGACATTGCATGTGATCATTTAGATAAATCGTTATGTAATTAGAGAAAAAAAAAAAAAAAATTTCTATTGACAAAAAATGGCCTCAATATTGGACAGATACTCTATCAAGCATTATGAGACAAAGCCAAGCGGCGATCATGTGCCCAAGTACGGCAAGCCGTTCAAAGAGAACCAAATGCGCGGGCTGGCAAAGACGACGCGGCCCCTGAGCCTGAAGAAGACGAGCGGGGCCTCGGAGCGGCTGCGGCTGCGTCTGCTGGTGTTTGTGGAGAGCGGGGACGGCTCCCGCTCCAGCATATTCGACTCGGAGCGGTACAGGGCGCCCAAGCTGAGCCGGTCGGTGCCCAGCGGCGTCCAGACCGCCTCCAAACTCGACAACGAAATGCGCATGGTCTTCGGCAGCTTTCCCATGAAGATCTCCAACAACACGGCCATCAAAGTCCACAGTCTGAAGAACAGCAACAAAGCCATGATCAGCAACGTGTTCACCTACTACGACAACTCTCGCCTAGAGACTTGTCTGTGCGTTGCCGACGACGAAAAGTCAAATACCGGCTCGCCCGTCTCTCTCTCGCTCGCCTCCAACACCATCGCCATCAAAAAGCCGTCGCTGGCCTCCTCGTCCATTCAGTCGTGTTCGTTCAACACGTCGAACAGCAACGGCGCCTGCCACGTCCACTCGCTGTCCAGCAGTGTGCCCACCGGCATGTTCTACGGCTCGTACGCCGGCATGTACAAGCGTTTGATGCGCTCCGTAAGCAACAGTTTGATCAGCGACTCGACCACTGTTCAAAATACCAGCATTGTCGAGTCCAACGAGGACTTGAACTTTGAGTTTGGTGCGGCCGGCAATTTCGACGCCAAAAACGACCCCAACGAAGCCGAGCGAAAATCGTTGTCGGCCTACAGCAACAATGGAAGTGTGTGCATGCATCAGTCGCTGTGTGAAAAATGCGTAAGTTGATTTTTTGTATTGTTCGTGAGCCACTCGGTTGCCATGGCAACCATTGGTCCCTTTTTTTTTTTAAATGAAAATTTTATTATTTTTTTATTTGTTTATCTGGATCGAGGGCTTATGCTAAAACACGGACCACTTGTTTTTTACTAAATCACGGACAGCGGTCGGATGCTATTGGAAATTATCCAAAAACTTCTGACCACCGACCATTTTGTAGAGAAAAGCTCATAGCTGAAAAACTAAAAATATCTTTTTTTTGGGAGAATTCTTCAATTTCAAAGAATTGATACTTATCACATACCGTTTTGTAGGTGATTAAAATCTCTATATTTTTAAATAAGAAATATAAATTTATTTTAGGGCTCTCGGTCAAAATTTCTCTTGATTTATTTTTACTTTCAACTAAGCAACCTTTTTCAACTTTTTTTTTTCTTAATTTATTTTTTATTTTTTAAATTATTTAAAGAAAAATTAGCCCTTAATAAAAAAATTTTTTTTTTAACAAAAATTCATATAATATTTTTTTTAAATAATTAATAAATTTTTTTAAAATTTAAAATATTCAAAAATTTCTTATTGCTAAAAATAATTATAAAAAGAAAAAGTTTGGTTGCTTGAATAGTTTTTTAATGACAGAAAAAAGAATAAAGGCCTAGATTTAACTACATTTATTGACGATTGCTTGATTTTTTGATTTTTCCAAAAGCCTTTTAATGAATGCATGGTATAAATTTTCAAAATTTCTTATTCCTAAAAATAATTAGAAAAAAAAGTTTGGTTGAAAGTAAAAATAAATTAAGAGAAATTTTGACCGAGAGCCCTAAAATAAATTTATATTTCTTATTTAAAAATATAGAGATTTTAATTATCTACAAAACGGTATGAGATAAGTATCAATTCTTTGAAATTGAAGAATTCTCCCAAAAAAAAGATATTTTTAGTTTTTCAGCTATGAGCTCTTAAATAAAATAGCTAGGAGACTATTTATTTTTCTGCAATAATGCTTAGGCTATTATCTTTCATATAATTAGTGGTCGGAAGGTCAAGGTCTTATCATTTTCCTGAAAACATGTGGTCCGTTAACAGCAACTCAGAATTTTCTCGTATTTACTGGTTTTATAGTCAAATACTAGGTCTTATGGGGTTTTGTGAAATTCAGTACAAAATGATAAAAAGAACAGAAAAAAATGTAAAAAAATTGAATAACTTTTTTTCTAAACGTTAAAACTTAATTCTGTAAATTCAACATAGTGCAGCATTCAAAGTTGCATCAAATTTCAAGGTCTGCTAAATTTGCAGAGTTAAGCAGAAATTAAATTTTAATATAATCGAGCGAAGTGCATTTTGCAGAGATTTTGCACATCATTAGCAGACTTTAACAGTTGATGCAACTTTGAATGTTGCACCATTCTGCATTAACAGAATTAATTTTAAACTTTTAGAAAAAAAGTTATTTAAATTTTTTACACTTTGTTCTGTTCTTTTGTACTGAACTTCACAAAACCGTCTTATGGTCCAACTGAGGCTTTTGCGTAAAAGTTTATCAGATTCTCTACAAAATGGTCTGTGGTCAGAAGTTTTTGGATAATTTCTAATAGCATCCGACTGCGATCCGTGTTTAAGCATAAGCCGGATCGAGCTAGTGCTCCTTCAGAATAAAAAAAATATATAATAAATTTTTTAATTTCAGTGATTATTAGGAAAAATTTTTTTTTCACTTTTTTTTTTTTTTTATTTATTTATTTATTTATTTCAATGAACGCCTTAAAGGCGATGTTAATAAAAATTTAAAAAATAAAATGTAATAAAAAAGACAAAGTTTAAGTGTTTTCTAAAAAACTTAAATAAAAATTGAATAAAATATTTAATTTAAATGTTAATTTTGTTGTTTTTTTTTGTTTCTCCTTTTTTAATTTCAATAATTATTATTCATTTTGTACTCTCTTTTATTTTTATTTTTTGCCTCTTTCTTCAACTTTGCAAGGAGAACCACCATCAAATCGACTAAGGAGTCTAGAACCTTTTTGAGGCCAAAAATCGGGCAAAATGTGGTTTTGGCAAATTCAGTACAAAATAATAAAATACAGTGGTGTTACTATAACTGTATTTTACTTTATTTTTCATAGTTAAAATAGTAAAAACTAAAATGTCTAAAAATTTTGACATTTTTTGGAGATTTTTTGTTCATTTTTTAGTTTTTTATTTTTAAAGACAAAACAAAAATATTTATAAATTTTAATTTTTTATCTTTTTTTTTCGTAAATCAGACTTGTGCGTAAGCCAGTGAGTCATAGTCACTGACTTTATTTGACTTAGAATGAGTTGAATTTTTTTTGGATAAAAAACCGTTAACAAACATCCAATCCTAATTGAGTAATTTTTTTTTAGTGTATTAATTTAATTCATAAAAAGTAGATAAAAAATAAAAAAAAGTTTATAATTTTTATTTATTTGTTTTCTCTACCGAGCTAGAGCTCCTTCAGAATAAATTAAAAAAAAATTAAATAAAAATAAAAAATAAAATTAAAGTTAATAAAATGAGATAAAAAAAAAGAATCAAAATAAAGTAAATAAGCTAAATAGATGAAAGATAAGAAGACATAAATTGGAATAGATTGTTACATGTGGCACATGTTAAAATAGTTCAATTTATAAACATTTTTTGCAGAATACAGTGAAGTACGGTTATAACGAAGTCACTGGGGGAATCCAAAAGCAGTTCGTAATAAACGAATTTCGTTATATCCAAATAAGAGAAAATAATGTTATTTTTAAAGTTTTTATTAATTTAAAAAGCATAATCTAGTACAATAAATCATAATTCATAAATCAGAAATCAAAAAAATTATTTTTTAAAATAATCCAATATTGTTTTTTGTTTGACCGTTAAGTCTAAAATTTCGGTTTCAATGCTTTCCAAATTTTCAATAGACGATTCAAAATTGTGTGTAGATTTTGAAAGATGTTTTCTTAATTGATCAATTAATTTTAAAGCTTGTTGGTTTGATATATTTTCGTCCTGAAATGATTCGATAACATTTGAAGATTCGTTATCTGATTCGTCATCACTTGACTCATTTACAAGGTAAAGGTCTGAATTTTCAAGCAATTAATAAATTCTTTAATATTCAAAGATTAGTCTTATTATATTAGAATTAGATAAATTAGTACTTATTCTTTAAAATCAAACAAAAACAAAGAAGCCAAAAACATTTTTTTTCTTAACTTCGTTATAAACCAAGAAAAATTCACTAATATTTGTTAAAAAGTGATTCGTAATAACCGAATTTTCGTAATATCCGAACTTCGTTATATCCATAAGAAATTACATTGAAAAGATTCTTGTTCTGCCAAATATAGAATTTATTTTCGTTAAAACGAATTTTCACTATAAGCGAATTTAAAAACGAATTTTCACTATAAGCGTGTTCGTTATAAACGGACTGTACTGTATATTTATTTTTTTAGAAGAGAATAAAAAATTCACAAAAATGAAATTAAAAAAAAATACAAACAAAGTAATACTTATTTTTTTACTCTTTTTGACAATTGCTCGTTTTCATTGCTCGATGTTTTTGGTCTACCGCGCTTACGTTTCTCAGAAACTTGAATATTATTTTCGACTTGATCTTGAACTACTACTAAACTTGACCAAAACAATTTGATTTTGATTAGAAACATTAGCGACTTAATAAATTACAAGAAGCATATAAAAATTTGAATAATAATTATTGAAATTGAAAATTAACATTTTAAAGGAGATATGAAAAAAAAATTCTACAGCATTAATTTTGTCTTATTCAATTTTACTTTTAATCCTTTTTTTGTTTTGCTTTCCTGAAGTTTCAATTTTGTAAAAACGTATCGCAAACTTCATCATGCTTCAATATATCTATTTTTAATTCCAGATTCAAAGTTAAATTTTATTTATTTCAAAGTTTAATTTTCAAGCAGTTTCAAGGAATTCATTTTATATATAAACAATGTAACAAGCTGATTATTTACTCAATTAAGAAATTAATTTAATTTAAATCGATACATTAATGAAGTTAAATTGTCAAAAATCAAATAATAAATACTTATATGATAAAAATCTACTTCGCAAATTAATTATCTACCTTTGAAAATAGCTTTTATTATTTTATTTATTTGTTTTCTGTACCGAGCTAGAGCTCCTTCAGAATCAATTATAGTTTGTATTTATCTCTTACAAAAATAATTTATGCACTGATTTTTTTATTTTTAATAGAATTATACACAAAAAAATAAAGACGGACAAAAAAATATACAGATGGAATAAAACAAATTTTTAATTTTTTTTGGCTCATTTCGCCATTTCAGCTTTTCCTACGCTTCTTTGAAGCTCGGGTTTTGTAACTTTATTAGCTCATATTATTTAAGAAAATCATTAAAATAAAAAAAATAACTTTTATAATATTTTTACTTTTAGTTTCTTATATTTGGCTTGGATATTTTGATTGGTAATATGCCAGCGTTTGATTAGCGTCATTCTTAAACTTTCCTTCGAGTTCACATCTCAAAAAATTTGTTAACTCTTTGCTATTAACTTTTCAATTAAAAAAAACTATTGACTTAATCATTTTACATATACAATTATATAGAAAACATACATTACATACATATAGATTCATTTAAACGTCTTTGTAAAGATCGTGAAAAAATTAAGAAACCAAAAAAGAAAGATTAAAAAATAGATTAAAAAATTTATTTTATTCAATTTGTATATTTTGTTGAACGTATTTTTGTTTTTTTTCTTTTATTGTCAACTTTTTTTAGTAAAAATTTTCAAAATTACTAAATTTTTTTGCTTGTTTTTTCTCTTTTCGATTAAAATTTGCCATAATTTACGTAAAAAAGGTAAAAAAAGTAAAATTTACAAATTTTTTTCTTTTTTCTTTAAAAATTAATAAACTAAAAAAAATAAATATTTCTAAAAAATGTCAAAATTTCGTTTTGTTTTTCGTTTTTACTATTTTTTACTATATTTAACGCAAAATATAGTAAATTTACGTAAATGACCGTAAAATTACTCTATTTTTCTTTCGTAATTTCACGTAAATTTACGATATTTTGATATTTGCGAACCTATTTTAAACTTTTAGAAAAAAACTCTTTTGTTATCATTTTGCTCTGTTCTTTTGTACTTTACTTCACCAAGACCATAATATAGCTTTACAGAAATTTTTTTCATTGAATAAAGATACAGGAAATGTTCTTTTCATTGAGAATTGATCAAGAAAATTTTGAAATCGAAATTTAAAGTAGAAAAATTTCGGTATTATAATTTTAAAATACTAATTGAACAAAAATTCTTTCTTTTTTGATAAATTAAAAAAAATAAAATAAAAATTTTTTTAGTTTTAAATTATGAGTTTTTGGTTTGGTATACTTTTTTCACGACACGAAAATTAAAAATGTGATAAAATTATTTTTTAGAAAAATAAAAAAATTTCACCAATATAGAATAATGTAACAAAAATACTATTTTTAGCAACAAAATTTTATTAATCATTTGGTCTTATATTATTATATTAAGTTCAATTATCTGACGTTTCATCAACAAACACATCACCATCACCATCTGAGCTTGAATTTGAATTCAGCATCAGAATCAACTTATGTTCGAAAATATTTGCTTTTTTTTTCCAATTTTCTAAAGCAAAGAATTTAATTGAATAATTCAAATAAGTTTCATGAGGTATATGTTATAGAAGATTTAAATTTACTAATTTGTATTTTAGTAAATTAATAAATTGACTTAGTAAATATAAAAATCAAAAATTTATTAATTTTATTGAAATGCTAATTTACTGTTCAGATTTTTAAAATAAATTTAAAATCAAAAAATAAAATTAGAGTTTAAATTTTCTTATAAATTAGAAAAAAAAGACGCATTGGTCTTAAAATCTAAAACAAGTAATCGAAATAAAAAAACATAATGGAATATACCGAATTAATCGTACAAATTGAAGCCGCGGAATATATTCTTAATAAAAAATCGAGTATAATAATGATGCTAATTCATGATGTAAGAATAATTAAAGTTAACAAGTTAAAATTTAAATTTCCTAGGTTTCAGTCATTTCCTAAACTATATTTAGTAATATTTTTAAATAAATCGTTTTTCAGTAAAATAGCATTCCACTTTTTATATTTAATTATTTTACTCTCTTACTGGAATGTAAATTTACCATAGCATATATATTAGGTATTTAATAGATTTGGATTGATTTTTGTTATTCAATGATTTAATTTTTTAAACCAATTATTATTTATATATTTTATGTTAAGATCCATTTGAATAACAAACTAATATACTTTACCTTCAAATGAAACGAAAAATTTCGCATTAATTTTATTTTATTTATTTTATATTTATTATCAAATAGAGTGAAATTAAAAAATTTAATCGAACAACAGACCTTTATATTTTTTCAATATGAAAACTAAAAAAAATATAAACAAATACAATAAAAAAATTAAATTATTAAAAAAACAATGTCTTTTCAAAAATTAAAAAAATAAATTCAAGATTTGATTTTAAGTCAAAATTAATGATGCCAAAAAACAAATATCGACAAATAACAATTCAAATTTTTTTAAAATGAATTGAAATTCACCTTAATTTAATTTAATTAGATTATTTTTTTAAGAAAAGAATGAAAAATTCAATAAATTGATAATTAATTTATCCATTCTTTTATTTACTAGAATTCATTTATTATTTGATTTTGGAAAATTAACTAGATTAATTCTAAATTAAACATACTTTTACTAAAAAATCATTAAAATAACTTAAAATTCTCAACAAATGAATTTTAACATTAATTATAGATTTTATAATAATTTTTTTTTTTTGAATATAAAATCACATATTTTCCAATTTACTAAAGTTACAAAAATTTTTATTCATTTATATTAACACTATAAGCAGCATGGGGTCAAAAAGACTCTTTTTCGATGTTTTGCCACTAAAATCCAATTTCTAAATTAACTAATTAATTTTTAATTTTTTTGTTCATAATGTAAAAATTCAGTGTGTGGATATTGTACATAAGAAATAGAGAGTAATTGTTAAAAGTGTTATTTAGCATGAATATTTTTTAAGACCCAAAAAAAGACTAAAACTTAATAATTTACTATTTTTATTCAAATTATTTAAAATTTCAATAAATTCTTTATTTAATATAACGAGTCAAAATGACTCGTTTTGATTATATTATTAAGGTGAATGAATATAAATTCGACTTATTAATATATTTTAGTAAAATTATAGAAATTTTTATTCAATAAAATTCTCAACAAATGAAATCTAACTCATTTAATAATAAATTTAATATAAAAAAAATTTTTAATGAATATAGATTCACCTAATTAATAAAATTTAGTAAAATTATAGAATTTTTCATTCAGTTGCTACCTTACTATTTCTTCTTTTTTTCCTGAAACTTGATCTATTTAAACATGTGCCACATGTAACAATCTATTCATTTATGTAAAAAGTTTTTTCAACTAAACTGCATTTTTTATTCAATTTTTTCACTTTTATTTAAAATCAATTAACTCTAAGTTGTATAAAACAAAAATTTATTTTTATTTTTATGTTTCTAATTTTATTTTATTTTTCTAATTGGTGGATAAATGGGTGAAAGCTCGAATCCCAAAAATTTTCTGAAATGAAATAAATAAATAAAAAAAACAATCAATTCCAATTTTATATATTCTTAACTTTCATTTATTTAGCTTATTTACTTTATTTTGATTCTTTTTTTAATTTATTCTGAAGGAGCTCTAGCTCGGTACAGAAAACAAAAAAATAAATAAACAATTCTTTATTCAGTAAAATTCTCAACAAATGAAATTTAATTCATTTAATAATAAATTTAATAGAAAATTTTTTTTTATATTTAGAAAATCATTTTATTAATATATTTTAGTAAAATTATCGAAATATTTATTCAGTAAAATTCTCAACATATGAAATTTAATTCATTTAATAATAAATTTAATAGAAAATTTTTTTCAATGAATATAAATTCACCTAATTAATATAATTTAGTAAAATCATAGAATTTTTTATTCAGTAAAATTCTCTACAAATGAAATTTAACTCATTTAATAATAAATTTAGTAGAAAATTTTTTTTTAATAAATAGAAAATCATTTTATTAATATATTTTAGTAAAATTATCGAAATCTTTATTCAGTAAAATTCTCAACATATGAAATTTAATTCATTTAATAATAAATTTAATAGAAAATTTTTTTCAATGAATATAAATTCACCTAATTAATATAATTTAGTAAAATCATAGAATTTTTTATTCAGTAAAATTCTCTACAAATGAAATTTAACTCATTTAATAATAAATTTAGTAGAAAATTTTTTTTTAATAAATAGAAAATCATTTTATTAATATATTTTAGTAAAATCATAGAATTTTTTATTCAGTAAAATTCTCTACAAATGAAATTTAACTCATTTAATAATAAATTTAATAGAAAAAAATTTTTTAATGAATATAAATTCACCTTATTGATATAATTTAGTAAAATTATAAATTTTTTTATGCAGTCACTACCTTATTTTTTTTTCTTTTTTTCCTGAAACTTGATCTTTTTAAACATGTGCCACAATCTATTCCAATTTATGTCTTCTTTAAATTCATTTATTTAGCTTATTTACTTTATTTTGATTCTTTTTTTTTAATCTCATTTTATTAACTTTAATTTTATTTTTATTTTGATTTTTTTTTAATTTATTCAGTAAAATTCAATTCATTTAATAATAAAATAAATTTAATAAAAAAAAATGTACCAAAACTCACCAAATTAATAAAAAAAAAAAAAAAAAAAAAAAAAAAAAAATAAAAAAAATATAATTTTTTACTTCCGACAGATCGAAAACAACCAATACCCAAAATACAAAATCGGCGTGGCAATATTGTACAGTTTGCCAAGCACAAACCGTAAGCGCAACGCCTCATTGTCCACGAGCAGCAGCTGCGCGCACTCGGGCCTCCTAAGCCCAGGCGGATGCTCGCCACAACGAAACCCTTGCCAATCTCCCACCATCTCATCACCACTCGCCCATTCCAACTCAATAAACATCGACCAGTCCCGAGCCAAAAAGTCATTCGACCATCAACTGGACGCGTTCCCCAGCACCGAAACGCCGTCCTCAAGCACCTCCTCCTCTCCCAGCACCCACACGCCGCCCTCCACCACCACCACCTCTCTGGCCACGCTCATCCACGACAACGACCACTTCTACGAGTTCCTCTTCTCCCACCTGCCGCTCATCGAGCACCAATTCAAGCACCTGGTCGACAAGATCGCGTCCAGCCTGCCCGGCCACTTCGGCCCGCTCAGACACACAAAACGAGCGTCCATGGCCAAACACTGCCAAGCGGCCACTTCATTCGGCCAGCGTCTCATCGGCCAATTCGACGAGTACGAACGCAAGTTCAACTTGCTGTACTCGTCGCCGCGACTCACCAGCCCTGCCTGGCTCAGCCTCGTCAAAACAAAGGCCACGCCACGACACCAAAGAGACCATCAGTCCTCGCTCACCAACACTCTCATCAGCCACTTTGTCCACTTGTCCACTTTGCAGCACAGAGCGGCCACTTTGTCGCCCACCAACTTCATTCTCTTGAACAAATTTGAGTTCAAAAAAAATTTTTTTGCCAAAAGCGAAAAAAAATTCAGTCACAAAAAAGAGGAGCTTTTCTTCAAAATTTTTCTGTCCACTTTGCTCAGACACCATCTGAGCTGGGTGCACACAGTGCTGCCCGCTGCCAACGAGCTGCTCGCGGCCGACCCGAGCTGTTTGCGCAAGCAGCAGGCCCACTGGACCAGACTGCTGCAAAAGACCAATCCGTACAACCCGCTGTGGGCCCAGTTGAGCGACCTGCACGGCGCTGTCAACCAACCGCTCAAGCTGGTGAGGTGCGTGGTGCTGGGCAAGAATAGGCCGCTGGTGGAAAAGATTTTGAGCGTGTGCAGCTATTTTATGCGCTGCGGCAGCTCTAGTTACTTTGACGTGCAGGCAGAGAGCTTTGACTTTGAGAATTTGAGGGCCGATGAGAGTGCGGTGCGGATCGACTTGAGGAAAATGTGTGAGGTCAAGCTGGACCCGATTGCGCATCTGAGCAGCGTGCTGAACTCGTCGGCAGTGTCGTCGTCGTCGTCGTCCATGGGCTCGGTGTCCGTGTCGCCCTTTGGACACAATTTGTCGCCGGTGAACAAGGGCGACGCGGCCAGCAGTGCTCACGAGCTGCCGCTCATCGGCTCCAAGCTAAAGCACAACGCGTCCCGGTCCACCCGCATCCAGGACAATTTTGGGTATTCGCTGCTGGCCGCCTATTGTGAGGAGTTTGTGTTCGAGTTTGTGCTGCACGGCACTGCTGACCACTCTTTTTTGGACAGTCTGCACCAGAAGCTTGTCTTTAGCAAGCTGAACTCGATTCTGGACTGCCCGCTCAGCGAGTCTGTGTATATAGTCATTGATGCCGATCAATTGTAAGTGGATTTTTTTTGACTAAATATTATTAGTACATCTGTAAAGTCTCAAGTTTGGACTTTAGGGATTTAAACCAAGAAACAAACAAAACAACCAAATTTAGTTAATAGTTTATTAAATGGAATCCAAAGTTAAAACAAAAGAGGTAGTGGTTTATATAGTAGCTAGAACATGTGCTTCAGCTGCAGTTTAATACAAGATTAAATAATAAGTAGAGACGTGTCAAGACTTAGGTCTTAACATACCTTCCCCTTAATAATAAAGAGGCAATTAGCCTCTGAAGCAATGATTGAACTACTATTTAACCATAAAAAAAAAAGATAACTAATGTATAAACATTTCAAAGGCTCTTCTGGATAATTATATCCTCCTTTGGTTTAAGGTTCTTCTGAGTAAACTCTCCTTAAATTTTTTTTTTTTTTTTTTTTTCTCTCTTTCTGCTTTGATTGTCTGAGGGCAAATTGCATTTTATCATTGTGTTTGATTGCGTTTCTTTTAAAATGCTTCTGATGGCTAAATCTTATTGGTGTGTATGGTCTGTTTTTATTTAACGATAGGTATTGGGTTTGTATTCTTGTAGACAGATTGTTAGGTGGAACAATTATCGCTGACAAAGCGTATCGCGACCATTTACTAAAAACCCAAACTATTAATGCAACCACTATTGAGATACTGATGACCGCAGTCATTCTTAGCATCTGTGTGTACACATCTAGTGTTTTTTTGTCGGAGTTATACTCCATTTTCGGTTTCTGAGTTTTTTGTTGTGTCTGTTTTGAGAAATCTTTTTTCAACATATCATCTTGTTGAGAGAAATTACTCTCCATGTATGTAGGTACATTAAGTACTGACAATGGATGTTGTGTTTTTGATATGATAAACCAACTATTTGGCGAATTGATAAGAGTCCACGTGTTTCTTAATCCAGAACCATTAAACCACTTGTTCCCTATTAGTATGAAGACTAAAACCACAATCGAAATTACGAGTAAAACCGATCGATTTAATGGCCAGTACTGTAAGAATTGGTACTCTACCTTCTCAGCCAAAATGGACAAAATACTCCGATACGTTAAATCGTTCGGGTGTGGTATTGGATTGGTTGGGTTTTGAGTTGATTCTGGTCGGAAAATGTGTCCGATTAAATTCGATATTCTTAGCCTCAGCATTTTTTCGAATTTTCCACTCATAATGGATCAGTTACTTTCCTCGTGTCACAACACGTGTTTTTGTTCTCTTCAATGGATCCTACTAAAATATATAGCAGAATCCTCCCGTTGGGCACCAAATGTAAAGTCTCGGTTTGGACTTTAGGGATTTAAGCCAAGAAATAAATAAAACAATTAAATTTAGTTAATAGTTTATTAAATGGAATCCAAAGTTAAAACAAAAGAAGTAGTGGTTTATATAGTAGCTAGAACATGTGCTTCAGCTGCAGTTTAATACAAGATTAAATAATAAGTAGAGACATGTCAAGACTTAGGTCTTAACACATCCTCCAGTTTTTTTTATGAATGCATATATTATCACTCAATATGAGTGAGAATAAACAATATTAATTAACTCAAATTGAGTGTGAATAAATATTTTTTTTACCTTTAACTGTTTGTTATTGCTATTTATTCTCACTCAAATGTCAATTTAAAAAAAAAAACAGAAATCCATCAAAAAATAAAAATAAAAAGAAGTTTATCAATCATAATTCCGATTGAAGCCCTTTACACTAACTTTACCCTTGCCTTTACTTCTAATTGATGTCCCATATATTTGATTTTCTATATAATAAATTGATGCTTTACTCTAAAAGCTATACTTTAATCCTAAAAACCTATAATACAACATATAAATTACCTATTACATATTACCTATAAATTTTTCTTGGACAAACATTCATTAGTTTTGATGAATTTTTACAAGTTTATAATGAATATTCTAATGATAGTTTTGTCCTTTGGACAACAGTTAGTAGTTTAAAACGTAAAGATAACCAAACTTGCTTTAAATTTGTACATTTCAAGTGTATTCATCATAGAGCATCAGACGATATAATCACCAAAAGCAGCGGTATTAGACCTAAACATCTTACATCTGATGGATTTATTATGTTAGAAAATGTATTGGGCCATTTTTTGAAGTCTTTGAAATCTTGTAAAATTTGCAATCTTTCTTGTGAAAATGAATGGATTACATGCGGTGATTGTAAAAATGATTTCCACTTAAATGTGTTAATAGAACTTATATTCCTATTAAGAAAGTCTGGAAATGTAACAATTGTTCTAAATAATTAATCTCTTAATAATGTGTTAATCCTTTTTTTTATATTTATTGTTTTTTTTTTGAGTATAAATAAATAAATTTTTTTACAAAAGTCAAAGTTATCTTGAGTGTACATTTTTTTAGTTATTCTCAGATAACTTGAGTGAAATCAAACGTTTTCTTTTTTTATACAACAACAAAAAAAAAAGATACAACACAAAATGTTTATTTATAGTCAAACGGTAAAACCGTGAATTCTTTTATTTGATCACTAATTAGTTGTGAGATTTATTTTATTGATTTTCGAAAAAAATATAAAATAATAAAAGAGAATATTGTCTTTAATTTAAAGAAAACTTTATTTAAAATAAAAGAACGGTTCAAAAGTTATAGTTTAAATAAAATAAGATCTTTCATTAACGTTTCAACGCTTACATTGGGGTGTATCCGTGAATAACATAAATTCAAGCAATTAAAATACAAAAAAAAGTATGAGAAAATATATGTATCTTATTTTAAACAAAATTTATCTATTTAGAACACTTTTTAGAACAAAAAAATTGCATAGTTAAATCAAAAGGCATTTCCCACAAGACCAATTGTTACATTTCTCACTAGAAATCCATTTGTTTTGATTTGTTTTGTTGTTGTGTTGTTGTTGTTGTGTTGTGTTGACTCTTCCAAAAACTGTATTACACTTGAAACAACTTTTTTGGTCGTTCAGTGGAGATATTTCAATTTCAGACTCTTCTTCGTCTTCTTCATCACTGATTATTGTCACTTTTTTCCTCTTTTTGTTCAACTTTTTTGCCTCTTCATCTTCTAATTCTTTCAAAACTTGATTCTCAGTCAAAACTGCACCGTACTTTCTTTTAATCCTCGTTTTTGTTGTTGACGTTTTCTCTTTATTTGCTGATTGTAGATGTTGAAGAACAGATTGAACCAAGTTACTTGTCGGCATTTAAAAAAATTTTATTTTTTTTAATATCAATCAAATAGAAAATTCACACTATTTATTGCAAAAAATGAAATTAACGGTTTAACCCCCAATCCCATTTTTGTCTCAAAATTATTTTTATTTTGAAATAACAGAAAACCGGTTAAGTTTTTGAATTTTTCAACAAGAAATTCGTAATCAGCATAAAAAAAAACATATAATCGTGTTCTTTGTTCAAATTTTTACCATTAATCAAGAAAGATTTTTTTGAGGATCGGCATTTTCTTTTAAGTAGCGAAGATTAGTCGTTTAAATGAAATAAAAAAAAAAAATAAAATATTCTTTTTTATTGGTCATTTTTATTAATAAAGACGTTCTTTAAATTCTTTTTTTATTTAATAGAAAAATTTTTTTTCAAAGAAAAGTTATAGTCATTCAAAGAAGAATTCACGGTTTTACCCCATTAACGGTTCAACCCTGAATTACTTTATACAAAATCGATTTTGTCTAATTATTTATGGGTGGTATTTTTCATATCATTATAATATACGAAAATTTAGATTAATTAAGTTGAAAAGGTTCATCAAAAAATCTTTTTATCATTAAATAAAAAAGTTATTTTAATCAAAATCAATTAAAATAAAAAAAAACTATCTCAATAAAGCTTTATTGACTAGTTCAGGTCTACCACGACTTCTTCTTTCACCAACATCAAGTGTCTTAGCATTATCAGGAATTTTAGTAAATTTATTCTTAACAGCAATATATATACAATGTTTGCATGTATAACTTTTTGAATATCTTGGACAATCAATTGAAATTTTCCCATAATCTAACCAATTATTTTCATTTACATCGGCTGAAAACTGTAAGTTCCAGTAAGCACTTTCATAATTTACAAAATTATCGAAATTTTTCCAATTTTTATGCAACAACTATGTAAAACTTTTTTTTTCCAACTTTCTTCAATTTCAATTGATTTTGTTTGTGGAAAGTCTTAACGTAATTAAATAATCTACCTTTCCCACGAATTTTTTTGTTCGGTTGTGTTGTTTCTGGGAGATTTTCTTCTTCACTAGACGATGCATACTCACTTACAGGGACTGCATTTGATTCGGACGACATTGTAAAATATTTATAAATTTGAAATTAAAAATTTAAATTTTTGGAGTAAAATTTCATAAAATGTTTTATATTTTTTTTTTTGTTGCATAATTTTTTAAATTAGATTCAGAGAAAAAAAAATTGATGTTAAAAATTTATTTTGTTAAGTTATTTTTTATTTGTTAATTTTTGATGATAAAAATTTAATTTTTGTGGAAAAATATTTATTTTGAAGATAAATTTGAGCAAAAATTTGATTCCAAATTCTGATTTATTTGATGATGAAAATATTTATACTCATTATTTATATGTCACATTGAATTACCAAAATAAATTGTTTAGTCTAATCAAACAAGATTCAGTGTATAAAATAATACTATTTTTAAAATTAACTAAATGAGAAAGCTAATTTTCAAACTATTAATTTAGTCTAAGCTACAGCTATTTAATGTAAGAAAAATATATTTTTATAAAAAAAAAATTAAAAACAAAACAATCAATTAATAAATCGATTTTTTTTTAATTTCATATTTTTTCTTTATTAAATTGTCTTTTACATTGAAAATTAACTCCTCTGTTTTCGTTTTCTTCCACTTTTTTTATTACTGGCTCAGCGACTGGCTCAACAAAAGGCTCAACAATTGGCTCATTAAAAGGCTTAATAATTCAATTAATTCAATAATAAATATTCAATAAGACAAAAAATCTTACCTCTTTATTTTCAGGTAAGTTTTAACCTTGATTTTCAATGATCAAATTTAATTCTTTCTCTTTCAGAACCTTTCGGATTGTATTTGATTTGATTAAGTATTAGAACAATTTCTTCAATTTGTTTTTTTGTAAAAAACATTCTTTCTCCAGTAAAGTCTTAACTTTTTAGCAAACATTCATAAAAAGCATTCTTGTGACGATCGCAGTCCGATTTCATTTTATTTATTCTTATTAGAAAAAAAAATTAAGTCACTAAAGTCTAAATCAAATTAATTTTTTTTCAAAGCATTTTTTGCCAACTTTGGGCGACCTCTTTTCTTTAAAGTTACAGACTTCGAAGCCGGCTTGTAATAGCCCAAACTCAACCCTAGATGATAGGAGATAAAAACTAAATGTTCACATGTTGAACGATCATGATATGTGCTACATTCACAGCTCAAATCGGAAACATTAACCCTGTACTTTGCCCGGTTTATGGTCAGCTGGAATATATTCTCTTCTAGCTTCTTTACGCTTACCTTTTCTTGAATGTTGTTAGCTTCAACGATTATTTCTCGAATCAATTTTGGCGCATATTTGATGTATAGTTAATGATTTAGTAGTAGTAGTAATTTAAACTGCAGCGTGACGAATCACGCGGAGCGCGTCAACCGTGAGATTGACGCCCTGTGGCAGTTGCGATGTGTTTGTCAAATTTGTTCTTGAAAGTGTTTAAGTTTGTCGATTCTGTGATATCGTTTGGCAGAGCATTCCAGCTGTTTGCAATTCTATTGTTAAAAAATTCATGTCTCTGGTTGCAGCATCGTACTATTTCTCGTTTAAAATACCCTCTATGACCTCGAGGTTGTCCGCATATTGGAGATTCATGCCAGTTTATTTCTTCTAGAAAAAAATGATTTGAAAAATAAATTGCACAAAAAATTATAAATGCGTGTATATTTAAAATAAGTTAGGAATATGTAAATATTCGAGAGTGTATAAAAAAATACTACCCATTTTTTTATGGGTCTACCTTTTCAACACAAAAAAATAACCATTCAACACAATTTCAAAACGCTCAGCACAAAATGATTTCTTCTCAACACAAAAATTAAAATTTGAAAAAATGCTTTTAGCACAAAAACTAAATATGAAATAAATGCATTCAACACAGAAAATTATTTTGAAAAAAAACATTAAACACAAAAATGCTTTTTAATTAGCTTCCAAATTTTTAAAAATTAATTTAAATTTTTTTTCATATTTTTCAATTTTTTTTTTCGAAATTTCCTTTATTTACTTAATTTCCACTTATAAATATCATTTAATAAAATTTTAAATTAAAAAAAAGTTTATTTTATTTGAAATATTTAGTTATTTTCAAACACAATTTTTTTGTGTTAAATGTTTTTTTTTAAATATAATTTTTTGTTCTGAGAAGAAATCGAGTGTGTTAATCATAAATTGTGTTAATTTTTTGTTGATTGTGCTGAAATAATATTCTCTTTTTTTATCTTTTTTTTGTTGTACCTTTTTTGGTAAATAGTTTGACTTTGTTAGTGGTTGATTTATGCTTTTTTTTTGTCGTTGATAATTATCAATTTGTTTTTTGAATTAAATTTTTTGTCATTTTGATTTTAAGATTTAATATTTAGAAATAGTTTTAATTTTTCAAAATTTGAAAAAATGAATTTAATTTTTTTTTGGAAGACCCGGTCAGTTATTTAGTTTTTTTCTGAAAGGAATAATTAATGTTTTTTTTCATAAATTGGTTAAAAAAAACTTTCTTAGATTTTCGATTTTTGGAAAAAACAGACATTTTTTCAAAAATTTTGAATTTTGAATTTTACCAAATTTTACCAAAATTATCTCAAAATCCTGAAAATTTACTAAATTTTTCGTAAAATGCCTCTTTTTCACTTTTCGGATTTTACGTTAATTTACGCAAAATGTGGTAAAATTTGGTTAATTCACGATATTTACGTAATTTTTCGTAAAATACTGTTATCAAATCACCACTGGATAATTAATTATGAAAAAGAAAATTTTCAATTCATGAACCTAACTTAAAATAAAAAATTAAAAAATCAAGTTCTTTTTATTTAAACTAAAATACTTGAAAAGTTTATTAAATGAATTAAGGCTTAATTTTTGGCTTTAAATAATTAAAAATTTTAAAAAATATTTTTACAAAAATGAGAAAATAAAATCGAAAATTTTGTTTTTAAATGACATTAAAAATCCATTATTTCATAAACGACCTATTTCGTTAAAATCTAATAAAATTTTACCAAATCGTTTTCATTTTTTCTCAACAAAAAAATAATTTTTTTTTAAATTTTATTAATTTTTTTAATTAATTTAAAGTGAAGTCAAAGTGTACTCGAGCGAGTCATCAAAACCTGTTTTAGTAGAAAAACCGATTGGTTTAGTTGATTCATTAGTTCAGTCAGTCCTGAACATGGCAGATCTATTCCAAAATAGCGAATTTGTAAGTAGAAAAATAACATTCAAATATTTAATAATCAATTGAATGTTAAAGGTATTACTTTATTTGGAGGACAAGCTACAAGAGCTGTACACAAAATCAGAGACCATGATCCAGGTGAAATCTCAAAGCAAAGAAATAAGTGATGAAAAGCTCATGCAACTAATAGAGTAAGACAATTTTCTTTTCATATGTTGACTAAAAATTAATTTTTCTTTTTTCAAAAAGCATTAAGGATGCAGACGATTTGGATTTTTTGAGACAAATCCAGTCGGCAATTACCATACCTAGCATGTTTTATCCGAACCACTGATGCAAAACCTCTTGTTAGAATAATATGTGTCAATTTTTGATTATTTTTTGTACAAAATCCGGTGATAATTCTATTTTATTGTCCTCACGTTTCACTTAAAAAATAAATCTTCAATCAGGTTGAATGTTTTTTCACTTTTTTTTCATTTTTTTTTGCTCAATCCGATTTTTTTGTAAGACTGCCTCAAAGAGGGACTCGTTTTATAAACGAATGTTTTATGTTTGAGAATATTTACTTTTTTTTTTCCTTTCAGACTTTGCTTCTCCTGCTATTTCGTTTTGTCTCGATTAATTATTTATGTTGAATATGATTGTTTTGGTGTCAGGAGACATTGCTCAAGCCAGCTGTAAACTTGTCTTTAAGTATCCGTCAAATGTTCTCACAGGGATAATTAATTTCAAGAATTAATAAGTACTTTCATTTTTTTTTTCAACACAATAAAAATAAATTTATTAAAATAATTTTATTATATTTTTTATATTTAATAAAGGATGTTATTTAAAATATAATTGTTTAAATTTAATTTAATTATTAATCAAAGTATTTCTTTTTTTTTAATTAAAAATTAAAACTTTAAAAATTAATGCTAAAATTTAATTTAATTTTTTTTTATTATAAATTGAAAAAATTAAGGTTCAAACTAAAGGCGTCTATTAACCGGCCTATTTCACTCACGTCAGTCCCTTGTAAGGTCCGTGAAAGGATCATTGCAGACTATGATGCATTATTTACTACTTTAAACAAAAGCTCACCACGGTTTTGAAATAATCTAAAAAAATCTTTATTTTTAATATGCATTTTTGAAAGGGGTAAATATAATATGCTTTCTAATTTGAAGAAAATAGTATTCTATTTAAAAAATAAATAAAGAATAAATTTTTTTGTTTTCTTTCTATAAATTATTAAAGAATGTTTCTGCGGTTTTTAAGCGTATCAATTTGTGAAAAAAAAAATCAGTAAAAGTAGATTGAGATGCTTTCATCTTTAATGATCAAAATTTATTCTATTTTATCAAACTAATAGTCCTTTAAATAAGATTAGCCTCCCTCTATAACTCGGTACATAAAACAAATAAATAATAATCTATTAAAATTATCTAACTAAAAATAAACAAAAATAAGAAATTTACTTAAATATTTTTTTCTGTTTTTACTTAGGCAACTTGAAGTTCATGATCATGATCAAATGATCAAAATTTAATAGATTATAATCTTAATAAAAATGTTTGAATTAGCTTTTTTTAATTTTTTTTTAATTAAACATAAAATGTTTTTTATTTTAATTGAAAAAAAAAATCTTTTTATTTCTGATTGACCTTTAATTGATTTTTATAAAATCTTTATTTGAAAAGTTTAAAGACAAATTTAAAATCCATATTTAAGTATCCAAATTATGGCTATAAATGATATTTTAATACTAATAAAATATATTACGGCGAAACAAAGTCAAATTTTGTTTAATTTTGCAAAATTTCAAAATACTGATTAAGATTTCAATTTACTTAAGATAAAAATTCATGCAATTTTATATCAAATTATAGATTAAACAAATCATGTTTAATAAATTTTAGTCATTTACTATTAAAAAAATGATAAAAAAATACCTTTTTATTTAAATCATAAGCTAAAAATTTTGATTTGAAATTTACATTTGATCATGAACTTCAATTTGCCATTACTTTGTTTTTCTTTCTTTAAATTCAATAAATTTCATTTCAATAAATAAATTAATTTATAAAAATAAATCTGATTTTATTTCAATTTCTATTTGAATACACTTTTCTTCTAATTAGAAAGCGAATTCTTCAAATTAGAAGACAAATTCTAAATTTGTTCTTCTTACTTTTGTTCTAATTAATAAGAAGATACTTTCTTCAAATTAGAAAACAAATTAAATACCACCCTTTTCGAAAATCAAACAAAAACACTAAAACCATGATAAATCAATAACTTACACAAAGAAGAACTCAGAAGGAACAAGACATGCAATACAGTCAAATCTTTATACTGTAGTTTAGTGAGACCTCCCTTGAACATGCAGTATCAGTTTGAAACCCGTAAAATTTGGTGGATATTAAGGCATTGTGAATTTTGGAACAAAGAACAAAAATAAAAATCTTATAACGATGTAACTTTTTTACTATGAATCTAAATTTTTTTCTGCAAAATTTTTCAGCTGATACAAACTCTGTAATACCCAAATTTAGTCTGTGCAATAACTGCAATTTAATTTTAGAGAAAGACTCCATCCAGATAAAATATGTGGACGTAGCCAATTCTTACAACACATATATTTGTGTAATTAGCCATAGCTACGTCCATATAGAAGAAAAATATGTTTAATAAGCCAAAGTGACTAGAGACACATAAAATTTATCTAAAAATATATATATTTGGATACTAAATTTTTGTATGAAACATTGACAGGTATAATTGTCGTTTCGAAATTTTTATTTAAATTACTTAATATAATTTTTAAAATAAAATAATACAAAATAAAAAACTTAAACAATAACAGAAAAAATCAGGAAAGTAAAGTATTTTTATGGATAATGAAAATAAAAATAAAAATTACTTTTTATTTTCACATTTCAAACAACACCAAGGTTACTTTTGGGAATGTGAGATTTGGAACACTTGGTATGCTTGAGCTGGTCGGTCACTTTTCATCAGCAGGTTTCTCTTTAACTATAAGTACAAAAATAAAATCTTTATTAAGAATTTGAATGCACGAGAGAGCAATTTTTAAGTCGCTTTATTAATTAAGTTGTTATAAAAATTAATCTTTTATTTTTTCTTTTATTATTTTCAAGAGCTTTTTATTTTATTTATTTATGTGGATGTATTTATTTCTCACTACACATATGTGGAGCAGACTTGTACAAAAGTCACGAAAAAAAGTCTCAAAAAGTCATTAAAAAGTCAAAGTCAAGACTTTGACTTGTTGGAAAAAATTTAAAAAGTACAAGTCTTGACTTCAGATTGATGAATATTTAAATTTTGAATATGATCCAGATGTTAATTTAAAGACGTTTTGGCAACGAAACAAATCAATTTTCCCCGATTTATATATTTTGGTTTTAAAATATTTATCAATTCCAGCATCATCAGGTCCAATTGAGCGAACATTTTCATATGCTGGCTATATAAACAGACCACATAGATCAAGAATGACAGTAAAAAATTTAGAAAATACTACACTTTTGCGGTGTAATTTTGATCTTTTAAAGATTTAAGTTAAAACTAGATATTTTTTAAATAAAAGTTATCTTTAAGTTAAAATAAAAAATTCCTAAAATTCTTAATTACTTTATTTTAATAAAATATATGAAATGAAATAATTATATGAAATGAAAATATTTTTTATTTAATAATATTTCTTAATCAATAATTAATTTCTTTAAATATATTTATAAAAACTTTAAAGTTACAAAGTCAAGACTTGTACTTTTTAAATTTTTTCCAACAAGTCAAAGTCAAGACTTGTACTTTTTAAACTTTATCCAACAAGTCAAAGTCAAGACTTTGACTTGTGACTTTTAAACAACTCTGATGTGGAGGTAAATTGACTATCTACGTCCCAAAAAAATATGTGTTTCATGTTTTTTGTATAAAATGAGTGGACGAAGTCACACTCTTAATTTTAACGATTTTCTAAGTTATTTAGTGTTTTACAAACTTGTAAAGTTTTTGCAGAAAATTAATTTGGGTGGTACAAAGTTTGAATCAGCTTATTTATTTTGCAGAACAATTTAAAACCCCAAAGTAAAAAAGTTATTTTATTTTACTTTTCATTTTTTGTTCTTTGCTGCAAAATTTACAAAAAAAAGGGGACCTACATAAACTACACAAGATCACTTATTCGATATGTAGCTATTTACAGAAAAGAACAACATTAGTGAAAGACAATGAAGGTCGTATCCTAACAACTGAAAAAGGGCAAGGGCAAAGATGGGTTGAACACTTAAGAGAATTTCTAAATAAACCAGAACCTATAGAGTCTTTAAGACCTGAAGCAGCTTACTGACCTCGATATTAACACCGAAGTGCCAAGTCTAAAAGAAAAAGAAGCTGCGAAAAAGGCTTTGAAGAACAGAAAAGCCCCGGGTATTGACGGAGTCACAACAGAAATGTTGAAAGCTGACGGTAGGATCACAATAGGGATATAGCAAGAACTCTTCAGCAAGATATGGCGGAAAAAAATCATACCAGAGGACTGGTCAAAAGGCCTAATAGTAAAGCTTCCAAAGAAAGGTATCAAAATGATTTGTGACAATTGGCGAGGAATAGCACTTCAACCAATAGCAAGCAAGGCGTTCTGCAGCATAATACCGTAAGTGAATTCACATACCTAGGTAGCACCATCAGTACAACGTTGGGAACACACAGAGACATTAAGAATAGACTTGCTAAAGCAAAGAGTGCCTTTGCCAGACTCCGAACAGCATGGAAATCAAACATTTACAACAAAGGAACAAAACTTTAATTAAGCAATAGCGTAAGAAAAGAAACAATGATAAACGAAACTGAATGTTGGGGGATGTGTGAATCTGACAGGATAAAGCTTTAACACCTTCCACACAGGAAGCCTGTGGAGGATTCTCAGGATGCACTTGCCTGAGACATTGTCGAATGCTGACCTATACAGACGAATAAATTCAGAACCATTTAGTCAATGCATTAAGAACAAAAGACTACGATGGCTCGGGCATGTACTTAGAATGGAAAAAACACGAATACAAAAAAAAAACCCTTCGATGGGCACCTCAAGTCCACGAAAGGTAGGATGACCAAAAGTCAGCAATTACGAAAGAGCTCGTCGAAGTAAGAATGACATGGGGAGAAGCAAAGGCAAAGGCCAGATATTGACTTGAGTGGAAATCAAAAGTAATGACCCTATGTTCCATTATGAATGAAAAAAGAAAAAAAAGATGGCAAAAATATCAATTATTTTATGAATAATAAATATGAAACATCCACTTTTTTCATTTTTTTTAAAATTGTATGAAAATTTTTATTAAAAGACACCATATAATTTAAAAAATTAAATTTATTTCTTTAAAATAATATTTAAAGACGGTTTATGTTCCTTCTTAACCTAAACGCTAATAGTTAAATCAAATAAATTTCCATTGATATCAATAAGGATGTCGCTATTTCACAGCAATTTTTTGATATACTAGGATTTTTTTTTGCATTAAAAAAAGTGATTTAAAAATTACAAGAAAAATTTTATTTCATTTTAGATAAAATTTATTTTAAAAGATAAATTTAATTTTTTATAGTGCAAATCTTATAATCATGATACAAAAAATTTTAAAAAAAGTTACATTATTCAAAAATTATTTAAAAAAAAATAAGAAAATTTGACTTTTACTTGTTTTTTTTTTCGCTTATATTGAAGGGGCTTATGCTAAAACACGGACCACCTGTTTTTTACTAGAACACGGACTGCGGTCGGAAGGTATTAGGAATTATCCAAAAACTTCTGACCACAGACCATTTTGTAGAGAATTTGAAAAACTTTTACGCAAAAGTATCAGTTGCACCATAAGACCTATTTTTTGACTTGTAAAACTAGAAATAACGAGTCAATACCTGAGTTGCTGTTAACGCACCACATGTTTCCAGGATAATGATAAGACTTTGACCTTCCGACCACTATTTATGTGAATGAGAACAGCCTAAGCTTTAATGCAAAAAATAAATTATCTCCTAGCTCTTTTTTTTAAAGCTCATTGCTGAAAAACTAAGAATATCTTTTTATTGGGATAATTCTTCAATTTCAAAGAATTGATACTTAAGCATACAGTTTTGTAGATAATTTAAATCTCTACATTCTTACATAAGAAATATGAATTTATTTAAGGGCTCTCGGTCAAAATTTCTCATAATTTATTTTTTCTTTCAACCAAGACAATTATTGGTTTAATTATTTTTAGGTATAAGAAATTTTTGAATATTTTAAGTTTTAAAAATAATTGTTAATTTTTGAAAAAAATAATCATATTAATATTCATTTTAAAAAACTAATTTTTTCTTTAAATAATTTTAAAAAAATTGGCTTGGTTGAAAGTAAAAATAAATTATGAGAAATTTTGAACAAATCTTAATAAATATAAAAATAAATATAATAATAAATATAATAATAAATATAATAATAAATAAAATAATAAATATAATAATAAATATAATAATAATAAATAATATATTAATGATAAAATAAATAAAGTTCAAAAATGAAAAAAACACCATGGCCACTGCATTTGTGTTAGAAATACAATGACGGCTACTAAATTCCGAATTTGGCGAAATTCATTATTTTTTTTGTTTTTGACTGATTGAAATTTTAATATTTAATTATTTTAGATCTGGCATTTTGAAATGCTTATCATATTTGGTTGTTTAAAAAGTTTTTTCGTTTTTTTCGAGACTTCATTCATTAAAAAATAAAATATTATTAGACACTAAATTAATTTCTCTCGCTACAAATTCATATCCCGTCTTTCTGGTAGCATTTTGATCCCTCGCTCGTAGAAGCTGGCTGGTTTTTGAGATTAAATATTTATTGATGTCTTTTTTGATTCTTTCAAAAAAAAATTTAGATCTATTGTAAAAAAGATGTTTCCTTTTAATTTCTGTTTTTGTTCTTTGTTTAAATTCAAATAAGAATTTGAATTTGCATAGATCTGAACAAATGGTAATCTGAAGGAGCCAAGTGTGGTGAATAAGCTGGGAGAGAAAAGGCTCCCCAGCCTTGATACAATTTTTTTGTACAATTCAAAAATTTTGGTACAATTATAGTGCAAATAATAAAAAAATTTAAAAAAAATTTACCTGCAGCTTAATTTTTATTTTCAATTTAAAAAATTTAGAAAGATTCAAGTTATTTATTAAAATAAATTCTTAAAATTTAAATTAAAACTATTTTTTCGTAAAATAAACTACTTTAATTTAATCTAATTGGCAAGATATAAATAATTTTACATTTCTAGTTTTTAATTTATTGAGAATTTTCTAATAATTATTGTACAATATTTCATGAAATTTATATTTAGGATTTTCAATAGTCAGATTCTTTTTTAATTCTTTGAAATATTGCACAAATATAATTAGAAAATATACAAATATGATAATTGAATAATTGAAAATTATTAACATTTGAGTATTTAATAATTCCTTCCCGAAAAAAAAATAGAAAACCTTCGGAGCTCATATAAAAATTTTAATTGATTTAAAAAAAAATAAATAATTTTATAAAAATTTTGAAAAAATTCTAATTTATTTAAATTTAATTCATATAATTTAAATGAACAAAAAATTTATTTTAAAAACAAATCTAAAATTAAAAGATGATTTTCTATTAAAAAAACCTATCATTAATCCTAACCAATCAATTTACCAAAAGAGGGCAAAGGAAAAAAAAATCTTTTAAATTATTGTGCGTGGCTCAAACGAATCAATTGTTGTGAAAAACGGTATGCGTTTATCATTTGCTAGGGTTGCTTTAGCTCATAATAGATTATATACTTCTCATCCCACCTAACACAAAGCATAGTCTATCCATGAACTTCGCGTTTCGGAGTAAATAATGGGGCCTTATCCGATTCGAACCATTTTTTTTTGTTCACCGGGTTATCCAATTAGATCCACTTTTCATTTCCAATTACGATTTTCCATAAAAAAGTATTTTTATTCTGCCCTGACAAAAGAGAAACACAAATGTTCAATGGTTGCACAATAATAATTTCTGAGAATTTGTCCGGAACCCATTTACCGGCCTTTTGAATGTTCCTTAATGCTTTTTATCTATTCCGATCGGTGCCATTTTTTACAGACATCTTTTAGCAAGCTGTCTGGTTGATCGCCTCGGGTCTTCCTCAAGTAGCTCTGCCAAATACGCGTCATCAGCTTCGACGGCCCTCCCATCAAGTGCTTTGTCATTGAGGTCGAAATCGCCAGGTTTGAATCGAGAAAACCAATTTTATAATTATTGTATAACACTGCATAAAAAAACTTTTATCTTGAAAGAATTTTTTTAATTTAAAAATTGACGAAAAAACTTAAAAAACAATCTAATACTAATGTATGCTAATGACCTGTTAATAATGACAGAGTCCATCAAAAAAATGAAAAAAGTCCTTAAAATGTGTGAGAACTTTGGACTGCGAACTGGAATAAAATTTAACCCGTCTTAAACTCAAATTATGCGAATTAACGGACCTAAAAAAGATAATGCTTGAACTCTGTGGAGAAGAAATCAGTGGGTCGAGAAAATAAAATACTTAGAGGTATGTGTTGATGGATAATTCTATAGTAAGGAGCATTTGAGAAAGATAAGATTAAGTACATGTAGAGCTTAGACAAAACCTAGACCTCAATAGTAGTAAAATAAGTCAACAGCTAATACCCCACTTATTTAGAACATACATAAGATCAATCACTTACTCTGGACTAGAGAATTGCGTAATAAGTAAAAGCGAGAAAAGTAAGATCCAAACTATGGAAGGTCTTATGATTAAACAGATGCTTGGTCTCGACAAAAGATCGCGTTAGATCAATATATTATATTCACTAAATATTGAACCAGTATGCTCGAAAATAAAAAAATTAAAATTAAACCTCACATCTAAAATAATTTGCAATGTGCACACTGTAAAATTTTTAGGTTAAAAAAAATTAGTGTAATTCACATTAAAAAATTTATTCAAGAGTTGAGAGAGACTCTTGGGTCGAATGAGCTCATAACTCGAGAAATCTTAAATCAAAAAGCAAGACAAATCAAAGAAGAAGATGAGATGAATGGTAAAAATCAGATAAGCGAAACGATTAAATTCTGCCTGAAAGATAAAGAAGAAAGAAAAGAATAGTTCAATTTAATACTTAAAGCTTACTCACCTAAAACTAGACCTGAAACGGGAGAGTCTAATGAAACTTAATAAAGTTTGACGTATTTTTGGTTGTTGTAATTGGATATGATTATTCAACCTTAACTCAAAAAGATAAACAAAATTTAATAAAAAAAACTTACCTTAGACTTTTTATAAAAGGTTTTATTTTTTTTGTTAATCTCGATATTTAAATATTTAATTTAAAATTAAAACTTTTGTGGCATTTATGTAAAAAAAAAGAAAATTTATTTTAATATTTTAATATCTTAAACATAATTCTAAATTTAAAAAAAAGAAAAACAAACAGTAAAAATCTTCCATCCTTTATATTGAATTTTATTCTATTTTTAATATCGCCAAGTCTGACGTAATTTTATGAATAAAATAATAAAAATAATAATAAACAACCTAATAGTTCGCTTTGTAAGTTTTCCATGTAAGAAAATTGACTACAAATATAGTAACTTGTTGAAAACTGGAATTATGCTGTTTATGACGAAGTTTTCTCGTTGACCACTGTTCCTTTTTAATTGTCTTGCTTCTCTGTATTTACATCCCCAAATAGCGCTAGCTGTACCGTCTGACCTTGACGCTATTTGTGTGAAACCATTAAACCTAGTTTATTCCTTATGTAATTTCGTAAAATATCTAGAAATTCTTCTTTTTTTAAAGAGCTGTGAGAAATAAAATGGTAAAACTGCCTTCAAAAGATATTCTTCTAGAATATCTTTTCAGCATTCGACAATGTCTCAGGCAAGTGCATCCTGAGAATCCTCCACAGGCTTCCAGTGTGGAAGGTGTTAAAGCTTTATCCTGTCAGATTCACACATCCCCCAACATTCAGTTCCGTATATCATTGTTTCTTTTCCTACGCTATTGCTTAATTAAAGTTTTGTTCCTTTGTTGTAAATGTTTGATTTCCATGCTGTTCGGAGTCTGGCAAAGGCACTCTTTGCTTTAGCAAGTCTATTCTTAATGTCTCTGTGTGTTCCCAACGTTGTACAGATGGTGCTACCTAGGTATGTGAATTCACTTACGGTATTATGCTGCAGAACGCCTTGCTTGCTATTGGTTGAAGTGTTATTCCTCGCCAATTGTCACAAATCATTTTGTTACCTTTCTTTGGAAGCTTTACTATTAGGCCTTTTGATCAGTCCTCTGGTATGATTTTTTTCCGCCATATCTTGCTGAGGAGTTCTTGCTTTATCCCTATTGTGATCCTACCGTCAGCTTTCAACATTTCTGTTGTGACTCCGTCAATACCCGGGGCTTTTCTGATCTTCAAAGCCTTTTTCGCAGCTTCTTTTTCTTTTAGACTTGGCACTTCGGTGTTAATATCGAGTTCAGTGAGCTGCTTCAGGTCTTAAAGACTCTATAGGTTCTGGTTTATTTAGAAATTCTCTTAAGTGTTCAACCCATCTTTGCCCTTGCTCTTTTTCAGTTGTTAGGATACGACCTTTATTGTCTTTCACTAATGTTGTTCTTTTCTGTAAAGAGCTACATATCGAATAAGTGATCTTATGTAGCTTATGTAGGTCCCCTTTTTTTGTTAATTTTGGAGCAAAGAACAAAAAATGAAAAGTAAAATAAAATTACTTTTTTACTTTGGGTTTATAAATTGTTCTGCAAAATAAATAAGCTGATTCAAACTTTGTACAACCCAAATTAATTTTCTGCAAAAACTTTACAAGCTTGAAAAACACTAAATAACTTAGAAAATCGTTTAAATTAAGAGTATGACGCCGTCCACTCATTTTATACACAAAACATTAAAACACATACTTTTTTGGGACGTAGATAATCAATTTACCTCCACATATGTGTAGAAAGAAATAACTACATCCATATAAATAAATAAAATAACAAGCTCTTAAAAAAAAAAAATAAGTGATAAAAGATTAATTTTTATGACAACTCAATTAATAAAGCGACTTAAAAATTGCTCTCTTGTGCATTCAAATTCTTAATAAAGATATTTTCATTATCCATAAAAATACTTTACTTTCCTGATTTTTTCTGTTATTGTTTAAGTTTTTTATTTTGTATTATTTTATTTTAAAAATTATATTAAGTAATTTAAATAAAAATTTCGAAACGACAATTATACCTGTCAATGTTTCATACAAAAATTTAGTATCCAAGTATATATATTTTTAGATAAATTTTATGTGTCTCTAGTCACTTTGGCTTATTAAATATATTTTATATGGACGTAGCTATGGCTAATTACACAAATATATGTGTTGTAAGAATTGGCTACGTCCAAATATTATAAGCCGAACATAAGCCGTCTTTAAATATTATTATAAAGAAATAAATTTAATTTTGTAAATTATATGGTGTCTTTTAATAAAAATTTTCATACAATTTTAAAAAAAATGAAAAAAGTGGATGTTTCATATTTATTATTCATAAAATAATTGATATTTTTGCCATCTTTTTTTTCTTTTTTCATTCATAGTGGAACATAGGGTCATTACTTTTGCCTTTGCCTTTGCTTCTCCCCATATCTTTCTTATTTCGACGAGCTCTTTCGTAGTTGTTGACTTCTGGTCATCCTTCTTTTCGTCGCCCTTGAGGTGTCCATTGAAGGGTTTTTTTTTGTATTCGTGAATTTTTGTATTCTAAGTACATGCCCGAGCCATCGCAGTCTTTTGTTCTTAATGCATTGACTTAATGGTTCTGATTTTATTCGTTTGTATAGGTCAGCATTCGACAATGTCTCAGGCAAGTGCATCCTGAGAATCCTCAGCAGGCTTCCAGTGTGGAAGATGTTAAGGCTTCTCCGATCAGATTCATGCATCCCCCAACATTCAGTTCCGTATAACAGTGTTTCTTTTCCTACGCTATTGCTTAATTAAAGTTTTGTTCCTTTGTTGTAAATGTTTGATTTCCATGCTGTTCGGAGTCTGGCAAAGGCACTCTTTGCTTTAGCAAGTCTTTTCTTAATGTTTCTGTGTGTTCCAAACGTTGTACTGATGGTGCTACCTAGCTATGTGAATTTACTTACTAACTCGATTTGTGTACCATCGATGGTAATCGCAGTATCCAATTTAGTTTTTATGCACATTACTTTTGTTTTGGCCCCATTAATTTCGAGTCCAGTTGGTTAAGCGTTGTTCGCCAAATTTTGCGTCTTCATATGCATATGTGCTTCTCTTAAGATACTAGCACCAGACTATTCTCAAAGTCTAAGTCTTCAAGCTTTGCTGTTAATCCCCATTGAACACGCCTCGCACCAACAGTTGTTCATGACATAGTCAATCAGTAATAGGAATAGTATCTTAGAGAGAACGCACCCGTCTGACTGCTGTTCACACTTTGAAGTTCTCAGGTTGTCCTCTTTCCAGAATCATGCTTTATTCGAATTTCTCGTAGAAGAGCTTATTCAAGTTAGCAATCTGCTGTGGCAGGTCATACGATCCTAATATGGCCCACAAGGTTTCTATGTTTGTGCTTTCTTGAAGCCAATGAAGTAAAGATTCAGGAGGCTATTTTATTCCAGACTTTGTTCTATGATGTTCCTTAGTGTAAATATCTGGTTAATGCATCCTCTACTTCGTCTAAATCCTGCATGTTCTTCTCTAAGCATAACATCCAAATAGTTTCTGATTTTTTCCAGTATAATGCTGCAGAACGCCTTGCTTGCTATTGGTAGTAGTGTTATTCCTCGCCAATTGTCACAAATCATTTTGCTCCCTCTTTTTGCAATCTAATTACATTATTTAATATTTTACATCTATAAAATAGTGTTTCAATTATTTTCTCAATCAAAGGCTTTAGAAAGATATGTACAGTACACCAACTTGATTATCAAATGATATTTAGTGATTTAAAAAATCAGCTTATACTCAATTTCTTCCATCTCTCAAATTATGTCATTTTATTTATATTTTTTAATATTACCTATATTATTAATTAAGGAACAGTGAACAAATAGTTAACTAAACCCGAGAAAAAGAATTTTTCTCATAATAAGTGAACTATGGTTCACCTTACCGACCTGACCAATTTTATTTAATTTAATTTTAACTTATCAAAAAAGGAAATATTTTTATATATTTTTTCGATGTATATTTGAATTTCACAGCACCGATTGATTAGATATTTGGACTAGCAAAATTAAAATCAATAAGTCAAATCTGAATACATATTTAAAATGTAGTTGTGGTTAGAAATTAAAAAAAATTACTGAATAATGAACAGTTTTTGAAAGGAAAAAAATGCATTTATATTTTTTAGCTAAAAAATAATCGTTGCAAATTCATTTGTAAAGTTTATTTTGTAAAAAAAGACATTTTCTTTTTGCCAAAATTGACATTTTTATTTGGAAATCAAAAAAATTAAATAATTTTGCCGAAAGATGAGTCCAAGACCTTTCATTTAATATATAATTCTATATGAACTCGTTTTTCCTTAATTAATAGTAAAAGGTCCAAATTTCAATGCAAATAGAGTATTGTTCTTTGTCAGTCAGGTCAAAAACGGATTTATTCCTCAAAAGTCGTGTATTACAAACCTGCTCGAAAGACTTCAAAATCTCGATTTTTTAAAATCACTAAATATCATTTGATAATCAAGTTGGTGTACTGTACATATCTTTCTAAAGCCTTTGATTGAGAAAATAATTGAAACACTATTTTATAGATGTAAAATATTAAATAATGTAATTAGATTGCAAAAAGAGGGAGCAAAATGATTTGTGACAATTGGCGAGGAATAACACTACTACCAATAGCAAGCAAGGCGTTCTGCAGCATTATACTGGAAAAAATCAGAAACTATTTGGATGTTATGCTTAGAGAAGAACATGCAGGATTTAGACGAAGTAGAGGATGCATTAACCAGATATTTACACTAAGGAACATCATAGAACAAAGTCTGGAATAAAATAGCCTCCTGAATCTTTACTTCATTGGCTTCAAGAAAGCACAAACATAGAAACCTTGTGGGCCATATTAGGATCGTATGACCTGCCACAGCAGATTGCTAACTTGAATAAGCTCTTCTACGAGAAATTCGAATAAAGCATGATTCTGGAAAGAGGACAACCTGAGAACTTCAAAGTGTGAACAGCAGTCAGACGGGTGCGTTCTCTCTAAGATACTATTCCTATTACTGATTGACTATGTCATGAACAACTTTTGGTGCGAGGCGTGTTCAATGGGGATTAACAGCAAAGCTTGAAGACTTAGACTTTGAGAATAGTCTGGTGCTAGTATCTTAAGAGAAGCACATATGCATATGAAGACGCAAAATTTGGCGAACAACGCTTAACCAATTTTTTAGCTAAAAAATAATCGTTGCAAATTCATTTGTAAAGTTTATTTTGTAAAAAAAGACATTTGTTTAATGAAACCTTAAAAAAAATATTTCAATACTTGTTGACTTTTTTTTTCTTTTTCTTTCTAAAAAGGCTAAAAATAGTATAACATTTAATTAAAAAGGAATTCAAATTTTTCTAAATAATAAATTTTTTAAAAAGAAAAAGTTTTTTTTATTTTTTGATTAGTTTTCCATTTTCGATAAAATCGAACTTCGGTTATTTTGACTATGGTTTTTGATTATTTTTTGATCTCGTCGTCAGTATAATATGCTAAGCGTAAATACTTTATGAACAGATGTTTAATTCGCTCAGTTACGGTTTTCATTTTAAAGAATGTTTCAAAATCAATAAGCTTTAAAAATCTGTATTTTATGCTTTAAAATACATAAATGTATATATTTTTGAAAAAAAATAATTAATATTTTAAATATCAACATCATCAGTATTTTAATTTGTATATAAAATTAATTTTTTTTAAAATAATTTATATATATATATATTTTAATATTATCTAATTCTAGTTGATATGAGCTGATAGCTATTATCAATTGATATCAGATCATATTATCTAATATCACAAATTAAATGTGACAAGATGTGACAAATTAAATAAAATTAATTTTCGGCACCTTATTTAAGGACTTATCTAATTTCATTTTAATCAGCTATTAGATTGTAAACTTTTTTAAAATCGACCCATAAAATTTACATTTTTTAAATTATGTGACTTACATTTAATATTATTATGTTTTTACAGAAATTTACAATTTAAAATTTTAATTCAGCGTTGCTTAGTATTTTGATTGCGCTGTTTGAATTCTTCTAATAAAATTTTTTAAATACAGTTCTTATTTAAAACAAAAGAATCTGTTTTCAATTACTAATTTTACTTTTATGAATTTGCATGATATAATATATATATACTCAAGTAAAACTGGTCCTTAAGTGATAGAATCAAACGAAACTCAATAAAATTCGATGCGTTCTTGGTTCTTGTTTTATACGTGACTGAAAAATAATAACAAAGAAACTAACCTAAAATTTCAAATTTCTTTTTATTTTTTATTTTATTTTTTTAACATCGCCAAGCCTAGCATAATTTTTTGAAAAAATAATAATAATAATAATAATAATAATGACTTTATAATATATTTTAGATTTTAAAATCGCCCATGGATGGAAATAAAAAGAAAATATCAGCAGAAAGTCCCAAACAAAAATGTGATAAAGTTGAATCTAAATTGGAAAATTGTGACAAAGAAATAAAAAAATATTTATTAGATCACAAAATCATATCAGGGAAGGAATTTAAGAGACTAGATGAATCAATAAACGATTGCTTGCTGGAGCTCAAAGAAATTGAGATAGGAGATGAGTCAATTAAAAAAGTTCGAAAAGAGATAATTGAAAATGGCGAAAGAATTAGAGAAAGTTTAGAGGTTAAAAAAAAGCAAAAAGTTGGAGAAATTAAAATTGAGCTGGAAAAATTTCAGAAAGAGATAATTACATTTAAATCAGAACAAAAAACCATAACAGAAAGGGATTTTAAGAGAATAAATGAAGAAATAACAAGCTGCTTGTTGGAACTCGATGAAATTGAGACAGAAGATAAGTCATTTAAAAAATTTCGCAAAGAAATTATTGATTATGCTGAAAGAATTAGTGAATTCTTGGAAAGTGCTCACAAAAAACATTCATTTTCTGACACACATGATGAAAAACAATATGCAAATAATCCTGGAACTTCAACATATTACGTATTAGAAAAACACATAAACTTTTAAATCTTTCAAAACAAATTAAACTGTATTTTTTTTAATTTCCAAATATTTTTAAATGAATGGCATTAAATCAATTGTTCTTAATATTTTTATTTTTTTATTGAGGCTAATTTAATTAGTGAATTATTTAGATTTTTATATATAGTAAGGCGGCCTAACCGGGTCACCTATTTTTTTGATAATTTTCCTAAAGACTCAGGAACGATAGAAAATGTAAAACTTAATCACCCATTTAGTCTGAAATTTCTGGGTAACCCGGTTAGCTGCTGGGGTTAATGGGGTAAGGGGTAATTCGGTTAATCCTGTTAACCCAATTGGCCAATTTTTCAACCGGTTAGTCCTGAAAATCACTCAGATGGGGTGGTCATGTATTTTCTAAAAGGTTAATATGGGTATAATGATTTTCAAGTTTTATTGTGTGAATTTTGGTCCTAATGGGTGATACCCTATTAACCGAATTGGCCCAAAAATTCACCCTTTTAAAAAGTCTGTCTAAAGAAAAAAAAATGTAAATTTTTTTTTCTTTAGCAAATTCGTTAAACATTTTTTAGATTAAATGGCAAAAAATGTGATTTAAATGAAATTAAAATATCTGAGATTTAAACCCTAAACCAAATACATAATTTGACAGAAAATCACCCATTTTTACCAATTTTATTTCATGACTCAAAAAATTTTTTCGAAAAATTTTTTGAAAAACTTTGATTTACTTGTTGATTATTTTAATAATAGTACATGGAAAATTACTAAGGTTTTAATTGATCAAAAATTCAAACATTGTCATTGCCCAATTTGTTCATTAGTTTGTTTAGAAAATTCAATCGAATGCGACAAATGTTTCTACTGGTATCATTTTGATTGTGCAAATGTGAGTAATTTTTATAGAAGTGGCAAGTACAAAAGTAATTTTGTTATAAGTACGGATTTACATGTGAAAATAAATAAAAAGACTAAAATAAAATATTAAGTTAATTTTATTAATCAACTGGCTAATATTAAATATTTAATTAATAAATTGGTATCGTATTCAACATTGTTATTAATTCTTTTTTTTTAAACTTGATTCCGCAAAAAAATTCCGCATTTTATTAAATTTCCGTAAATTTTAAATAAGTCCCTAAAACGCGGGATTTCCGCTTTTTAGGAGGTAAATTTGCGGAATTAATTTTAAAAATGTTGCGGAAAAACAGTTGCGGAATTTCCGTTTCCGCATTTCCGTTTTCCGCTTTTTAGGGGCAACCTTTTCTACACTCTGTTTTTTTATTTAAATTCTCTGGACACTCAATTACTTATTTTTAGAAAAAAAATCCCAATGCCTATTGAAAATTAACAATTTTCTAAGCTAATTTAAAAGTTGTCACCCCGTTCACACATAAAATAATTAGGCTGTCTTACTATAAATTTTATCTTTAATTTCTTACTTTAAATAAAATTACTTTTTTTACTTCAAATAATTATAAATATATGATTTTCAAGAACTCTTATCCTCAATATTTAGTCCTAATTCTTATTTAATTAATACTGAGAAAGATATCGAAATACTAAATTCTAACTCTGTTTTCCTTAGGAATTATTACCAGTCTAATTTTAATGATCCAATTTGCTTAAATGAATTAATTATGGCTTTAAAAAGACTGAAAAATGAAGCGGCATCAGGACCCGACCAAATTCATAATTTAATGTTAAAAAACTTACCTAGAAATTCAATAATAGAAATCATAGAACTTTTTAACTTATCTCTTCGAGAAGGTAGAGTCCCGAAAGCGTGGAAAACATCGTACATTACTATGATTCAAAAAAAGGCCTCTACTTTACAAGATCCTTTAAATTATAGACCAATTAGTATAACGAGTAGAATAGGAAAGTTACTGGAACGCATAGTATATACAATTTTTTGGAACAAAATTCACTCCTTTTCCAGGAGCAATCAGATAATCTTTTTCGTTTTAATTCAAAAAATTGTGGAATCATTTAATAGATAAAAAAAGAGTCTGCGGCCTTTTTTTTGATATTTCTAAAGCCTTTAATAGTGTTTGGCATGAAGGTTTACTTTTTAAATTGATTAAAATAAATCCACCTCACTACTTGACTAACTAGATTAGATCCTTTTTAGACTCTAGGACATTAAAGGTAAATGTGAATCACCATCTAAGTGAAGATTATCATATAACTGCAGGTGTTCCTCAAGGCTCAGTAATTAGTCCTCTTTTATTTAGTATATACATTAATGACATCCCTAAAAGAAACAAAACAAATAATGAATACTCTCTGCTTTTCGCAGATGATCTAGTTACATTCTTCATTTATAACAAAAAGGGGAACCTAGAAAATAAGATCAATAAATACCTCAACGAACTAGAACAATGGCTTATTAAGTGGAAAATGAAGATATCAGTTGAAAAGTCATGTTCAGTAGTCTTTTCTAGGTACAAAAAAGAGAGTGATAATCTTAACTTAAAAATTTATGGAAACAGAATAGAGAGACAAAAAGAAATCAAGTTTCTTGGTATTAAATTTGATTCTAAGTTAAACTTTAATATACTGGTAGACGAAATTAAAGAACGCTGCAATAAAAGGCTAAATATTATTAAGATATTGTCAAACAAAAAATCGGGTCTTAATAAAAAAACACTAGGAAATCTATGTAAATCTTTAGTCGGATCAATTTTAGACTATTCTTTTCCTTGCTTAAATTCATTTTCACAAAATAATATCAAAAAACTACAAGCAATTCAAAATACAGCAGTCAGATCTATTCTTAAGTTAAAATATGATACTCCCTACAACATCGTGCATCATGAGGCTTTTAATAAACTAAAATTACTAACAGCCTCGAATCGGCTTTTTGAATTGAGTGAAATATATGTTGGGAGAGGACTGAGTCATTCTATTCCATTGGTTGTAAGACTGATGAAGGAATACAAAGAAGATTCCAAACAAGATATATTGAATACCCAACTCCATTGTGTAATTGCTACTTTGCTATTTCTTCTTTTTTTCCTGAAACTTGAACTATTTAAACATGTGCCACATGTAACAATCTATTCCAATTTTATATCTTCTTATATTTCATTTATTTAACTTATTTACTTAATTTAGATTCATTTTATTAACTTAAATTTTATTTTTTATTTTTTTTAATTTATTCTGAAGGAGCTCTAGCTCGGTACAGAAAACAAATAAATAAAATAAAAATAAATAATTTTTTTTATTCTTAATAAAATTATCTAGTGTTTAATAAAAACATATTTTGATTAATATTTTTGTCTACTATAATAATATTTTGTCTATTAATTAATAAATTTATCTTTTTTATCTAGTAAGTTTAATCCATTTATTTAGTATCATTAATCCGATGCCGTTCCCAAATTACTGTACTTCAGATCTCAAAGATACAAATATAAATCATTAAATAACACAGAACCCTCAGTCATTAAAGCCCAAAAAATAAAGAAGGAATATTTTTATTTAAATAGAAATTTTTAAAAATTATTCATCATACTCATAATTTTTCATCCATTTTTTAAAAAAAAATTTCATGTCCTTATTTAGAAATAACAAAGAATTTTTTTTTTTGAAACAAACTCTTCAAAAATCATATTTATTAAAACTTATTAAATTGAATATTACAAACTTAATCATTAAATTCTTGATCTCAAAACTAATCATGTCTTGTTCAAAAATTTTTAATTTGATGGTCAAGAATATTGACTTAAAAATATTAAGGTGAAAAAAGTCATAAAGCTTCCAAAATATAATATTTTTAGTAACAATGTGACTGAAACAATTGTGACGTTATTCGAATCATTAGGCCGAAATAATTTAAACTTTAATTTACAATTATTAATTAGCGTAACTAATCTTATTCTGTATAATAAACTATTTTTATCCAAAATTGGAGCTAAATTAAAAAAAAATCGTTTTTAATCCACTTTGGCTTCAAACTGTTGATGGAGGGTTTCATTCCAAAAGTGTTTTTAGATATACGATTCTGTATATATTCAAATTAATGAAGATTAAGTAAATTAGTTTAAATTTAAAAATTTTTTAATTTAATTGTCAAGAATATTGGGCAATGTGAAATTTTAGTACAAAAATTACAGAACAAAAAATAAAAACGCTATAATTTATTTTCTAATTGCGCAAAAATGGTTCTATAAAAAGTACAATATTGTAAAAATTTTGTACAACCAAATTCCAAGCTCTGCAAAAACTCTGAAATTTATTACATTTTTAAATCAAATAATTTTTAATGGTGTGCAATTTACAGAAAATTGCAGAGTTTTTGCAGAGCTTGGAATTTGGTTTTACAAAATTTGTACAATATTGCACTTTTTTTAGAACCATTTTTGCACAACTAGAAAATAAACTTTTTATTTTTTGTACTAAAATTCACATTGCAAGAATATTGATATACAAATAATTAAATAAAAAAAAGTTCTCGTAAGTTTTTTTTTTAATAATCTTATCAACAAATTTACAATTTACTTATTTTTTTATCAATCAAATTAAGGGCTCAAAGGGATCAAAATAGTTTTTTACAGACCAAGTCCGTAAAATCCCTTTTTAAGGTAAATTTACTGATTGATATAATTTTTAAAAAAAAATTTATTTTCACAGGTGGCTCATATTAAATATTTTAAGTAAAAATTATTTTTTTAGAGCCTTTAGAAAATTGATTTAAAATATTTTGTTTGTTTTCTGGACCTGCAAATCTTCCTCGTTTTTTTTTGTTTGTATTACAAAATGTTGGAAATTTTCCTGGTTGTCAATTAAGCTTTCTGTAGGCTTTTCTGGTTCTTGGGCCTTCTCTTCTTCTTCTTCCAAATATTTTATAAAAGTTTTTTTTGGTTAATATGATAATGCGCTTTATGTGTTAGCAGGTCTGCCTTTTTTTTATTTAAAGAGAAAATCAGAAACCATTCTTTTTGTATCACCAATAAAAAAAAAAGATTTAAAAATAAAGTCATAATTAAATATATATCGAAAAATAAAAAAATTGTTCGCCTTTAAATAAAGCATTAATTAATTATAATTAATTTAAAGCTTCTATTACTAAAATAATAGAAATTTATGTAAAAGAAAATCGATCTTAAAAAAATATTATATTTACCTAACTTCTTAAAAATATGGAGTTATTATTTGGTCAGACATTAGATTTTTTAAGATGAAAAGCAAGCAAACTCTTTTAAAGAAATTACAGTGTTTAAAGTTAAACTGGATAATGGGTAATATTACGTTATTTTACGTAATTTTACGTCAGAAAATGTAAGCTTACGTAATATTACATCATTTCTTGTATGTAAGAAAATGTAAGCTTACGTAATTTTACGTAATTTTACGTAATATTACACCAGTTTAAGTAAGTTTGGCCGAAAACGCTTACTGCCAAAAAAAATTGAATTTTAGAGGAAAAAGTGGAAAATTAATAACAATATTTGAATTTTTTAAAAAAATTTTTGAAAAAAAAACATTAAACTTTATTACGTTTTTTTACATCATTTTACGTAAAATAACACAATTTAATGTAATTTTATGTAATTTTTTGTCATATTTTCTAAGTTTATGTAAATATTAGTAAAGTACTTTTTATTCTTTTGCCAAAAGATGATTTTAAAAATAAAAATACAATTTTTGCAATCAAAAATGATTCGAAAAGTGCAAAAAAATTAATTGTAAATAAAAAATTAAAAATACAATTTATTTTATACCTTTATTTTGATAAATATTTTTGATAAAAGATTCTAATTTCAAATTTATGAGTTTGACCAGCCTCCATCAATTAATCGAAATTAATTAATTTTTTTCGTTTGCCTGCCTTTTCTGTAATTAGGCATCTTTCTGCTTTTCTCCAGCATTCATTGAAAGATTTGTCCGCAGGCACCAGTTTGGCTAACTCAACTTTATTTAAATTTAAATTTGCAATTTTAAAAGAAGGTCAAAAAATTACTTTTGATTTTATTCATTGTACCCGGGTAATTTTTTGTATAAAATCCAAGATTTTTTCCTGGTTCTTCACTAAAAGACTTAGCTAAACTTTTGCTCTTAATGAATTAGTAAAATCTCTTGTAGTTAATACTAAAAAATCGAAAAAAATAAATAGTCAGTTGCCTTGGTATTTAAAATCAGACTTGGGCTAAAGTCATCAAGGCAAGTCAAGTCAAGTCATTTGACTTGACTTTGAAAAGACTTTAAAATGACTTTTTTTTTTTGACTTTTGCCCAAGTATGTTTAAAATTTAATTTTTTTTAAGCAAAAAAAAATTTAATTTAATTTTTTTATCAATATTTAAGAAAAAGACTTTTGAAAACTATGGATTAATTAGTTCAAAAGAAATTGCTGATGAGATAAATCGAATTTTTGGAAGGAAAATAAGTCAACAAACAGTTTGGCACTATCGTGTTCAGTTTGGTTTAATTAATAAAAATTTTTAAAAATAAAATTGAAATTAAAATATTTTAAACTTAAGGTTTCAAATATTGCCGTTTAAGAAAATCGCCTCTTCTTTCAGAGCTTGATAAATTTAAGAGACTTATTTGGTGTATTAGATACAGTGATTGCGATTTTTCTAACTACATTTTTGTGGACGAAACTTGTGTAAGAATATCTGAAAAGGCGCTCTATAATTGGAGACTCAAATTATCTTACCCAGACACTTTACCATCATCCCATAAATTTCTTGCAAAAATAAACGTTTGGGGAGGAATATCATGTAAAGGAGCTACTCAATTTGCAGTTAATTTAAATCACATAAAATTTTTAAATTTATTTAAAACTATTTTTAAAGCTTTTCAAAAATAATATGGATTCAAAAATGTATAACGAAATATTATCTGATCAGTTATTAGCCTTCTGTGCAGTTAACTTCAATTATAATTTTGTTCTGCACCAAGATAATGACCCTAAACATAAATCTTATGAGTGTATGCGTTTTTTGGACAGCAATTCAATAAGATGGGTAAAAAAATATTTGGAAGTGTTGGTCAAAAATTACTAGTCATGCATTCCTTGAACAAAAAAAAAGTCTAACTTATACTCTGATTTTTCTTTTCTTTGACTTGGGACTTTTGATTTTTAGCCAACTCTTCAAAAAAAATACTGATAAAACTTTAAGTTATTTAAAATTAATTAATAAGATTCGTTCACCTCCTCGTTCACCCGATCTGAACCCTATTGAGATGCTTTGGAATGAGATGAAAGTCTTTATAAGAAAATCGGGCTGTATAACAGAGACAGAAGTTTCTTCAAAAATTAATGAATTCCAAAAACTCTTAACGAAAGAAAAATGTATTAAATACATAAATCGGCTAAAACAGGTAATTAAGATTGTAATAAAAAATTATGGAGGCTGGTCAAACTCATAAATTTGAAATTAGAATCTTTTATCAAAAATATTTATCAAAATAAAGGTATAAAATAAATTGTATTTTTAATTTTTTATTTACAATTAATTTTTTTGCACTTTTCGAATCATTTTTGATTGCAAAAATTGTATTTTTATTTTTAAAATCATCTTTTGGCAAAAGAATAAAAAGTACTTTACTAATATTTACATAAACTTAGAAAATATGACAAAAAATTACATAAAATTACATTAAATTGTGTTATTTTACGTAAAATGATGTAAAAAAACGTAATAAAGTTTAATGTTTTTTTTTCAAAAATTTTTTTAAAAAATTCAAATATTTTTATTAATTTTCCACTTTTTCCTCTAAAATTCAATTTTTTTTGGCAGTAAGCGTTTTCGGCCAAACTTACTTAAACTGGTGTAATATTACGTAAAATTACGTAAAATTACGTAAGCTTACATTTTCTTACATACAAGAAATGATGTAATATTACGTAAGCTTACATTTTCTGACGTAAAATTACGTAAAATAACGTAATATTACCCATTATCCAGTTTAACTTTAAACACTGTAGAAAAAATATACAAAAATATTAAAAATAAAACTTAAGTTTAATTTAATAACAGTCTTTGTTTTATTCAAGACTTTTTAAAATTTTTTGTGCTTAGACAAATTTATTTTGTGTTTTTTGTGATTAATATAATTCATTTGTCACAAAAATTTGTTGTTTTGTCTGAAATTATTTTTCGGCTATTAATTGTTTTTTTATCTTTATTTAAATTTAAAAAAAAGCATTTTTTTATTTTTTTATTGCTGCAAACTTTTGAAAATATTCTTCCAAATTAAGGTTTTGATTAAAATTTATTAAAAAACAAATTTATCAGCTTATAAAAACAAAGCAATAAATGCTGTAAAGGCTAAAATCAAAAATCCTGCTTTTATTTGTACTGAAACATTTGAACTATTGCAGCCGTCAGTTTGACAACATGTTGTTCCAGCACCACTTCCCAAAACTGATCCTGTATTACTTGCAGTACAAGTATTTGTGCAAGATTTTGTCACTGTTGTTGCTCCAAGAAGCGAGGCAAATACATTCTTTTTTAATAAAGAAATCAGCTTATTTAACCAAAAAATTAAAAATAAATACCATGCAATATGTATCTAATCCTGCAGTACAATTAGTAAGGGTTCCAATATTTGTACCACTACAACCATTACATACATAACACTGAAGAGCATTTGTTTGACTAAAGAAACAGCCTAGAAAAATAAGAATCTAAAAATAATTAATCATCATTATTAATATCATACTTAAGATGACAGCTGAAATTGATAAAATAACTAAATATTTCATTCTTGAATTTTTTTTGTTGAAACTAATCAATTCCCGACTGGTATTTATATTGCTTTTGTGTAATCATTGTTACCAAGGACTTATTTTGTCTAGTAACTTAAAATTTTTAAAGAAAATTGAATAAATATTAGTCATTTAATAAAAACAGTTAAGACTTTTTTTTTAATAATCAATAATTTAAATGTTGTCATGAGTTTAAATTGAAGTGAATTATTGATTTTTGAATATGTCGTCAAGTTCTTAGCTTTTCTGGAAAAGAATTCCAAAAATGTAATCAAGGAAACCGGTCTTTCCAATAGCTAATTAATCAAAATTTTATTTTTTTTTGTTTTGGTTACGCACCCTGGAATCGATTTTTTACGATTATAAATACTTTTGATTAAAGGCAAATTAGGAATTTAAAAATCATTTGGGAAAAAGAGTCTGAAAAAAATGCTTCTTAATAATCGTTTTAAAATTTTGTTGTAAAGTTTAACTATAAAATATTCTTTTTTAAACAATTTCATTACTTTTAAATAAAAATAAAATAAGAATCTGAAATTTATATTTAAAAATTTTGAATGTCTCTCGATTTCAATAAAAAAGTAATTGTAAATTGACTGTAATTGTAAATTTTAGAAATGTCTTTGATTAAATTTGATCTAATGATTTTATCTAACTTGATTATCAAAAAAAGCTTTTAGAAAAAAATGTCAGATCTTTATTTAATAACCACAAAATATAAATCTAGCATTCCAAAGGCTATTTTTTTACTGTCAAAATAAATAGGTAAGAAATCATAATATAATGCTTGAAAATGCGCAAAATCCTTTAGTGTGACAATTGAAATGATTTTTAAGAAATCTTTCTAAACTGGCAAACTTACGTTTGATTGGAAAAAATCAAATGTTACAAAACTACACCATGCAGCTAGTAGAGTCGAATCTAAATATTATAGACCAATTTCTTTAACTTTTGTACTTTTTTAAGTCCAAGAATTTTTTTAATCAAGGAAATAATTTTGAACTCCTCATTATTTTAGTACAGTCATACATGGTTTTGTAATGCAGGTAAATTTATCAAAAAAGTCAAAAAACACAATTCAATTTTTTTATATTTTTGGTCGAAAAAAGTCAAAATTTTATTAAAAAAAAAACTTACTATTTGATATAAAAAATGGCTACAAATTATTTTAGTATCTAATTTATTTTAATCTATATCTAATAAAAATAAAAAAAAATATCTAATAAAATTACTTCAGTTTCTTTTTTATTTATTATATATAACTTCAAAGAGAACTTCTCTTTGAAGTAAAAAATAAATCAAAAGAATTTTATTGAATAAAATTCTTTTGATTTATTTTTTAATTTTTGACCTCAACTTCACTAAAAAATCAAGTTTTTTTTTAAAAACTTTGGTATAGTCATAAATATGTCACAAATAAAAATGTCATAAATTTCACCGTATTACGTGCTGAGTCACTTATATACATAATCTACATTGATTCTAGATTAAAAAAATATATTGGTTTGTGCCGGATTCCTCCTTATCTAGAAAGTATTTAATTTCAAAAATGTTCTTTGGTCATATTTTGAATTTTTTAAATTTATTAATTCAATCATTGTAAAAAGAATTAAAAATAAATTTAAAAAAAATAAAAAAACTATTAAAATTTGATTTTCTTTTATTTAGAAATTGTTAATAAAAAATTTAAATTTTTTTAAAAATATCTTGCTATTTTATTTCTTGCTTTGAATTACACAAATATGCTTACAACTATGATTAAGTTTTTGGCATTTTCTTGAAAATAATTTCAAGTAATCACATAAGTATATGACAGACAAGGACTTGGTAAAAATATTCATTAATTAATTAATTTATTGTTAATCATTTATTTTTTTATTTTTCAATTTAAACTTAAAAAGAAATTACATTTATTTTATTTTTGAATTAAAAAATTATAACATGAGTATTTTATTATTCAATGGGAATATTTTTTGTGGTCAAAAATATTTTTTATATTAAAAATTCGTCCAAATTTTGTGATTAAAAAAAATTAATTGTTGATAGAGATATTAAAATGGTGCTTTTTTGATCAAAAAATCTGCCATCAAAAATAACTTAGTAAGATAACAAGGCCAGTGGGTCACAAAATTTACTAGCCCCATTTAGTTTACTTATCCTCCTAAAGAAGAAATTTTCAGATATTGACATTTTTTTGGAAAAAATTCACATTTGTTCGGTGTTGTGTTGTTTAAATAAATTATTTAATATATATTCCAATTTATTTCCTTTCTTGGAAAGTAAATTCTCTTCCGAAATAAATATGTATTAGATTTCTTAAAAATAAAAAAAAACCTTAGCTGAATTTATTTGTTTTAAAAAAAGTTTGGTAAATATTCTCAGATTTTAAAAATTTTTCTGTTACCATCAAAGTTTATTCTTTTTTAATTTTAAAAATAAAAATTCTTGTTCTGAAAAATAATCCAAATATGCGAAAGCAAAAAAAGGGTTGAAAATTTTACCAAATTTTTTAATTTATCTGGACTAAAACCAGCTTATTTTTGAACAAATAATTTAAACAAATTCAAAAAAAAAATAAAGTTTTGTTTTATTTTATTTTTTGTCCTAACATTATCGATAAATCCAAAAGTAAAAATTCATTTCTTCTTGAATAAAATATCTAAAATTAAACAAATTTTAATTTTAAATCAACAAAAAACTGATGCATATATTAGACTAATTTTGATTTTAAATAGAATATTCCCATTTAATTAGCACAATTTTTAGAAACCACTCCTTTTTGAAAATTTAAAATTTGAGAAAAATGCTTGTAATTTTTGAATGTAACTTTTTTTAACCTTTTAACAAAATTATATAAAATAAAGTATGAAATACTAGTGATGAATTAACCTTGAGCAAAAGTCACACGTGTGATCTTATCATTGACTATCAAATTTCAAAATCAACCAATTTCAAGGTCTGCATCTCTGGGCATGATTAGACAACACTCACAATTAGGAGCCTACTCTATCTAAAGTGTATAAAATAATTAATTAATCAGACGTAATTCAGAAAATTTTTTTAAAAATTTTCTCAATCAGCAAGTTTTAAATTTCAATATTTTAAACATTAGCATAGAAACTGCATCCACCTTACAACCCATCCGTAGACTGATAAAAAATGATATCAATTTTCAGAGTTGGCTCACATTGTTTGGCTCGTATAAATTCAGTCTCTGTTGCCACTACCAATTACTCCAAATCATTCAAATTCACTTACTCCAAAATGACTCAAAATACGGTGCAAAAAGTGGCTCTAATAAACGCCAAGTTTAGCCGCGGTCAAGTAAGACCTGTTCAGCTGTTCAAATTTTTTTAAATAATTTAAATTTAGGGCAAGCCTGGAACTGAATTGGGACCCAACTTTTTAAAAACTAAATTTCTTTTATCAAACCTAGAGAATTTAAGTAAAATAAATCATTTTTTTGTATCCATTTACTTTATTTTAAAAAAAAAAAAATTTTTTAGATTATCCACCCATCGAGTTTGTGGAGCTTGAGGAAGATGTTCCCAGTCATGAGGAAGTTCAATTTTTGCACAACAGAAATTTGCGCAGTACCTCACAAATAAATAAAAAATTGTCTGACTCGGTGCAGGAAGCGATAAAACATGGTCATGTGCCAGTGTTACTTGGTGGCGATCATAGCTTGGCTATTGGCAGTGTGCATGGGACTGCAAATGCTCTTGGGTCTCACATTGGACTGATTTGGGTAGATGCTCATGCGGACATAAACACTCCATTGACTTCTGCATCCGGAAATTTGCATGGCCAAGCTGTCTCATTTTTGCTCTATGAACTGGACAAATATTTGCCAAAAATGGAGGCGTTCAACTGGGTTAAACCTTGTCTATCGGCCAGAAACATGGTCTACATTGGTCTTAGAGATTTAGACCCTGAAGAAACGTAGGCATTTTTAATATTTTTTTATTAATTATAAAAAAATCAATAAAATTATGTTGACCAAAAAAAAAAAATAAAAAAAATTTATTTTTAGAATTCTGGTTGAAAAATACAAAATAAAAGCTTTTTCGATGTCAGACATTCAAAGATTGGGCATAAAACAAGTGCTAAAAGAAACTATTGATCATTTGACAATTGATGGAGAATTGCTGCCGCTACATGTGAGTGTAGACATTGATTCTTTGGATCCATGGTTTGCGCCTTCAACAGGAACACCGGTACTTGGTGGGCTGACTTTGTCTGAATTGATGTACATTGGCAATAAAATACACGAGACAGGAAAATTACGTGCTTTGGACATGGTCGAAGTAAATCCATTGCTCAAAACCAGTGATCAAGATGTCGAGAAAACTGTGTTTTCCGCATCAAGAGCAATCTTGAGCTTTTTTGGCTATAAAACTTTGGGAACAAAAAGAGATGGACACCAAGTTCCGTTAGCTTGAATTAAATAAAAAATTACCCTGTTTTTTAACTGATCATTTTTTTAATTAAACAATTTTTAATAAAAATGTGATTAATTTACTGACGATCTTATAAATTTACCTACACAATTATTTAAATACTTATCTCGAATATTTTAAAGAACTCTTGTGATGTAGATTAAAAAATTGATGAAAATAAGTTAAAAAAATTGAAATAAATTATATGAGTTGTAAATAAAAATAAAAAAAAGCTTTCCCATTTGAATAATTTTTGAACAAATTTTTAATAATTTTATGTGAAATTTTTAAGTAATTTCTAAAATAAAGCCCGTTTCGAGAATTTATGTATGAATTAAAATAATGCAGCTTTTTTTTATTCTATTTTGAAACTTCAAAAGATTGGAAATTCCAATTTGACGAATTAAAAAAAAATATCAAATAATTTGCTTTATTGAAATTTTTCTTAAAGACCAGACAACATAAAAACTTTTAATTTTGAATTTTGAAATATAATTTCATTAAATTAGTTTCGGAAACATGTTTATCGGTAAATAAGAAACTATTTTCAATAAAAAGACTTTTCTATCTTTGTATATCTGTAAAAATTCAATTTTTAAAACCTTTATTTTACCTTATTTTGATTATATTTTTACACTAATTTGCTATTTTTCAAAAGAAGCCATTCAAAGGCTAGCTAACTGTTTCTATTTATGTATTTATAAATTATTGAAAGTTAAATTGAATTCTTGTGACTTTAATGATTAAAATAATGTTGTAGAAAAGTATGGGCTTTTTGCTTTTCAACATCGAGCTCTGGAGAGAATGCTGTCGTTTTCATACAAGATCATTAAGATGGAGAACTTACCTATTCAGCTCAAAGAACAATTAGTCACAAACGAGTCGCGTAAAATTGAGTACGACTTAAGAAACAAAAGTGATTTTATGGTGCCGAAATCGAAAACAAAAAGTGGTGAAAACACATTTGGTAATGTGTACACAAAGTTGGCTAACAAATTCCTTATTAACAGAATGGTTCTCAAATTTAGCACACTTAAATTGTCAATATTCAACAACATAAACCTAATTTTTAATGATGCATTAAAACTTTTTGATAAACTTAATTTAATTTTTAAAGTTTATTTCTTATTTTGATAATTGATTTAAATTTTAATTTATTTAAAAAAAAATATTCATCGTTATTAAATAAATGGAGAGTTTAATATACTTTAATATACTGGTAGGCTAAATATTATTAAGATACTGTCAAACAAAAAATGGGGTCTTAATCAAAACACACTAGGAAATTTATATGTAATAGTAAATTTTGAGATTAAGTAAATTTATAGAATTACGTGTCAATGCGTAAAATTGTAAAAAAATATAAAAATATTGGATTCTCAAAATTTACTAAGTAAATTTGTAAATTTACTTATGCTAACGGAATTCTATAGAATTTTTAATTTCTTCTCGTAAATTACTAGATAATTCATGCGTAAATTTTGAGAACACTTTTGTTTAGATTTTGCTTAAAAATTAAAATAAATCAATAAACTAAAACAGCCAAACAATTGTTTGATGCTGTTGGGTATGCTTATAGCGAAGAGGAGTTAGGGGATGACAATGAGGAACATGACTGTCCTGAAGACGTTTTTGATCCCAAGGAGTACCAGTTAGATGAGTTAACTCAAGTGACTCCAATAGTTGAACCGTCAGAGTTAGGACCAGAGATCGACAGGGCCGCTAATAATTTGCTTGGAATTCGCGAAACTGTTCGCGGCAATCAAGCAAAGCAAGCTGAGACGATGAGGACTAGGAGTAAAAAGTACTTGCATGATGTCAATATTGGAGATTATGTATTATTGCCAATCCCCGATGTTGACAAAGGGCTTACTGAAGCTCCAAACCTAATATGTCGAGTCATAGAAATTGATTTTAAATTTCAATTGAATGAACTGGCTTGTGAAGCAAGCGTTTTTACTGATATGTTCGCCAGAAATTGCTTCGATTTGTTAAAAGACTCAAATCTGACATTAAATGTCAATACTAGCAAATCAGTTAAAGGCATAAGAGCGGCAGTAAATGAGCTCTCAATTGGCGGAGGGCAAGGGATGGTTAAATGTAACTGTACATCCGCTTGTTCAACTAATCGATGCTCATGTCGAAAATCAAATTTACTTTGCAATTCCCGTTGTCATGGCTCAAATCCGGCATGCAAAAATAAATAAAGACTTTATTTTTTTTAAATTTTATTTTATTTTACTTTACTTTACAAATTTACTTAAACTTTACAGTTATTCTCGTAAATTACTAAAACATTTCCAGTAAATTACGAGAAAAAATAAAATATCAGTAAATTTTGAGATTTCTTTTTTTATTCATTTTTTACAAATTTACGTATGAGAACGTAATTCTATAGATTTCCGTGTTATACATTTTTACGATAACATATATAAATCTTTATTCTTTTCCTTGCTTAAATTCATTTTCAGAAAATAATATCAAAAAACTACAAGCAATTCAGAATACAGCAGTCAGATCTATTCTTAAGTTAAAATATGATACTCCCTACAACATCGTGCATCATGAGGCTTTTAATAAACTAAAATTACTAACAGCCTCGAATCGGCTTTTTGAATTGAGTGAAATATATGTTGGGAGAGGACTGAGTCATTCTATTCCATTGGTTGTAAGACTGATGAAGGAATACAAAGAAGATTCCAAACAAGATATATTGAATACCCAACTCCATTGTGTAATTGCCACCTTACTATTTTTTCTTTTTTTGCTGAAACTTGAACTTTTTTTTAACATGTGCCACATGTAACAATCTATTCCAATTTATGTCTTCTTAACTTTTATTTTTTTAGCTTATTTACTTTATTTTGATTCTTTTTTTTATCTCATTTTATTAACTTTAATTTTATTTTTATTTATTTTCTTTTAACTTATTCTGAAGGAGCTCTAGCTCGGTACAGAAAACAAATAAATAAATAAAAATAATAACCAGTTACGATGAAAAAGCGAGAAAAAGCTATAGTGTACGAATTGCACTATAGCTTGCACAATGTAAAATAAAAATGTTCAAAAAACGAGGTTTTTACTGTCCAAAAGGTTGCACTAAAAAGGTAAAAAATAAAAATTAATTTTTTATTAATAAAGTTGCGATTTAATTAAAAAAATTCATATTCAAATAAAATAGATACATTGCTTTTATTTTTGTTAATGTTTTTTTTCTTTAGTGACAGTTCAATAAAATAATTTCACAATTATTATTTTTGTTTTATTGTTATTATGTTTATTATATTTTTATATAAAATGTGCTTGTTTTTATTATTTTTGTGGAAAAAAAAATTATCTCTCATTTAAAATTGATATACTAATATACTAATGATAAAAGCTGACCGAAAGAAGGGAAGACCAAAAGATATAACTGGAGCGCTCATCACCAAAAGAAACACAATTAAACACAAGCTTCAACTTAAGTACCATCATTTGAATTGGAATTGAATCTGATGACGATTCAAATTAAATGATTTGAATGATGATTCAATACAAGAAAATTTATCCAAGAGACCAAGAATATATTCAGCTACACAAGGACAAGAAATGTTTTATGAACAATGTGGAGCTAAAATGACTAAAAGAAGATACTGGGCTTCTTCAAATAAATTTGGTAATAAATTAAATGTTTTGTCATAGAAATAATACCTTATACTTTTGGTATTTTTATATTAAGTTAAAAATTTGAAAAAAAAGTGACATTTTATTTATTTCAATTAAACGCCTTAAAGTTATAAGATTTTAAAAAAAGCATATTTTTTTTTTCTAATTAATTTGTTATTTGAAAATTATCCCCGTTTTTTTCATTCCCGTAGAAAATTATTCCCAAAGTAAATAATATCCGAAAAGTTACTAAATAAAAAATAGACTTAAAAAGGAAATTATCCCCGATTTTTTTGTTACAGTTTTTTAAGACAAAATGAAATTTTAATTGGTGATTTAAAAAAAATGTATTTATTATTGAATTAAAATTCAATTTGATCTCTATGACTGTTAAAGAAAGTAAGGTGCATATTGTTTGTTGCTTCAAGTCTAATTTTTTTCTTGAGACGATTAGTGGCAAACTAGATATCTTTTTTATTTATACCTTTTCAGGTTTTATAATTTGTTTTTTTTTAAATTTATTATGAACTTATCTAAATTTTGTGTCTTTTTATCGCTTGGCTAAAAAGAAGGACGTTGATCCATTCTGAGTAGCTGGAGGGTTTCCCTCAAATTAATTAAACAAATAGATAATAAATTTTCGCTTTTGATTATTTGTATTCCAATAATTGAAGACTTCCTTCCTGATTTCATCATCTGATAAATCAGACTTATGTTTTGCTACATTTGCTTCTAAAGTGGTGTTTTCTTGGCGTTTTTCCTCTCGCATTTTTTCTAAAGCTTGACGATTCCTTAATCTACTTACTTGCTTTCTATAACTCTATTTTTATAGAAATATATCATAAATTCAGTCATTAATGTAATTTTGTATAATCATTGGTCCATAAAACATTTGATTAAATCAAATATTACTGGTCTAATTTTCGGGGTTTCGGAAATTAATTCAATGGGGATTAATTCCTTATTTTCCAAATGGGAATAAATCATTAGGGGTATTATTTGATTCGGGGATGATTTCCGAATTAAGTAAGTGGGTACAAATTCAATGTAATAATTCATTAAATTTTATTTTCATGTTCAAAAATAGTAAAGAAATTTTATAAAAAAATCTAAATAAAAATTGTGTTGAAAAATAAGGAATAGATCATTAATTTTTAATTTTAATCTCAAATAAATTTGACTTTTTTTGTAAAAAACTAATACAAAAGTAGTATACTATATAAGGAACCTACTAAAATACTGACTCCCAATTTTTTAAAATTTTCTGACCCCCATTTATTTTGCAAAGCATAAATATTTTTCAAAATTTTAATATATCATTTAGTTTGAATTTTTCTCTATTTTTTGAAAATTAAACTAGTTTATCTCCAAAATTTTTATTTTTTGTGAAAATCGAATATTTTTTACTTTTAAAGAAACCTGACACCTTACTGACCCCCAATTTTATACGACTGACCCCCAACTGACCCCCATTTTTCTTGAAGAGAATTTAACGAGCTTTCTAAAAATGTGCCTAGTTTTTCTCCAGGATGTATAGTTTTCGAGAATTTCACAAGATTCCATAATAATTGAGAAAAATTCAATTTATAATTGTAATATTTGATATTTTTTGTTTTATTAATTTAGTTTTTATAATTTTTTAATAAAAGTTACAATTAATTTTAATAACAATTAATTTAATAAAAAAATAAAGTCTTTGTCTTAAATTTTTAACCATGTAAAAATAAAAATATAAACTTAAATGAGGCGAAATTTTTTATTTTTTCTACTGCAATCTTTTGCCTCTTTTTTCTGATTTTCGTAAAGGCAAGTTACATTTCATTTTATTTAAATTTGATCTTTTGGTGGTGGAATCATTTTGAAAATTTTTTCAAATCTGTGAATCATTAGAACCAATATATTTATCCATTTTTGTGATAATTAAGAAATTCTAAGAAAAATTAAAATGAAATATTTTTTAAATTCTTTTATTTGAAAATTGCATTAATAAATAAAGTTTATTTTAGTTTACAAATTTTTAAAATTTAGAAAATTTTTAAAATCATAAATATCATTTTACGTAATTTTACGTCAGAAAATGTAAGCTTACATAATATTACATCATTTCTTGTATGTAAGAAAATGTAAGATAATATAATCTGACGTAATTTTACATAAAATTACACAAGTTAAGTAAGTTTCGTCAAAAAGCTTACGGTCAAAAAAAAAAACTGAATTTTAGAGGAAAAAGTGAAAAATTTATTGAAAGAACCTTACCGGTTTTCCATTGAAATTGTGCCCCCTTTTTTAAGTTACAAAAACAATAAAAAATGTGACAAAAATGGTATCATTTAAGAGCTTTTTTTATTCATTTTTGTTTTCTAAATTTTTTTTAACAAAAAGTTACTTCCATTTTGACCGAATTAAAAAATCAAAAAATTTAAAAATCTTTTAAAATCTAACATAACTTTTTTTCTTGAATATATTTCTCTAAGAAAAATTTTACTTTTTATTTTATCTTATTCTCTTACACTCCTTTGAATAAAAAATATTTCCCATAAGCTATTTGTGTCTCTTTTAATCTATCTATTTTGTGGATTTGAATGTTAAGTTAACGACACTAATTCATTAGAGATATTCAAAAATATTTTAATTTAGCCTTTAAAACGTTTTTTTAAAACCAGTTTTATTTGGAAACTGGTTTCAAAACCGGCTTTAAGAATGGAATCGGTCTACCAGCCCTAATATTAAATAAATAAATAATATCTTAATGCAATGCTAAGTGACAGTACTTTCTTTTTTCTAAAATCTTAAAACTTTTTTAGGTGATATTTACTTTTTATCTTTGATTATTTCTTTATTTTCGAATTCAGTTATTTATAAATGAACCAAAATTTTTGTTTCTTAAAACATCTCAAAAAATGAAAAAATTAGAAAATTTCTTATTTTTTAAGATTTTAGAAAAAAGAAAGTACTGTCACTTAGCATTGCATTAAGATATTATTTATTTATTTAATATTAGGGCTGGTAGACCGATTCCATTCTTAAAGCCGGTTTTGAAACCAGTTTCCAAATAAAACTGGTTTTAAGAACCGGTCTACCAGCCCTATTTAATATTGATTAAAAAAAACATCAGATTGATTAGTCTAAAATAATATATGTGAAAAATACTATTTTGGAGTCATTTTTAATTTAGTAGGAGTAAAATAATCATAGTTAGGAGCTATTTCAAACGAGAACGGTTTAAAAAAAATAAAAGAGGAGTAAAAATTGCATTATTTTTACTATTTGTGTGTAAAAATATGCTGAATAATTTGTATTTATTTTACTCCAAAATAAACTATTAACTCGGAAAAAATTGAAAAAGAATATCATTTTAACTCTTTCTTCTCCGTTATTTCGTATTTAAAGTTCATTTTTTAAAACTGTATAAAAGCTAATATTATCTAATTTATCCATTGGAATTTTTTTAAGCAGCTACATTTATATTTGGTGGATATCAATTATATTGATCATTAAAATTTTTTTAAAAAAACGTTTTAAAGGCTAAATTAAAATATTTTTGAATATCTCCAATGAATTAGTGTCGTTAACTTAACATTCAAATCCTATAAAAAAAGTAAAGCTTTAACTTAATGCGTTGATGTGCATTGGAAAGCCAATTCCCTTAAAATATTAAAGCCATAAAATAATAAAAGCTAATTAAACTATTTTTAAAAGAGACACAAATAGCTTATGGAAAATATTTTTTATTCAAAGGAGTGTAAGAGAATAAGATAAAATAAAAAGTAAAATTTTTCTTAGAGAAATATATTCAAGAAAAAAAGTTATGTTAGATTTTAAAAGATTTTTAAATTTTTTGATTTTTTAATTTGGTCAAAATGGAAGTAACTTTTTGTTAAAAAAAATTTAGAAAACAAAAATGAATAAAAAAAGCTCTTAAATGATACCATTTTTGTCACATTTTTTATTGTTTTTGTAACTTAAAAAAGGGGGCACAATTTCAATGGAAAACCGGTAGGGTTCTTTGAATTAAAAAAAAAAATGGGTACTTTTCTAATATTTACATTACTTAAAAAATATGACAGAAAATTATATATTATTACATTGTAAGAGGGCTAATTGTAAGAAAAAGTACTAAACTAGTGTAATATTACGTAAAATTACGTAAGACTATATTATCTTTTCCTTACATACAAGAAATGATGCAATATTATGTTAGCATATATTTTCTGACGTAAAATGATGTAGTCTTACTCATTATACAGTTTAACTTTAAACACTTTACGTGCCCCCAATGTAGGGTACTGCAGTCATTCTATAATATAAATTACACAAAAACTTATCTAACATGACTGGATTCAGTGATGTAGGGACTTCTACTTAATTCATTTAATCCATGAAAAAATTATGATTACTTAAAAGATTTTATATTTATTCCAAAAAAATTTTTTGGTTATCACAAGCATCTTTAAATTATAATTTTTTGATTTATAACAAAATTTGTTAATTGATAATATTTTTTTAATTAAAATTAATTTTATTTTAACATTTATGGTGACAGCCATTTTTAAAAAAATTAAAAAATTTAAGTCTTTGCTCGGACTTTTGAAAAAAAGAAAAGAAAGTCCGGACTTGGACTTGACTTTAAACAACTCTGATCTAAACCTTACAGACTTGTTCACAAGAATAATAATAGGCGACTTATTTGCATAATTCAAAATCCAAAGAGGAACATCTAACCTAGCTGCTGCGGTTAAAACCGCTGCTGTGGTTTATTTATGAAATATTTAAAATAAAAAATCTAATAAATAAATTAGGACAAATAGTCTAATTAAATTATTGCTTGATTTGTTTTTGAATTTTGAAGTATGTTAAAAACAAAATCAACAACAACATAGATATTGATAATAAAGGTAAAAAATAAAAGTAAAAGTAGAAATTATAATTAGCTAGAAATTAAATATGGCTTGATTCGCTCTTATAAAGTTGTGTGAGCCATCAAATCTAGTTGCTGGGGCAGATCCAATGGGGACAGTCTAATTGACTATCTAGCAGCAATAATAGTTTTAACCGCAGCAGCTAGGTTAGATGTTCCTCTTTGGATTTTGAATTATGCAATTAAGTCGCCTTTTATTATTCTTGTGAACAAGTCTGTAAGGTTTAGATCAGAGTTGTTTAAAGTCAAGTCCAAGTCCAGACTTTCTTTTCTTTTTTTCAAAAGTCCGAGCAAAGACTTAAATTTTTTAATTTTTTTTCAAAAGTCCAAGTCCCGACTTTTGATAAAAAATTTAATTTTTAATTTTTTGGCGCATGGAATAAACAACATCTCGCCCATGTTAGAGAACTATTAGCTAACACCGCATGATGAAGGTATCTGCTTTAAGTCTTTAATGCGCATTAAAATTAAAATTTTTAAGCTCAATACAGCATTAAAGCTTGAGATTTTTGCTAAAATTAAGATTAATTATAATGCGGAATCAAGACTTAAGCCACATCTGCAGCATGTGGTGTAGGTTAAGAGTGCTTTTAAATGAAAATTTAAAGCGTTGAATTAACTTTAAATTACTTAGGAAATTTACTTTATTTTCCGATATTTTGCTTAAATTTTCTTAAAAATTTTAATGCACCTAAAAAAAAGATTTTAGCTATTAAAAATAAGGGTATGGCTGCGTAACGATAAAATATCTTTGCGCAGAATTGTCTTACTACAGATAATTATCTTAAAAAAAATTAATCTGGAGGAAGATAAAATATCTTAGAATGGATTAAATGACTAGAAAAAGATAATTAAGTGCAAAATTTTATTTTTAAACTAATTAAAAAACAAATGAAAAAAGTGATATAGATTAAATAGTGATTAAGATTAAGAGCCAGATTTACATGTTTTGCAAAGCCAAGATCTTTTCAAAGGAATATATCCCGTATATATTCCTTTGAAAAAATCTTGGAAAAAATCAAGTCGTGTATTAAAGACTTTAATACACGATTTGTGAAAGTTTAAATTACATGTATTGCAGGTCAAGTGATTTTTTATTAGTTGCAACTTGGCAATTTGAACATACATTGTTTGATTGACTATCATTAGCTGTTGTTATTTCCGACTCGATTGTTTTTCGATGTTTGCTTTGACTTGATAAGGTTTCTTGCTGTTTTCTTTTACGCTGAACTTTTATAAGGACACCTCGCTTCGGAGCTCTTTTAACAAAAGACTTTCCAGTCAAAGCGATTTTGATGAAATTACTATTTTGATTGACGTTTTCTTCTCGTGTTTCTGATGATACAGATATTGACTCGACTAAATTCGATTCTACTGGATTGATAGAACTAGAAGAACATGGCAAATCTGTATCAGTTTGAATGATACTTTCGTATCTTGATAAGTCTTCTTGGTTTATTTCGATCCGTTTATTAGCTAAATTCGATTCGATAATAGGCTTGATAGTAAAATCGACGTTTGACTCCCATAGTTCTTTAATTAGCAACATAATTTGCATTCTATCCGAAAAGACATTTTCTGATTCTTTTGATATTGTTTCCGTTAATAGGTTCATTATACGACGACACTCGTCTGTCCAGTGTAAACATTTATACTTAACATATTCATATTGCGAGGGTTCGTCTTTGACAAATCTACTTCCAGCTTTGGAAAAAATTTCGAATTTATTATCACAATAGATCTTGAATTCTTCATCGAATTCAGCAAAAGATGAGAATTTTTCATTCAAAGCAATTTTGGTGGACATGGTAGTTTTTAGAGCAATTAGAAAGAATTTTTTATCTTTTTATAAGAGGAATTATTAACATTCAATAATTGACTGTTTTCTAATTAATTTGTCAATTAGAAGTTCATTAATGATTTTATTAATAACAAAATTCAAAGTAATCAATTAATTATCTTTTTGTAGTGCTTTATTGTGAAAGATATTTTATCTTCAAAAAATTTACCATACTAGGTAGAGATAATTATCTGCAGTAAGACAATTCTGCGCAAAGTTATTTTATCTTTACGCAGCCATACCATAAAAATAAATAAATTTTTTCCGTATTTTTTCTTTTATTTATTCATTTGTCTGTCCCGAGCTAAAGCTCCTTCAGATAAAAAAAAAATAAAAAAAAAAAATAAAAAAAAAAATAAGGAAAAAAAAAATATAAATAAAAATCAAGACAAAATAAAATAAAATAAAAATGGAGAAAAAATAAGATAAAATTTAAAATAAGTTAAAATATAATATAAAAGAAAGTTAAAATTGATAAATTGTAAGAGGTGACATGTGCAAAATGATTAAGTATTGAACAGTTCAGGAAAGAAAGAAGAAATAGTAAGGTGGCAATTTCACAATGGAGTCGGGTATTCAACATACAGTCAATAACCGATTATCCGGAATTTTTTATCCGGAATGCCCGGTTATCCGGAATCAATTTTCGGACCAGCACTTTTTGATTTTTTACTTTGAGCTTTTTCGCTTCCTACTTTTTAGGCTTTGAGCTAATTAGAACAGCATTACTACCATATTACTTCCTATTAAACCTTAATATACAGTCAGTCCCAAAAGTTTATGACAAGTTGTTTTTTTAAAGACCTTCAACAAAAAAATAAATAATTTCTAAAAGAAGTGAGGTCTGCAAAAAACACTGTTATTTTATTGTTAAGCAACTTAATATCAATACAAGATGTAAAAATTGTTCTGTCAAATACTTAAATTCACAAAAAACTATACATGTTTTCCAAATTTGGTCAGTGCGCAAGTTAACTGGCGAATGGCGCACTTATCAATCATCAAAGTCATCAATCGGAAGGTCGACAGTGAATAGACGTTTATTGGACTTCCAGCTAGAATCTTACAACGAGACAGAAAAGCAGCTTTTGAGCAAAGAAGACAAGAAAAAAAGACTAAAATGGTGTCTAGAACGAAAGAATTGGTCATTTGAAAAGTGGTCTAGCGTTCTTTTTAGTGATGAAAGTAATTTCCAACTTGTGAATCGCAAGACAACAGCTCGAGTTCGTAGATTCAAAAATGAAAAATATGAAGCAAGATTCATAAAGCAACGCGTGCAAGCTGGTGGTGGTAGTGTAGGCATATGGGGAGCGATTTCATCTAATGGAACTGGTGTCTGCCAAGTGTATAGCGGTCGAATGGATCAAAATTTGTATATAGATACGTTGGAAAATGCCATGTTACCTTCGAGAGACTTGTTAATAGATGACCATAGTAATTGGATATACCAGCAAGATAACGCGCCATGCCATAAAGCAAAGAAAGTTGACGCATGGTTTCGGGAAAATAACATTAGTTTTCTTCAATGGCCAGCAAGAAGTCCTGATCTGAACCCTATTGAGCAAATATGGAGTAGTATTGACAAGAAATTAGTCGGAGTACGACTTAGCAATTTGGCTGAGTTAGAGAAGGCCGTAGTAAAGGAATGGCAAGAACTACCCCCCTAAATTTGCGTAAATTTAGTCGAGTCTATGCCAAAAAGACTCGAAATGTGCATAAAAGCCAAAGGAGGCCATTTTAAATATTGAAATTTTGATTTTTTTTATATGTTTTAAACTTTTGAGACAGGCCAAGTTTATTTTTAATTTAAATGTTTATAAAAAAGTGACCATATGACAGTGTTTATATGCTTTTCTTATAAATATTTTTTATGCATATATCTAATAAGTATTTAATTTCTTAAAATCAAAAACTTTTTTCAATAAAAATCCGATTTCAAAATTAAATTTTTAATTTTTCAATTTATTTAATAAAAAAAAACAACTTGTCATAAACTTTTGGGACTGAATGTATAAACATAAACAATGTGATTGACTACCCAACTCCATTGTGTAATTGCTACCTTACTATTTCTTCTTTTTTTCCTGAAACTTGAACTATTTAAACATGAGCCACATGTAACAATCTTTTCCAATTTTATATATTCTTAATTTTCATTTATTTAGCTTATTTACTTTTTTTTTAATTCTTTTTTTTTTTTTTTTTTTTTTTTTTTAATCTTATTTTATTAACTTTAATTTTATTTTTATTTTATTTTATTTCATTTTTATTTTATTTTTTTAATTTTTAACTTATTCTGAAGGAGCTCTAGTTGGATGCCTGTAAAAACAGCACCCATCAAAAAAGCGAAAAAAAAGCACCCTGTGTAAATCGCATTAAATATTATAAAATACCTTTTTTTTTTTGATATATTTATTTCTAACAACCTCAATTTTAATAAACATCAATTTTTATATTAAAAAAATATTGTTATTATATAAAATTTTCAAGTTTTAAAATAATTTGTACATAACACTTTAAAACACCCTGAAACACCCTATTAAGTTTATAAAACACCCTGCAACACCCTTTTGATTCTGATAGAGGAGAAAAAGTTCTGCTTGGGAAATTATTTTTCAAAAGGTTTGGACATGTGAAAACCCTATAAAAACCGCTAAAACTGGTTTAGACCGGATTTTTCAAAACACCCTGAATCTTTTTTTTTAAAAAGGTTTTTCAGTGAAAGAAACAACTTTTGTAGGGTTTCTGGGGTCAAGGAATACGATTTCGATTTCTAGAAAATTTTTAAATTTAATTATGATTTTGATTTTTCTAACTTTATTTATGTAAATAATTTCCTTTTTTGAATCTTGATTGTCATATTAAATTTGTATCATAGCAAATCATTCAATGAAAATGCATTTTATAAAAATGCATGAAATATAAATTCTAAAAAAATTTAAATATTAAATTTAAAAATTATGATACAAATTTAATATGACAATCAAGATTCAAAAAAGGAAATTATTTACATAAATAAAGTTAGAAAAATCAAAATCATAATTAAATTTAAAAATTTTCTAGAAATTTTGATATTTTTTTACAGTCAAAATTTTATTTTAATTATAATAATTCAAATTGAAATAAATTAAATTTTTCAATTAATTTCAGAATTATTGTTAAAAATGCATGAAACATAAATTCTAAAAAAATTTAAATATAGGAAATTTAGTCTTATATACAAATTTCTCAGAGTCGAAAACCTTAAATAGTAGTTTTTTTCCAAAAAAATAGAAAAAAATCCCAAGAAAATTAGGATGTATTGCTAAAGAGCCAAAATGCCAAAATGTTTTTTATTATGAAGTCTTGAAGTCTGAAAAGAGACCAAAAAAATAGTCTTTATTTTTATTAAATTTCTCTTTTTTAATAATTTAAAAAATAAATGTTGAAAAATGCTTTTTATTTAAAAATTTAATTTCATATTATATTACAAAAAGTTACCCTAGAATCAACATTAAAATTTCCAAGTCAAAATTCAATAATCTTATAGTGGGCTCTTGAGTGCCTGGATTGACTAAATCATGATTAATAGTTTATTTTGTTAAACCGACCTCAAAATCGTATTCCTTGACCCCAGAAACCCTACAAAAGTTGTTTCTTTCACTGAAAAACCTTTTTAAAAAAAAAGATTCAGGGTGTTTTGAAAAATCCGGTCTAAACCAGTTTTAGCGGTTTTTATAGGGTTTTCACATGTCCAAACCTTTTGAAAAATAATTTCCCAAGCAGAACTTTTTCTCCTCTATCAGAATCAAAAGGGTGTTGCAGGGTGTTTTATAAACTTAATAGGGTGTTTCAGGGTGTTTTAAAGTGTTATGTACAAATTATTTTAAAACTTGAAAATTTTATATAATAACAATATTTTTTTAATATAAAAATTGATGTTTATTAAAATTGAGGTTGTTAGAAATAAATATATCAAAAAAAAAAAGGTATTTTATAATATTTAATGCGATTTACACAGGGTGCTTTTTTTTCGCTTTTTTGATGGGTGCTGTTTTTACAGGCATCCGCTCTAGTTCGGTACAGAAAACAAATAAATAAATAAATAATAACCATTCTGTTATTCGCATTAAAAATGACAAGACCTATGTATCAAGTCCCTAATTTTATTCGTTCCTTACTTTTTCCTTCCGTTAATTTGTTGTTTTTATTCTTTTATTGTTTATTTGTTCTAAATAAACACTCTAAATCAATTAACACTGTGTTTACCCCTCTTTTCGTTATCAAATCGTGTTATCCGGAAAATTTATTATCCGGAAGGCTTTGAAAAAAAAAGCTCGAATCTCATTCCGGATAACCGGTTATTGACTGTACCTTGATTCAAAACCCGCTCTTTATTCATCAGCCAGCTTGATAACCAATGGAACAGAATGACGCAGTCCTCCCGCTTTTCTTTCGCTCATTTCAAAAAATCGATTCGAGACAGTTAGTAATTTAAGTTTATTAGAGGCCTCATGATGCAAAATATTGGAAGGATTATCATATTTTATTTTAAGTATAAAACGTACTGCTGAGTTTTGTAAGACTTGAAATTTTTTAAAGTTTGTCTCTGAAAATGAATTCAGAAACGGAAAAGAATAATCAATTATAGATCAGATTAAAGATTTATATAGGTTTCCTAGTGTGCAATAGTTAAGATCCCATTTTTTGCTTGACAATATTTTAATTAAGTTCAACCTTGAACTAAAACGCTGTTTTATTTCATCAGCTATTGGGTTAAAAGTTAATTTTGAATCAAATTTTACACCTAAGAACTTGATTTCCTTTTGACTCTCAATTTTATTTTCATGTATTTTTAATTTTAAGTCAATATTTTCCTTATTATATTTAGTGAAAACAATGAAGCAAGACTTGATAAAAAAATCATCTTAGTAGGCAAAATGTAGAAAATTTTACATTTTTACATTTTCATATTTTTAGATTTTTTGTGCAAAATTTCAATAAAGTTTTATTTTTAATTTTGGTAACTAAATAAATAGGAATATTTTTTTTTTATTTTCTGAAGTCTTGCACAAAAAATCTAAAAATATGAAAATGTAAAAATGTAAAATTATTTTCATTTTTCCTCTTAGTAGTAGTAGTATACCAACGCCGATTGGCGCTTAGCCTTAGCTAATGTAAGGCTTTGGCAGTCTTTGATTTTGATCATTCCGATAACTTCTTTACCGACAATTGACTTGAAGCTGTTGACTGACTTTGTATCGATTGAATTTTTAGATAAATAGTTCCAAACATTTGATTTTTCAAAAAATTGTTTCTTGACGAGCCTCTTCGATTAATTTCACGTACTATACGCTTATCGTGCGATCTTATTAGCTTTATAGATGTATTTTTTAGAAAAATTGATACCATAAAGTTATTACAAAGTGTTACTTTTTCAAAGCCGTTAACTCGTCGATTTTCAAGGCTCATAATATTTAAGTCACTCAACCACTCTTCATAAGGTTTATCTCGGATAGAATAGAATCCAGTTGCTCTTCTTAGAACTTTTTCTAGAATCTTAATATCGCTCTTAAAATAAGGATGCCACGTATTAACCGCATACTCTAAGCGAGGTCTAACCATTGAAGTATAAATAAGTCTTAGTGATACACGACCAAGATTTTTGAAACAGTTTTTGATTTGCCCTAATGATCTCTTTACTTTTGCAGCTTCAACTGTACATTGGTTACACTATTTAAGATCATTTGTGACAAAAATACCTAGATCTTTTACTTAAGATGTTTCTTGTAGTATATGGGTTGTTTTGGAATTCAACATTAATTATCAATCTTTTGCTTTATCTTGCCTATAGGCATAGCTTTACATGAATAATAAATTCAAGTCAGTTGACCAAATTTGTGACCGTTCCATTAACAGATAATTTCAAATCGTCAGCATATCCAAAACAAAAGCTGTTGAAACTTTCTAAAAAATCATTGATAAAAATTAAAAAGAGGATCAGACCAAGTACAGACCCTTGCGGGACTTTGCTTGTGACTAATTCCCAATTAGAAGAAACATCACCCAGGACCACTCTTTGCTCTCTACCAATCAAAAAGGAATCGAGTCAGTCGCACAATTTTAATAAATATCTTTGATTTTTTCTGAATATTACTTAAAAATTGCAAGTTTTTGTTACAAAAACTAAGAATAAAAATGAATTAAAAAAAGGTTTTATTAATTAATACCAGAGTTGTTTAAAAGTCACAAGTCTCAAGTCCAAGTCCGGACTTTTTTTTTAATTTTCTTTCAAATATCCAAATCCAGGCTTTAAAATTTTTAATACTGAAGAGGAAATTTATGCTAAAATTGCAAGAAAATTCTGATATATGGCAAATCTATTGCATTAGACAACTCAAGAGTAAATAATTAATTTTAAATGAACCCTGATCTAGCAAATTAAAAAAAAAAAGTCCGGACTTGGACTTTTTTTTTGTGACTTTTAAACAACTCTGATTATAACTATCTTTTTTTAAAGTAAAATCGGTGAACTTATAGTCCGTTTTGAGAACTATTTGTTCACTTAATCAAAAATTTTTTTGTTTCGTAATTTGTTCACCAAATCCTATTTTGGTTTAAATTTTTTTGAAATAAAAAATTGAGTGAACTTTTAGTTCACAAAACCTGAGAACAGGATTTATACCCATAATAGAACCTTTAATTTCATTCACTTTAGCAAAATGTCAAATATTATAGCTCAACCAAAATTAGAAAATTCGCCAAAAAATTGATTTAATTTTTTATTTTTTTTTAAGAAAAAATCACAATTGAAATTTACTTTAAATCTTTTCCTGTTGGGACTTTTAAAAGTTTACCATTTTTTGGATGAAGATTAAAAAAACATATAGAATGTTACTAAAACATATAAAAAGTGAATCAAGCATAAACTTATTTTTAAATTCTGTGAATAAAACATAAATTAAATTTATCAAAAAGTGATCCAAAACATATAAATTTATACAAAGTATAAAAAAATTTAAGTCAATTTGATCAATAAAAAAGGTGAAAAAAACATATATTATTCCATTTCGTACCATGGCCCGACTTTTCGTTTTTTTGTTTTAGATTTTGAAACAAAACGTCTAATCTTTATTCCAGGCAAGTCTATAGAATCAAGAAAGCAAGAGCCTACCAAATGGATAAATATTGCTGCGTCCAAGAAATTACTGCATGTGCAATTCGTACAATCAGGGCAGAAATTTTATGATCATCCATATTGCTTTCACATATAGAGCATTTGTTTAAATTTCCATGAGAGGAAGTAGCCTTCGGAAATTGGTTTAAATAAAACTCGAGTTCGATATCGGAGTTGAATTTAGCCATAAAAATCCATTCGATTTTTCTTTTCATGGTTGAAAAAAAAATTAAATATCTAAATTAAGGGTTTATGTTTTAATCACTTTTCTTCAAAATAATTTCAAGTTAGTTTTTTTTTTATTTCGATATGTTTTATTCACTTTTTGAGTAATTTATTTAGTCATTTATGTTTTATTCACATTTAGCAAAAAGTGTATATGTTTTAGTCACATTTTAAGTTAATTATGTTCGAATTTATGTTTTACTTCACTCTTTTACAAAGTTAAAATCTCAATTTTTTCTTTATTTTTTGTTTTTTAAGATTAACATTTTGTATGTTTTTTTAATCTTCTTCCCCATTTTTTAGCGAATTTACGCAAAATATCAGAAACACATTGTTTAAGAAGTTAAAAGAAATATAATACTAAATTCTAACCTGGTTAATCCGGGATTTCCTTTTGGAAATGCAATTTTGAACACCGAATCTTGTAATCGTTTTACATGTTAACAAATTTGGTAAATCCGGACAAAAATGCTGTGAATTAAAGGTTTTTCTGGAGTTAAAATATATAATTCGGAAAAATAATTTAGATTTGACAGCAAATATTCACGAAAATTTTAATGCTTTATCTAAACTTGAAAAAACAACATTTTTTATTTTCGATTTTTGGTCAAAATCTATTTTATTTTTAAAAATGTAGTTATTTTATTTATAAGTTAATTTCTAAAAAAAAATTAAATTTTAGAGACTTTAAATTGTCTTTAAAGAAACAAAAAATTCGTTACTTTGGTCCTTTATTTTCTGTAAAATAAAAGATTTTTAAAGAAATCAAACAATTAAAATATAGAATAACAATTAAAGAATAGAGAAAGTCTTTATTCTTTATGAATAGAGAAAATCTAAAAACAATACAGACTTTTTTTATAGAAATTTAATAGTTTTAAAAAATTATCTTTAAAGAATAAATACTGAAATTCTAAAGACCATTCTTTAAAGGGTTTTTAAAGAAAAAACGTCCAGAATTCTTCAAAGAATCTTTGAAAAAATCTTTAAAAAACCTTTAAAAAGTGTAATATTTCTTGTTTCTCTGGAAGGTCTTTTAACTCTATCCAGTCAGATTTCTCAAGTCCTATTCTGGACTCGAGGGTTTCGGATTAAAACAATAAGGTTTATAAATAACTTTATTGGGACACGAGGTCCAAATTCAAAACCAAAACAATAACAAAATTAAATAATATAAACAAAAACTAAACTAAAACTAATAAATAATATTTTTATATTATTAAAAAAAATTTTTATGCAGAGCAATTTTCCGATGTGCAAAACAATCTTCTTTTTGAGACTTATTAAAAAGTCTCTAAAATATTGTTGACTGGGTATGAGAAAGAAGAAAACTTTCATATTAGTTTTAAAATCTAGTGTACGAAATTTACCAATTTTTAAATAGAATGTCAACTTGATAATCAAAATCATAGAATTATTAATTCTTGCAAAATAATTTTTACTAAATAAACCTTAGAATGAAAAATTATCAAGACTATTTTTATTTTTATAAAAATGCTAAATGATTTATTTAAATTAAATGAGTTATCAAATGAATCTATAAAATAACACTAGATTGATATTTTTAATCAACTAAAATTCTATCATCCTCGAAACCCTTTTTTTCAAATTACACAAATAAATTTAATGATCTTACCTTTTGAAATAAGCAAGGACTTAATTAAACATAATCATAATGGATTTTTTTGTTATCTAAACTTATTCTATTTTTTTTTCAATATGGAAGATTCCTATTGACGTGGTTGAGTTGTTTTTAATGTAAATAAAATAATTTTATTCAAAAATGTTTTAAAATATTTTATTTTTATGCATGTATTTGGTTAAATTTCAATCAATTTTTTTAGAATTTCAATTACAATTGCATGTAATTATATTTAGTTAAAAATAACCCCTTTTAAATAAATATAATAACATATAACTATTTGGCGATGTTTGGTTTTAATTGCACAATTTTGAACAAGAGATTTCGCTAATTCAGCAGACATTTAAATTCATTTTTTAGGTGACCATTTTAGTAAATATTGGCATTTCTTTATATCCCTGAAGAGAAAACCTATGAACAAAACATTTCGAAAAAAATAAAATTTTTTTTAAATAAGATATTTTTAGAATTTATTTGGATTAAAACTAAAATGAATCAAAATTTTATTTTATTTAGCATATTTTAGATTTTCAAAATTAATTAATTGAATTTATTTAATTTCCATCAACCCTCACTCATTAGGCTAGCAGTTATGCCTGGGTAATAATCTTCTCGGCTAAAAATAGAAATTAATCTTGTTAAAATTTGTTTTTAATATAATTAACTTTGAAATACAAACTGACAGAATACATTTTTTGAAGTGTAACAAAAATTTATTCTTTTTTATAAATGAAAAATTATTCCAGTTTATCAGAAATTTTTTTATGTACAACATAAGAATTATAAATGTCGAATCCAAGTGAGGTTATGCTATCATAAAGGACTCTGAATCTATATGGCACAAAATAAAAGTTAATTAATGACGCCGGAGGCCAGATAAATAACTCGGCAATGAATATGTCTCTTCCTTTAGTTGCCAGATCATTTACAAGCCTTTGTTTGCCCGATGCTTCCATAATGGCCAGAGTGGCAAAAAATATTAGAATACAAATTGGAGAGAGAAGAATTTGATTGAGAAGAATTTTTTTAAAAACTTGTCCTCGTCTATTGTGAGGATAAGCTTTTTCCAGAAGCGTGTACCAGTAATGGCACACAATGCCAACAGTGAAGCCAGTCGTGGACAGCTTCAGAGTGCGAATTCTTTCCCATTGTTTGATTTCTTTGGACAAAAGCTCAATAATTTGTTCAACAATGTCACCTAGGGCACTAAATCCGATCGAGATGGTTAAATTAGTGGCTAACAAGTGCTTGGAAAATAGAAACTCTTGCCGTTTCTTGATATAATCAAATGTTGGTCTTAAAAAGTGATATTCGTGTATTGGTCTTTTCAAGTTGGTTAGATTATGGAAGAATATTCGGCCTGCTTTCATTCCATGAAAATAAATTGAAAATTTTGCTAAACAAATGGGCTTAAATATCACAAATTTTACAAATTTTTATATTCTAAAATAATTTAGGATTATTAGCCTATTGTTGTTTCTTTAAGAGTCTTAGTTCAATATAAAGTTAAAATTTTATCAAAAAAATTAAAGGTGATTAAGTTTAAATATATTAATGTTATTAAATGCTTTCAAAGTTGTGGCAGATTTAACATTTAAAAAGCATCTTGTTTGTATAGCCTATACTGTCTTTTTGTTTAATAAGATGTGTCTGGAGAAAATGAGAATGGAAATAGACAATCGTATTCAAGTTTTTTTCTAGTTTAAAAATTTCTTAAAGAATCACTTATTTTGTGGTAAGAGAGCCCCAGGTAAGGATGGTAAAAAAATACCATAAACTCGTGGCCATTACTCTTGGAACTATGTCAAAATTTGGGTTTATTCCATACGGAACTAATACCATCGAAACCATTTTAGAAAATTTTTTTATTTTTTTCTAGAATAAGCCTTTAAACTAAGAGTAAGCGCAAAAGTTTGTTTTTTTCTTAGAATAATTTCGAATTTATTTTGTAATAAACTTAAAATATTGTAGAGCTAAATTCGAAATTAAAAAAAATTAAAAATTAAAGTTTATTCTAATTTTTGTATTTATTCTAAGAGTAAAAACAAACTTTTGCGCGTACTCTTAGTTAAAAGACGGACGTCAAGGTTTATTCTAAAAAAAAATAAAAAAATTTTATAACATGGTTTCGATGGTATTAGTTCCGTATGGAATAAACCCAAATTTTGACATAGTTCCAAGAGTAGTGGTCACGAGTTTTCGGTATTAAATTTTGACAATAAATTTTATTAGAATTTTTAATCCAAAAATCTTCAATTTAAATGAAATTTTCTAGATAAGTTATTTAAGATAAATCTTAATAGCGTAAATGTTCTGATTAATAATATTTAATTTAATGTAGAAAATTTTAAGCCTTCGGTTTGTTTGCTTTATAGTAATGTCAACAACTTTGGCAAATTTTATTATTGAATTTAATTTTTTTTAAATCATTTTGGAGAGGCTATTAATATTTTTTATTCTTCACTTTTCAGAAGTAAAGCTTTATGATTTACCAGACCGAAATTATAATTAAGAAAATATTGGAACATATTCGTCTGGTCGAAATTTTTTTAAATATTTTCAAGCTTAATTAAAAACTTTTTATGATATATTTTAGTAGTTAAATTTTCAAAAAATTTAAAAGGTGCTTAAATTTTTGTATTATTTTCACTATTAAAATTAAATCTATAAAATCTGTAAAAATTTTTCAAACGATAATTCTCATTAATCAACTCAACGTTTTTGATTTTAAGAAAAAAATTAAAAGTTATTTTTAAAACAAATTTAAGCATTTTTTGGACAAAAATCTTGAAAATAATTTTCAAAATTTTGACAAGCATAAAATGCTCTACGATTTCAAGATAATTTTAAAAAATAGATAGTTCAATTAAAGAAAATTTCTTCATAGAATGTTTGAAATCATTCCAAAGTCTTTATAAAAATTAACATTTGATTCTTTATCTTTTTATTTCACATGATTTAATTTTTGTTTAACTAGTTTAATTTAAAAAATTGAAAAAAATGATGCAAATTAAGAAGGGGAAAAAGTTGAAACATATAAGAAAAAATTTCCATTTCTTTTAAGTGTAAAAAAAAAGTGTTAACTTCGAAGATGTCTTTTGAATTTTTTCTTCTTTTAAATTTATTTTTGTGATCAGATTAAATAAAAAATCAAAACCATACTGTACTTTTCAATAAAATTAGTTAAGTAAAATTTAGATGTTTGCTGTTTTTGACCCAAAATTTTAAGGTATCTGCTAAAATTTAGCGGACCTAACTATATTAGTTTAATTATAACTTAATAATAGTTTTTGTTGATTTTATTCAAGATAAAAATTATAAATTTAAATCTAATTAAAATACAATTAAAATAAACAAATACAAAATAAAAAATTCAAGTCAAATAAAAAGAATTATAGAAAAAAATATGAAGACAATTAAATTTTTTTCAATTTATTATTCTTAAAAAAAGTTATAGAAATTATTTGAAATAAAATCGGACATCTTAAGTTAATTTGTTTAGGATGTCCGACTTGGAATTTTACGTAAAATTACACAATTTAATGTAATAATATGTAATTTTTTGTCATATTTTCTAAATTAATGTAAATACTAGTAAAGAACCTATTTTTTTTCCTAAAGATGACTTTAAAAATAACAACACAATTTTTTCAATTAAAAATGATTCGAAAAGTGAAACAAAAACCATTGTAAATAAAAAATTAAAAATACAATTTTATTTTTTTACTTTTATTTTGATAAATGTTTTTGATAAAAGATTCTTATTTCAAATTTTTGAGTTTGACCACCCACCATCATTTTTATTACAATCTTAATTACCTGTTTTAGCCGATTTATGTATTTCATAAATTTTTCTTTCGTTAAGAGTTTTTGGAATTGTTTAATTTTTGAAGAAACTTCTGTCTGTGTTAAAAAGCCCGATTTTTAAGACTTTCATCTCATTCCAAACTATTTCAATAGGATTCAGATCGGATGAACGAGAAGGTGAACGAATCTTATTAATTTTAAATAAATTAAAGCTTTATGGGTATTTTTTTTGACGAGTTGGCTAAAAGTCAAAAGTCTAAAGCCAAAGAAAAGAAAAGTCAGATTAAAAGTCAAACTTATTTTTGTTTAAGTCAATGCATGACTAATAATTTTTGACCAACATTTCCTTTTTGACTTTATATTTTTTTACTGATCTTATTGAATTGCGTTCCAAAAAACATATTCACCAATAAGATTTATATTTAGGGTCATTATCTTGGTTCAGAACAAAGTTATTATTGAAGTTAACTGCACAGAAAGCTAATAAATGATCAGATAATATTTCGTTATACATTTTTGAATCCATGTCATTTTTGAAAAGCTTTAAAAATAGTTCTAAATAAATTTTTAAAGTGTTTTGTGATTTAAATTAACTGCAAATTCAATTAAATTAAATTAAAATTTAAATTAAATTTTATAATTAAATTATAAAATTAAAATATTCTTATTTATTTTCCACTTTTTTCTCTAAAATCGGATTTTTTTTGTGCCTTAAAACGTAAACATTTTCGGCCAAATTAACTTAAACTAGTGTAATCTTACGTAAAATTACATAAAATAACGTAATCTTACCCATTTTACAGTTTAACTTTAAATACTGTAGCAAAATGAAATTCCAAGTCGGACATCCTAAACAAATTAACTTAAGATGTCCGATTTTATTTCAAATAATTTCTATAACTTTTTTTAAGAATAATAAATTGAAAAAAATTTAATTGTCTTCATATTTTTTTCTATAATTCTTTTAATTTGACTTGAATTTTTTATTTTGTATTTGTTTATTTTAATTGTATTTTAATTAGATTTAAATTGATAATTTTTATCTTGAATACAATCAACAAAAACTATTATTAAGTCATAATTAAACTAATATAGTTGGGTCCGCTTAATTTTAGCAGATACCTTAAAATTTTGGGTCAAAAACAGCAAACATCTAAATTTTACTTAACTAATTTTTTTGAAAAGTTCAGTTTGGTTTTGATTTTTTATTTAATCTGATCACAAAAATAAATTTAAGTAACACTGTAATATGATACATAATTGCCGGTTGAAAAATATGTATAAAATTTGTTCTCAAAGAAGTGAATTCAGCAAATGAATTTTTATCCTACTAATATTAAGAACTAGTAGCTATTTTGTCTCATTTGAAAAATTTTTTAGATAATTACATCTTAATTTCGTTCTTAGTCTGAATTCTCAAATAAATATAATTAATCTTCAGAAGAACAAAAGTGTTCTTGGCGAATTACTGCTTCCATTCTCTTAATTTTTGCATTTTCCAACGATTAATAAACTCAAGTATCGTATTAATATTGTTCTCGCTCTCTTGGTCTTTTAATTACACTAAACAACTTACTTTCATCAGAAATGTTATTAAAAGGCATTTAGGCGGAGTAAAGTTCCTTTTTGTTTGGTGATTATATTAACGCTAAATTTCATTTATTTTTTAATAGAGGGGATAGATATTTTTTAAAAAATGCGCGTTGTAGCTTACGCCAAGAATGAAAAAATTGTGCATTTATTTTGTATGGGTTGATTTTGTGATTTTGCAGAAATTTTTTTAGAGCTAGACTAAGAATTGTAAAATTGTCCAAAACAAATTTAAATTTAACTCTTCTATCTTCTCTAAGAAAAAAATTTATTTTTAATACGAAGTAAAAGGCTTTAATTAAGTTAATGAACAAAATGATTCATAATTTTTTTTTGAAATATTTTAATTAATATACAAAAATTGAAAATTTTCTTTTGAAAGATAATATATAAATGTCACATAAAAAATAAAAAATTTCATACAAATGTTTTTATTATTTGTCTTAGAAAATAAATGTCATTAAAATATATTTAAGTGGCTCAATTAATTTAATATTATTATTATTTATGGTTCTTAGGCAAACAAAAAAAAAATTCATATTTAAAGAAAAAAAAGGACGAATAAATTTAAGTTTTCTCGTATTGTGAAAAAAAATTGAAAAATAAAATAAATTTATTTATTTATAGGACATATTAAGCATTTTTGTGATAAATTTTTGTTAAATGTAAAAATTAATTTTTTTTTGTTTTTTTTTAATATATAATTTAGAGGAAATAGTTCCTCTTGGCAGCTCCGAACGGCGTAGTGCCTCAGCCAGCCTGTTAGGAATATTTTGTAATTAATTATTATTATTATATTATTATTAATTACAGCCTCATAGGCAATTTAAAATTGAATAAAAAAAATAAAAAATAAAAAAATAAAATATAATTCAAGTTAAGTTACATTGAAGACTTTGAGTAAAAAATTTAAATTTATCATTGTAGCTTGTCAAAAACTGTTCTGAATTTTAAAAGTTCGTACCATTTGTTCGTACCATTTGTTCGTACCATTTTTTTGTACCATTTGTTTTTGGGCATTTTTTGTTTTGAATTTTATAGTTGCTTCAGTAAGTGCTGACTTAATATTATGGGTTACTGATGCAACTTCGTGATCAAGATCTGGTTGACTGTTAGATCGCTTTGTTTGATTCCATCCTGTGATTTTCTGGATAAAATCTCTTTAAATTTTCCCCAGTTAATTATTTTGAATTCACGCTGTTCTACTTCTAGGTGAGATAGACATGTAATTGTAGGATGGTGGTCACTGATCACATCAGGTAAGACTTGGAAACTGTCGAAGTACTTATATAATTGATTAGAGCAAATCGATAGATCCAATGTTTTTGCTTCTCTTGTAAGTTGGTGTGCTGTCATTTAAGATAACTTGTTGACTTGATAACTTGTCATTTAAGATAGCTAGATTGTGCCGTTCAATCATAGCCTTAAGAACAGATCCTTTAGTGTTTTCGGTTGTACAGTGCCATTCAAAACTTTTAGCATTTAAGTTTCCTAGAATTAGGAAGTATTTGAATGTCTATGATGCAAACTCAAAGAATTTTTCATTCAGTTTTATGGAGGGACTTGTGTAGGTCGAAAAGTTAGCGACCTCGTCTTTCTGGTTTATTTTTATTTTGAAACCAACTGTTTCCTCAAATTCATCGAGTTATATCTCTTCGCCAATTATATTTTTTTTATGCCTAGAGCGGCGCCTCCTCCTTTTTCATTTAGCCGATCTGATCTGATAATAGAAAAATTGGCGATTTGGAAATTACTTGATTCTTTAAAGAAAGTCTCGTTGAGGCTAATAAAATCCACATTGAATTTGTTGATCAAATCTTGGATTTGGATCTTTTTTGAAGAACTTAAAATCGATTGGCAGTTAATGTGTAGAAATTTGAGTTTTTTATGATTGTTCATATTCATTATCTATTTGATTGGAAAGCATGATTGGGTCCTGTTCATCTTGGTTAGCAAAAATGAAATGCTCAATTTGATTGCTGTATTTTATACCAAGATTATCCCAGTCAAAACCTAAATAGTGTTTCATCGAGGAAAAATTGAGGATCATCGAAAAATCATCAAATTAACCAATGAATTTAAGATGAGATAATTAAAACCTACAAGTATTTTTTTAGCAACAAAAATAGGAGGAGTCACTATTTGAACTTTTCATGAACTTTGATTCTGTGCTTGAGTAATATTAAGAAAGCATATATGCATTAAAAAACAGTCTATAATTTTTCTATTTTGTTAATATGCAATTTGAAAAGATCTTGATCAAAAAGACTTTTAAATAAAGTTTGAAATTTTTTGAAACGAGTCGACTAAATTATTTCTTAAATACTTATTTTTAAGCATGTATGCTTAGGTGTATGTGTGAAAATTTTTTTAAGCATTTGATCCTTAAAAACAAGTCTTGTTTGTTAACTGCTTTAATAATTTAATGACAAAACCAGATTTTTCTCAGTCGACTAAAAAAATAATAAGTCGTGAATCAGGAGTAAAATAAATTTACTCTATGATCATAACAAGGTTTGTTTATTTAATTCATTAAAAAATTTAAAATTAAGCTAATTATGAGGATACCTTTTTTTAGATTAATCTGGATTAATATGGAATGAGCTTTTAAGAATCGGTATCGTACCTTGTAACATTAGCAAGATGATACCAATTTCGATTTTTTGAAATTTAGTGCAATAGAACAGAACAAAGAGTAAATTAAAACTATTTATTTTTCTAGAGGTTAAAAATTAATTCTGTAAATTCAACAGAGTGCAACATTCAAAGTTGCATAATAAAAAACATTCTATTTAAACTCTCCAATATTAGCAGAAATATATATTAATGTATTTGAACGTATTGCATTCTGTAAAGAGTTTGCGCATCATTAAGAGACATTGAAATTTATTACCACAATGAATGTTGCACTATTTTGCATTTACAGAATTAATTTTTTACGTCTAGAAAAAAAGCAATAGTTTTTCTTTACTTTTTATTCTGTTTTATTGTACTAAATTTCACAAAACTATAATTTCTCAAATAAAAAAATAAAAAATTATTTTAAATAAATGAAAATCCGACGAAATTTTTATTTTTCGTCGATGAAACATTATGAATCTGCTCACTCCTCATCGACGAAACATCGATGTAAATATTTTTTTTCCATTGATGCTACATCGAATTCTAATTAACTGAGTATCTGTTATGATTTTTAGAATAGGAGCTGGATCTTCGTGAACTGCGGCACTTACGGTTCTGATATTTTGAAAAGTTCAATAATTAGTTTAAGAATATTGATAGTCTGGGTTTGCGATTGAGCATCTTTATTGAATGTTGATTCAATTCTTTGTGTGGTTTTGTCTTTATTAATTTTTTTTTTATTTTTCTTCTTGCTTTTTATTTTTGGTTTCTACTGCTTTGATTAGGACTGGGCAATTTTTTGAGCAGGCTGCATGGTAGCCCTCGAAATTACGAATCTAATGGCTGGCATTTTTAGTTATATTTTTAACATGGGAAGAGTCATTGGCATTGCATGCACTATTTATGTTATATCTGTTAGTGGTACATACTTACCTTAACAAGGAAATACGCTACGATTCTTTACATTGGAATCCTAGATTTAGATTTTAAGCTGAAATCAATTTTTTATTATTTTTTAACAAAAAAATTTATAACAAAAGAGAAACCTCGATTGTGAGATGTCAATTTCAATATTTTAATTTTAATTTATAGATTAAGCAATGCCAAAAATATTCTTTCATCATTTAGTTTAAAGATAAAGAAAAAATTAAGATTGAAAAATTAATTAACTAATATTAAAGATAAAAAATTGAGAATTAATTAAAGATCACTTTCGAATCAAAAATCGGTTCCATCAAAATATTGTTATGAACCCATTGGTTCAGACTGATGACTCACCAATACTTATACTTAAATCTTCTATTTACTTATTTTATATTCTATATTTTTATATTTTTATTGTCAATTGAAAATAAATAACATTAATGATAATTTAATTTCAGTATTTAAAGAAAATAATGATTTAAAAACTTTTTAAAAGGATTAATTTTTAAAATTAAATTTAACTTTCAGCAAATACGGCATCACCAGAAAATTTTTTTATTCTCTTATATTAATACTAAAAAGTCGTATAATTTATATTATTTCTTTTTAGTTATATTCAATGTTTCAAAATGCTAATATTTAGCTTAATATCATTTTAAATAATAATAATAATGTAAGATAAATGTGAGTTTTTTTTAATGTTTTTCTGTTAAATTTTAATGGAAAAATTTTATAAAATACCTTCCTACTCATTATTCGAAACTTTATTTTAAACTAAAAATTAATAAATTTTCTAATAATGAGTAACAAGATTGGTTGAAAAAAAGACTCCTGCCGGGCTCTAGAGGTAAAAAGAAACTCAGGTTTTCTTTAGTTAATTAAAATATGAAATCTGCATCAAAGAAATCATGTAATTTCGCTAATCAGATCAAACTTATGGAAAATAATTAAAAAATTTTTGATTAATTAACATTTTTTTTACTTAAAGCTTTTACTTCTAAGATAAACTTAGCCTAAGTTATGATAGAGAAAATTTTTGACTAATTAAACATTATAAAAGAATATTATTTTTAAAGTTTTTATTAAACAAATTTAATCAAATCTATTGGCAATGCATTATTTTTGATTAAGTATTATTAAAAATTAATTTTAGCACTAATACCTTTTATGATTAAGAATGCTTTAGAAATTTTTCAAGAGGCGAATTTTTTTTAAGAATTATTTCCTTAAGTGACTTTGATTCTATTTTTAATAAATTTATTTAAAATTAAATTCGGAAGGTTTTTAATTTTTACAGAAATTTTTATTTTATTTTATTATTCTTTAAGGAAAAATTAGAATACTAATAAATGCTATGGAAATAACAAATTTTATAACAAATTGACTAATAATTTTATCACAAATACTAATTGCTTTGAAGGAATAGTGACATTAGTGAAAAAATAATAAATCGACATTTTATTTTTTTACAAAAATAGAATAAAAAAATTAAATTTTTTAATTTTATTTTGTCCTTTTTTAGGGTTTTTATTACGTCTAATAAAATTGTAAAACTAATATATTATCGCACTTTTTCATTTTTTTCATTTAATGAAAAGTTAAGCAGAAAAATTAAAAGAAATTTTCTTGGAAAAGTTACCTAAATTCAGTGATTTTTTTTCCTTTTTTAAATTTTTTAAATTTTTCAAATATCTTAGAATCAACGCTTTATAGAAACTAAATAACTGATTAACAGCAAAAATAAGAGAAAAAAATTATCTTTTGGTCTAAAGTAATTTCTTTCTCGAAAAGTTCAAATTTTTTCTCTAAGCATGTCATCAATTAACCATCATTCGGTCACTGATTATTTTTAAGTAGATATCTGAAATATTTGAATTATTTCTAATCGCCTTGATTTCACAAATATTTTGTCAGATCTTACAGAAGAAGCTCTTTATTTTTCTGGGCGAGTTTTGGTTGAGGTAAAACCATAGTGATTAAAGAATTTACGAAGATATATGATTAAATTTGATGGAATAAATGAGATATGAGCTTTAAATGGAAGAGAGAGAGATGAATATTTTAAAGACTTTGTTAAGAGCTGTAAGAATTGAGGTATTCAGCTTTTTTGAGACATTTGGATTTGAGATTGAGAATCAAATGGACTATTAAATATCATCAGCATATGTTAGTTTTATTTTTCTTTTAAGTATTTTTTTGTAGTTATTGTCCCAAAAAAGTCAATGACTAAAGCTCTTATTTGATTCAATCTCTAGGAGTCATTTGAATTACCTAAAATATTTTTTTTATAAAAACCAAATATCGTAAATAATTTTGCTTATTTGTTGTTTGGAAATTGGGCTAATCATCTGACAATTTCTTAAAACCTCTATTTTCATGAAGATTTCGAATAACTTTTTGACTCAAATTTTTGAAAATTATTTTAAAATTATGTTTTAATTAAGGATAGTTTTGAAAAATTGCGTTTATTAACGCAAAATTACAAAAATTTACAGTAGATTCTAAAAGGATCAAAAAAGACCTTTATCCTCCAGTATTTTGACTATTGTTCTACGCTTTTATGCTATTTTTCAAAAGAACCAATAAATTAATTAGCTAAAAGTTATTTAAAGTATGATCTTTATTCATTTCAACATCGAATTTTTGAAAGGATGCTAACTTTTTCTTATAAATGTCTATTTTATTTCAATTCTCCGCTAAATCTTAAAGAAAAATAAAAGAAAAATGATTCAAGAAATTTGAATTATGTTTTAAGGAGCAGCAATAAACTTATTGAACTAATGGCCAAATCAAAAAGTGGAGAAAAAACATTTGAACATTTTTATTCAAGATTAATAAATTGCTTTGTGATCAAGAGATCAATGTTGAAGTTTTAAATGTTTAAGCTATCAATTTTCAATAACTTAAATTTAATTTACACAGATTTTGTTTCTAAATTTGAATTATTCAACTTGTTGTTAAATTTTTTCAAATAACTATTCAAAATACAAAATCAATATTCAATTTTTATAAATTTTTTTATATTTTTAATATTTGTATGTTTTTTAATAATCAATTAAATAAATGAAGTGTAGATCAGTCTCATGAGGCATGGGCACTAGCCTGTTGATTAACCTTGAATCAATAAAAGGATCAAAAAAGTTCTTGTTTTTCTCATTTTCTCATTTTTTTCAATTTTTCAAGTTTTATTTTTTTATAAAAAATTTACATAATTTTCGTAATTTTATGTAAAATTCAAATTTTTTGCATGTAAATTCTGGTAAAATCTAGTAAAAAGAGTATAGTAACGTCAAAAAGAAATTATTAGAAAAAGTGTTATTTTTCAAATTTTTGAAAAAATGAATAGTTTCGGACAATTTTTTTAGTAGTATTTTATAGCATAAAAATAAAAAAAAGCGGGACTGATCAATTTTATGATCAGCCGGTCTTATATTTTCGAAAAAAAAACACCAGTTAATTTATAGACCAGTTGATCTTGATATTTATTTGAGAAAAAAAAAATTAATTCTATGAACAATTTTTTTTTAAATCTTCTTTAGAATAAATTTGACTGGTCATAATATTTAATTTGATTTTTGTAAAAAAATAAAAAAATATAAAAAGTATAGTAATAATAAAAGCTACGATAATCAAGCTTGTTGACCGTCTATAGTAATTCATTGCGCTATGCAAGAAAAATAACAGAAATAGAAGAACCTATAAGTTTTTAGACTCAAAAGACATTATTTACAGTTCAATAGTAAAAAGGAAATTAAAAGGAACTGAGAGGGGTTTATAGTAAATTTAATCATAAAAAAATAAAATTAGACGAAGTTTTACACAGAAAAATAGAGTAAATAAGAAAATTATTATGATAGTTTACAAAGTGAATAATGTGATAAATAAATAAATTAAGGAAATTACATTTATAATAAGTTACAGATTCAAAAAAAAAAAATTGTTTGTAAAATTTAAACTGTTATGAGGTAAAAACTTGGTGGCCTGTCATGAAGGCATCGTAGCATTTCTTGAATTTATTTACATAATCGGAATCTATCTAGTTCAGAATACAAATATTTTTTATGTCATAAAAAATAATTACAAACAAAAAAATTTTTCAATTTCTTCGAAAATTTTTATTTTAAAAATAAAACATTTTTTTGTGAAAAATAGGTAATCTACCGGTTTCGCCTCAGTTGTGGGGCAATATTAGTACTAGATGCAAAAAATCTAAAAGAAATGCTAAAATTTCAGCTTTTTCTCAAAATATCATTTAAAAAATATTTTTTTGCTATAAAAGACTTCGGATTATGGCATAAAATTTTGTGCTCATTCAGAATGCATGGTCATTAATGGGGATGTATGGAGTATTTTGTAAGATTAATTTCTCAGAAGGCATACTACTTTATTAAGGCCCGAGTGTCCTTAGATCACTAGAACTGGGAAATTTTTTTTTACCCCCTAAAATTTTAGTTTTCCTTAGTTTTAATATACGTAGATTACTAATTTGAAGTCAAAAATCGAATCATGAGATAGTGTGGGTATTGTGAATTTCAAATACAAATTGAACAAAAATTTTTCCTTTTTTGATAAATTAAAATTAAAGCTAGAAAAAAATTAAAAAAAAATACTCCAATATAATGCAACATAATTTTTTGCACCTTTTTTACTTAAAACAATTTTTTTGTCTAACAAACAATAAAGATTCAATAATATTTAAATAGATTATTAATTATATTTACTAAAAAAAAGGAAATAAAAATTTTATTTCAGATAAAAAGGTGCAACAAAGTAAGTTGCACTATATTGCAGTATTTTTGTTTAATTAATTTTAATATCGTTAATTTAATTTATCAAAAAAGGAAGAATTTTGTTCAATTTGTATTTGAAATTCGCAATACCGATAGTGTGGACGTTTTGCATTCCCGGAACTTTAATTAACCCTTAATATTTTGGAGAAATTTAGTCACATATATTCTACTACCATTATGAACTGACCATTTTTATACTAGCTATTTTGAACTTAAAAATTAATATAATTTTTTATTTAATGCTTTTTAAAAAAAAAAAGATAATCTTTTTTAGATTTTCTACCCTTTTTAGATGAATCATTAGCTAACAGCTAATTCAAAATATTCTAAGCTTTTGTTCGGCCTTAAATAGAAAATAAATTTTTAAATAAAAACTCGTAATTAAAATATTTTTTTAATTAATAAAATAATTGAAAATAACTTTGTGTTCCGCTTCCGCATTTTATTTATTATTGTTCCGATTTCGCATTTAAGTACATTAAAAATTTTCTGCATTTTAGGTCCCTCAACTCCATTCTGCTTTGCACCTTCCGTTTTTGCATTTTAGTGAAAACCTAAGAATCGGAAGTTACTTCTATCCAGACAGTATCATACGTCTTCTCGGTGCCTAAAATGAAAACTAACAAATTGAATTTTTTTAATTTAATTTCGTATTTTTTCTTTTATTTAAAAAATTGCGTGATGGCTTTTTCAAAATCTTAACTTTTTTTAATAAAATTATTTAGGTCTTGATTAGTTTTTCAAAAATTTTCAATAAGCAATTCTTTGACCAAAAAAATCAAAATCTTTTCACGCTGTTTAGTTCTGGTAAGGTGTATAATAATCCTGAGTTGATGATTTACATTTTCGCATAGGATTCTGCTACATTAACTGGAGCTGCTGAGAAGCTCTTTAACTAAAATTTATTCATTTATAAAAAAAGTAATATATTCATATATTTATTTATTTAATCTTATTATATTACATAAATTTTAAAAATCAATAATTGATCAAAAAAAAGTTGTAGCTAAATAAAATTCAATTTGAAATAAAAAATAAAACTTTTATGCAAATTTCTGTTTGTAAAAAAAAATTTTCAAGAGAAATAAATTATTTCTGAAGGTAAATTTTCCATTATCTTCAACTAAAAGCACGTTTAAGAGTAATACACTTAATCTTGAATTGAATCTTTAAAAAGCGTTAATAATTTGATATTTTTTTCATTAAATATTAAATAGGATCCAGGGATACCTTTTTCGACCAGATTGTCATTAAAAAAAAGCTGTAGATCCTAATTTTCAAATTACAAGGAGCTTAAGATCAATTTTTTTTATAATTTTTAAATAAAGAAAATTTAGTGAGTTTGAAAAAAAAATCATTATATACTTTTTTTAGAATCTTTTTTAAAATTTTAGATTATTTGTACTTTAATTTTTTTTTGCTTACTTTATTTAAGAATAAATTATTGAATGAGTTAATCTAACTTTTTTTAATTCTATTTGATATTAAATATGTATAGATGTCTAGTTAAGTAATTAGTTAATTCTGTTAAATGATTTTGATTTAAAAATCAATATAACATTATATTTTTAATATTTAATATTAACAAGATTAGGTATTGTTAATATGAAATTCGATTTTTTTAAATTTATTTATAGGCGATTGGTGGCCTGGAGCGTCTATCGCGGATCTCCATTAATTTATACAAAAATAAATAGAAGTCTAGAAAAAAGAAAATTTAAATAGATAGAAAAATTAATTGTCTTTTTTAAGCTTTTTTATTGATTATAATTTACAGTCTCAAAAGATGATTTTCTAAAAAAAATATTGATGAATTTCTGAAAACGAAATGAGTAAAAAGATTTTAAAAAATAAAAAATATAACATTTTTAGATTATTTAAAAGTGTATTTTTAAAGATTTAGTTTAATTCGATTTTTCTAGTTGCATCGCTTATCTTCAATTCATGTCCTTATTTTTTTTATGGGTATATTTTTTGTCAGTAGATAATTATTTTTTTTAGTAGATATTTTTTTTTAATAAAAATTAGATAAAATCAATAAGAAGTAGATAATAGTTTTTAATAGTAGATATTTATTTTTTCAAACATAGATAATTAAAAAAAAACATAAGAAAAACAGAAAGAAAAATTACCTTGAATAAAACAAACAAAGTAATTGACACTTAATTTCTTAAACTTTTTGACGGCTGCTCACTTTCATTATTAGATTTTTTTGGTCTTCCACATTTACGTTTCTCAGAAATTTGAATATTGTTTTCGACTAGATCTTGGACTGCTGAATTTGAAGCCAAAACAAGTTGATTTTGATGAGAGACATTAAAGATTGTATAGTTTATCTTTCTGGTACATTTCCAATACCCGATTGTTGCTTTTTTCCCATGCTTCTTTTGAATTAGCGTTGCTGTGCTGGTGGAGACAATCTTCGATACAAACTTGAACTTCGAGACTTGTTCGAAGCTTAAGCGAAAGCATTTTTTTTGAACAAGAGCTACACTTGTAAAATTGCTTTTTGCCAAGTTTTTTAACTCTTTTTTCCTTTTTTGACCACTTATTTCCGTCTATAAATATATAGTTCCTTTTGGCAGCTCCGAACGGCGTAGTGCCTTCTTTTCAGTCAGCCTGTTAGGAATATTTTGTAATTAATTATTATTATTATTAATATTAATATGTTTAGCTTAATATATTACGCAATTAAGAAATTAATTTAATTCAAATTGATAATTTTTTGAAATGTAAGTGTCAAAAAACAAAAAATTATCACTTTTTGATAAATATCTACTTCAGAAAACAATTATCTACATTTGAATAAAAATATCTTTTGAATACTATTTTTATCTAATTAAAAAAATTATTTATCTACTATTTATTTTATCTACTTTTTTAAATTAAATTATCTACTAAAAAAAACATTTATCTACTAACGAAAAACTAGGCCTTTTTTTTATTTGAACTGTTTTTTTTTGACAACTCGATTTATGTTCAACAATTTTTCACCTTAGCTGGTCTAAGTTGTGAGGTTTGAAAATTATTCAAGAATTAAGCAATTTAAATTAAAGTAAATTTTTTTTTCAAAATCAAATATTTTATTTTAAGTTAATTTGGTAAAAATGAATAAATAATTTGTGTAAATTCATTTTTTTCCTATTAAAATTAAAATTTAAATTTAAGCTGACTTTTGAAAAGGTTATAAACAAATTTTAGCTATACCTTTAAAGTAAATTTGTTCAATCGGATGTACTTTAAATTTGAACCTTATTATTGTAAATGGAAATGAGGATTGATTCATTTAATTTTCAAAATTTAAATCAAAAAACAAACGTCAGCGTCAAAAAAGCTAGACCAAAAATAGCTAAAAAGAATTTTTTCTTCTTTTTAGTGTTGCAAACACATCAAAAGAGCTCTAAACCGTTTCATTCTTAAATTTTTTTTTGCAAAATTGATTAAATAAAATGAATTCGATTTTAAATTTCTTCTTTACAATATTTGAATTTAATTAGTTTTACTTTATTTTACGCTAAATTTTTTATTTTTTATTCTATTTTATCTATAATTTTTTTAAATCTTAAGGTGCGTTGTCTCTCTTTAGATAAGCAACAATTAAAAATAATATGGACAATAGAATTCAGGTGATTTTCTAAATATAATAAAGAAATAAAAAAAATTAATATTTAGTATTTTTGTAAATAAGTGGCTGTCAATTGAATTTTTAGTATATAAATTTAGGGCCCTTAATTTTCCTCCCGCTAATTTTAATAAAAAAATTTGCTATTTTAGTAAAAAGAAATCTAATTTAATAAGCTTACCTCTAATTTAATAAGCTTACCTCTAATTTAATAAGATTACCTCTAAATAAAAACACGTCTAATTTAATAAAAACTACATCTTCTATAATAAAAAATATTTAACATAATAAAAAATTATTTATTTTTTTAGTTGCATCTAGAACAAAAAAATATCTTCTTTTAGCCATTGGCATGTTGCAAGTTGAGCACAATTTATTTTCTCCATTTTTCTTTTTTTTTTTTTGGAAATTTTTTGCTAAAATAATTTTATTTTTTTTAAGTTTGTAATATCTGTAACCATTTTTTACTCTTTATACCGTTATTTAATAATTTTAAGTGTTGATGTAAGTTTAAATCTTATTTTTAATTAATTTAGAGGTAAGTGTTATTAATTTAGACGTGATTTTATTATTTTAGATGAGTTTTTATTAAATTAGAGGTAAGTCTATTAAATTAGCTAAATTTTTATTAAATTAGAGGTATTTTTATTAAAATAGCGGTATCAAAAAATTATTCGCCTAAATTTAGTTATTTAGTGATTTTTATTTTTCTATTATGAAATTAAAATATTTTCCGAAACTTTTCCGAAAGAAATTTATATCTCTATTAATTTTTTTTCTAAATAAAAATAAAAAAATATAAATAAAGATCAAATATTTTGTTTCAAATAAAGATAAATACTTCTCAAAAATAATAACTAATTTATTATCACCAAAAAATAAATATCCTGATTCAATATTAAAGGAATAAAACTATAAAAAAAAATATGTAATACTAAAACTTTAATTAAATTTTTTACTTAGTCAGATAAAAACTTAAAAAAAATAAAAATCCAGAGTTTCTTCTCACGAAATAATATCTAATATTAAAGAAATATTTTTAAATTTGAATTAGAACGCTTAAACACTAAAAGATAGTCTTATAAAAGTAGTTAAGTAGTAGTAGCTTTTGAAAAAAACTTTATTAAATAAAACCAGAATTGCCAAAATTACTTTATTGAATTTGGAAAATGATTTAAGCAACTACTAGTAAAATCGTTTCAAAATGCTAATGCATTATTTTTCTAAATTTTCAGAAAATTTTAGTTTGAAAAAATATTTATTATATCTCATCAATTCTTACATTTTCAAACGTAATTTTAAAAAAAATATGTGAAGGTTAACTTTAAGATTTTTTATAATTCCATCGAATCAATAAATATTTAAATGAAAACTATATTTAATGATTAATTGTTAAATTAATAAATATTTCACAACAAAAATTGTGAATTGAGTTGTGAAAAACAAGAAATTAAAAAAAAAAAGAAAAACACTTTTTGCTAAGATATTTAAAAAAAAATAATAAGATCATTTAATTAATTCTGGAGATCATTTTTGAATAGATAACTCTCTTGATTTTTGGTGATTAAAATGGTAAATATAGAAAATTTATTTAGTTGTTTAATTTATTTTCAAATCGTTTTTTTATTGTTTGCTTTATTTAAAGTAAATAATAATGCTTTAATAGATAAAAAATTTATAAATTAAAAACATCGAGCTTCTTAAATACAAAATTCTTCATTCAAAAAAGTAAATAAACAAAAACTAAAAACATGCTTTAAATAAAATTTATTAAATAAAAAAGATACTCAGGGATGTAAAGAAAGCGTTGTCTAATAAAAATTACTTTAAGAGTTTGATAATATGTTGTTATATGAACCTAAAAGCTTTAATTTCAAAATAAAAACGCTTGTCAAATTAACAAAATTAAGTGAGATCACTGAGTTTACATTGAGTTTGACATTTACTTGTCTATACCACATCCTCTTTAGGAAAAAAATCTTAACTAGCAGCGTTGTTTTGCGTTCATATGGAAGTCCTCTCAATCATTTATAATCATCAATATTTTCCTCGTTTTTTTTTATTAAAGTTAACTAAAGTCAAATATCTCTAATATGGAAAATTGATTTTGTTTTTGAAGATTTAAAATTTTTTTTAAAATAAAAAAAAAAATATTTTTTTGATACTTTTGGTTAACCAGATGTTTTTATTTCTTACTACTTGGTATCTCAATATTTGGCCATCGGCCGCCTAATCATTATTTTAAATTAAAATTATTATATCAGAAAAATAAGATAATGTCTTCAACATTTTTTAAGTATTTCAATGAAATTAATCTGGTATGAGACGGATCAGAATTTGGATCGAATTGGCAAAAAATTTCAGTTTCAAGTTTTTCTTAAAGTTATTTTCATTTATGTTTTTGATCAACAATTACGCTTCTATTTAGTGTTGAAACTTTATTTAAAAAATTCTTGTCAATTGGTAAAATTTTCAAAGCATTTTTTTAGATAAATTAAAAAATTAATAAAATTTATCCTTTAGAATGAAAAAAATCGTGTTTTAAATTTAATTTATTTATGATTAGATTGAAATTTTTTATTTCTTTTAATCGAAAGAAATTCTTTACTTTGTTAGGCTTAAAATTTTTTCCAAATTAAAAGGAAATTTTTCGACTAATTATTTAACGAATTATTAATTAAGCAAAATTTTGTTTTTTTCATTATTAATTAGAATATATAATCAATTTGTCACAAATGATATATTGTTAATATACTAAGCTATGTTTGAAGATTAAACAATTTAAACAAAAATAAAATTTAGAAAAAGAATAAAAAATATCTTTTTATTAAGAAAAATGAAAATAATTTTTTTTCATTTTTTAATTTTGTAGAAAATTTCTGACCCTAAATATTTTATTACCACAAATTTAATAGAAAAAAAACAAATATGTTAGAATTTAGACAGTTTTATTAGTTTTGAATAAAAAATAACAAAAATCGAATTATTTAAATAGATGTAATACAAATTTTTATTAATTAAAACAAAAAAAAAATATTATATTAATCTTGAGTACATTTGTTAATACAATAATAATAGCGTCGTTTTTTGAGTAAAGCGTTACATTTTTTGCAGTTAACGTTTGCATCATTAGTTTCATTATATTTATTTATTTTATTAAAAATATTATTTATTTATTTTATTAAAAATATAGTTAGGGAAATACCCGGGCAGGTTGGAATGGAACTTAGTCCTTCCTTTCAGCCTAATGATCAAAATACAATAATATAAGATAAGTTTATGAGATTAAAATATACAATTATAAAAAAAAAAAAAAAAAAATAATTAAGATAAAAGTAGATATAATGTTAGACATGTTTTGAAAGAATTAAATAATTATAGGACTATTAAATTTAAAAAAAGAAATAATAGTATAATACAATAGAGAGTTTCATTATATGACTTGGCTTTTTTACTTGGTCTCGGCTGTTCAGGTTGGTTGCTTATAGATATAAGGCTGCTTTACAACCTTTAGACAAATATATGCAGTAGTATCGATATTTATCTTTGTCTTGTTTTTTGAATTGCATATTCTTGCCTTTAATATCTTCATCAGCAATTCTAATGAGAATTTCGTCATAGTTTTCATATGAACTATGGAATTCAAACTCGATGTTTGTACCTCTTTTCTTGAGATCTTTATAAATCAAACTATTTCTGCCTGAAATATTTTCAACATCATCTTAAGTCTCATCAGTCGGGTTCATAAGAACGCCTTCATGAGATTGAGTCTCGTTTTCCATTATGGCACAAAATAAGTTCAATATTTTTAAAATAGATACAACACGGTTAAATCATTTTGTATTTATATTACTCAATTTTGGACATTAAAATTAAATTAATTAACTAATCAATTTGATCTGAAGCTGATCAATAAAAAATAAATTTCTGTGATGAGTGTATTATTTGTGATCTTTTTTTATCAATTTTGTTTTTATTATTATATTATTATTATTTTATTATTATTATATTTGATTTTTCAGTACATGTAAATTGTTGAATGGTAATTTTTCAATTAATTCTTTAAGATTAATCAGATTAAGCAAAGATTAAAAACAAAAAATTAAATATTCAAAATATGAACAAAATTTACGATCTCAAAAAAAATAGCAAAATTTTAAATTATAGAAATAATTTTTAATAAGAGCTAAATTGATAAGTATTTTGAAAGGTTTTCATGAAAATTTAACGAGAAATAATTGAGTGTAAATGAATCAAATTTTTTTTATTTTTTTGAAAAATTTTTCTAATACCGAAAAATGAAAATAAATTGATGAAAAATGAACAAAATATTTTTTTATATAAATTTCAAATAAGTATTTTTAATGCATTCTTTGGTTCGCTAATTGATAAAATCATGATTAGAAATGCTAACAAGAGTTCTAAGTTAGTGACACTCGTACCCGTATAAACAAATGTACTTGATAACATTGGATACACTAAGTCACATCAAAAAATTAAAGTCTTAAAACTTTTATTTTCAAATCATTTTCAAATTCACGCTTAATTTAAGATCTTTGAAAATTATCTTAAATATTAAAGCTTAAAGCAAGTTCCTTAAAAATTCCGAGTATCTAAAATCAATGTTTTTTCGCATAAATAAACTCTAAAAGTTTTTTCAGCCGTTAATCTTTAATTTGATTTTATATTTTTTTTTCCTTATAAAACTAAGATAAATTATTTTAGACATACATTTTTCGTATCTTTTTGGACAGCTCTGGCTAATTTACATTAGCAAATAGAACTTTTCTACATAATTTGAGTTTAACAAAGCCTAATACTTTATACTTTCAAAGTTTGTCAGAAAAAAGCATCAGATAGCTTTAAAAATATGTCAAATTTTTAAAAAAATTTAAAAAATATTTTTTTTAATTTATCTTTCTTCTCTAATAGATTACATTTTGTTCACCAATTTGACAAAAATTTCCATGTAACTTTTATCTAAAAATAGAACGAATACTTTAATAAGTATTTAGGTCAAAAAATAAATAAATCGTCAATTTTCACCAAAAAAAAATTTTTTTTTTTGAATTCTACTTTTGAAAAAAAATTATTTAATTTCCGGTAATTTTACGTTTTTTACGTAAAATAGCGTATAACACCGGTAATAGCATAGCATTACTAAAGTAAAATTTTAGATTGAAAATTATACCATTTTGAAAATAAGAAAAAATAAAGTTAATAAAATTCCTAAACCTTTCTTATTATTTTTTGTAATACCGATATATTCTTTTCTAAATTTAATAAGTAAAATACTTATTTAACCTGAAGATGTATCATAATCAAAGCTAAAAAGAAACCAATTTCTGGTAAGTATACCTCCCTTCTGGTGACTAGTTCATTCATTTTTTGTAATAAAAGTTTGTATAAAAATGAATTTTTCAATGATAACTTTCAAAATTAAAAAATTAAAAACCGAAATTTTTTAACTAATTTCTCGAGTCAACAGATATCGTTATAAATAGAAAGATGACAATAAAAATTCAACCAGATATGCATGTTTTGAATTAAAACGCAATCTAAGTATCACTTTAAAAGGGAACCAACTGTAAATTGGAACCTTGTTATTAATAATTTAATTAAACCGTTCAATAAATTAAAAAACATCTTGTACCTGTCACTCGCTTTTTCAATTTATCTATTTTAATTTTCTTTTACATTTTTGATTTATTTTATTTTAATCTGTTTATCGAAATTTAAGAGCATTTTTTATAAATTTGAATGAGCTTTTTCGAAAAAAAAATCATTTAATAAATCAAATCGAGAGTAAAAAAAGTCTTGTGAGAAAAATCAGTAGGCAAGAAAATATAAAAGATTTAGAATTTTCGGCTAGATATAAAGGTAATGCAAATTTTTAATTATTTTGATTTTTTTTGTATGATGTAAATTTTTTCTTTATAAATTTATATTATTTTTTAAATTTTGAAAAAAAAAATTTAGGTAAGATATGGTTTAATTTTTTGTGTTTTAATTACAAAATGTATCCAATGTTGAAATAACATTGAAAAAGTGCGATGTTTCAAATAAAAAATATAATTTTAGGTATATATTGCAAGCATTTTCATATTTAAAATTAAATTCCTTTGTGAAAATTAAAAAAAAATATTGAATATTCTTTTTTTAAATAAATTATTTACTTGTTTGTTTATCTGTACCGAGCTAATGGTTCTTCAATATAAAATTATATGAAAATTAAGGCAACTTGAAGTTTATGATCAATTTTTGGTGCTCAAAATGATCAAATCAAAATTAAAATATCAAATAAATATTAATTATTTAATATAATTAGTGCAGAGGTACATTTTTGGATTTAACATACTTTGTTAAATGAAAAGATAAACTCTGCAATATCAAAATGCACATTGCAGAGTGCACACCACTTAATTGATAAAATTTTAAGATGATAATTTTTTGCAGACTTTTGTAGATTTTACCTTTAGTTTTAACAAAGTATGTTAAAGTCAAAAATGTTCTTCTGCGCTAATAATATTAAATAATTAAAATTTATTTAATATTTTAAGTTTGATTTGATCATTTTGAGCATCAAAAATTGATCATAAACTTCAACTTGCCAAAATTAAAAATAAATAAAAAGAGAAAAACAGATAATGATTCAGTTAGATTTAAATTAATGTTAAATATTTGAATAAGATTTAATGTTAGGTGAACCATTTTTTGTTCACGTAAAACTGAACCAAATTAGAATTAAGTGAACAAATCTCAAATTAGGTGAACAACTTTTAGTTTATGTGAACAAATTGAATAAAGATATTTAATATAATGCCTCAAAACTGATATTTTTTATTTATTTTTATAAAAATTGATATAAAAATAAAGAATTGAAAGAAATTTTTTTTTTAAATTTAAAGGAACTTTAGAAATAGCATTTAGTATGATCTAGTTGGCCTGGTATTATGCTCTACCAGGTCAAATGCTCTACTTAAATTTTTGCCTTAAAACATAAGTAATAAAATTTAAAAAAAATTTAAAAATTAATTTTTCACTCTTCAAGTACTTTGGGGAACATAAATTCATTTAATTTCAAATTTTGTCTACTCCGTCCAATTTTGATTTTTTATTTAATATTTTTTTTCTATTTTTTTTTCATTACATTTAGTTTTTTTTCTATATAGATGAAAAAATATAAAAATAGGTGAAAATAATATAAAAATAAAAAAAGCAAAGTTTTTCATGATTGCAATATTAAAAATTATTTCTTATTTGAAACATCGCACTTTTTCAATGTTATTTCAACATTGGATACATTTTGTAATTAAAACACAAAAAATTAAACCATATCGACTTAAAAGTTATTTCAATTTTACTTTTTTTTTCGGTACAAAAATATTTTAAATCTATGTACAATGTTAATTTGTCAATCGAAAAAAAAAATTTGAGTAAAATTAAAATAAAACTCATTAATAAGATAAAATAATTTGATTAAAATTAAATATCGACTTTTTAATTTTTTTAATTGAATAAAAAAAATTTCTGGTTAATTTGTCATATAATTTCCCATTAAATTAATCTTCTAATTACATTTTTATCAAGCTTATATATTTTATTAATTATTTTTATAATTTCATAATAGGTGGAAGTATTTCTCTTCAATGACGCTTTTAAATAAAGGTGAAAGATGAGTACAGATAAAATTAAGACGAGATAGCTCGATTTTTATGATACACCGTTAAAGCCCGACAGAAGTTATTAAAACCTCTATCTTTTTTAATATAAACTTATTATTACTCATATGAAATTTTTTTTCAAGTAAAACCTCATTTACGCATAAAATGGTAAAAATTTATTTTCAATCTATTTTAAAAACATTTTCCATTTGAATTTTATACTTTAAGTCAAAAAGAAAAATTGGAATTTTTACTTATAAACAAAATTTACTAATTTACCAGTAATTTAAAGTTTTTTAATTACTAAAAGCAAAAAATTTTTTAGGTTTATTACGTAAAAAATAAGCTTAATTTAAATTCTCTAATCAAAATTTAAACATAATTTAAAAAATGATGAGTTAATTTAGGAAATAAAGGGGTCGAAAAAATTAATCGGACCTATTAAATTTTTTTCTCTAATGTTAAATATCAGCAATTTAAAAATTTTAAATTTAAATTAATTAAATTTTTTTATCTTTTAATTAATTTTGTATTTATTTTTTTTGATTAAATTTTTGTATACAGTGTTGTACTTTAAACTGCAGAATGGATTATATTTCATCATTTAACGTAATTTTATATCAATAAAAATAAGATTACATAAAATTACACCAAATTTAGAATGTAATTAAATGTTAACTTACGTAAAATTAAGTCATTTTTAAATCTTTCAAAGGTGTTACTGAGTTAGCTGTTTTTTTCCTAATTCACTCCTTGTGGAGCATGGGGTCATTACTTTTGATTCCCACTCAAGTCGATTTTTTGGTATCCATGAATTTCGACAAAATTTTTTCGGACAAAATATTTTCGACAAGTTAATTTCGAACAATAAAATTTAGAACATAATTAATTCGACTAAAAAACAATCAAGTATATTTTCGTGGTGTGCTTTTACGACAAAAAATCATTCGACAAAATTAAAAAAAAATGGATAATTTGTCAATTTGAACAATTAAGCTTATAACCAAATTTAATACGATCATCACGTAACAAAAAAGACGGATACTAATAATCTTTATGTTCCATTATCAACTGGTCTAGTTAATAAGCGTAAGGCTAAGTATATGGTTTTCGAAGAAAAGCTAAATAGTTGTCTTATTAATTACAAATTTGAAGAAGTTTTGTCTTTTTTAAAATTTGTTTCTTACTTAATTGAATTTAAAAAAAATGAAATGTAAAAAAAATATAATGACTTTATTGATTTAATTGATTTTTCTTTGTTTATAAATTTTTGTCTAAATTAATTTTTTCTAAGTTTTATCTTGTCGAGTTTATCATTTGCCGAAATTAATTCTGTCGAAATTAACACTTTTTTTGTCAAAATTATCTTTGTCGAAATTTACTTGTCGAAATTTACTTGTCGAAATTATACTATACTAAATAAATTTGTCGAAAAATAGCATATTCCGTTTTTCTGCCTTTACTCTTGCTTTTCCCCTTGTCATTCCCATTTCGATGAGCTCTTTCGTGATTTTTGACCTTCATGCTACTGTGTCCAATGAAGGGCTATTTTTGGTATCCGTGTTTCTTTCATTCTTAGTATATGCCCGAGCCATCGCGGACTTTTGTTCTTAATGCATTGACTTAATGGCTCTAAATTTGTCATTCTGAATAGGTCAGCATTTGACAATGTCTCAGGCCAGTGCATTCTGAGAATCCTCCGCAGGCATCCAGTCTGGTAGGTGTTGAGGCTTTTCCTGTCAGATTCACACATCCCCCAACATTATCTGCCGTACATCAGTGTTGCTTTTACTAGACTGTTTTATAGTAAAAGTTTTGTTCCCTTGGTGTAGCTGTTTGATTTCCATGCAGGTCGGAGTCAAGCAAAGAAACTCTCTGCATTGGCAAGTCTATTCTTATTTTCTCTGTGTGTTCCCAATGCTGTACCGATAGTTCTTCCTTAGTTTGTGAATTCACTTACACACTCGATTTGTGTACCATCGATGGTGATCCAATTTAGTTTTTATGCACATAACTTTGGTTTTGGCCCCATTAATTTCGAGTCCAGCTGGTTTAGCGTTTCTTGCCAAATCTTGCGTCTTCATATGCATATTAGATACACCAGATCATCCCCAAAGTCTTCAAGCTTTCAAGCTTTGCTGTAAATCACCATTGAATACGCCTCGCACCAACAGTTGCTTTTTTCATGACATAGTCGATTAGTATTAGGAATAGTGTCGGAGAGAGAACGCACCCCTGTCTGACTCCTGTACACACTTTGAAGTTCTCAGGTTGTTTCCAGAATCACACGTTCTTCTCTAAGTATGACATCAAAGTTACTGATTCTTTCCAGAATTATGCTGCATAACGCCTTGCTTGCTATTGGTACACCATCCAATGCACGTTTGATTTTATAAATTGCTGAGATAATATCTATTTTGGGCATTTCTGAACCATACTCGATTGCATTTAGTTTTTCTCTCGAAATATCTGTGCGATACTTGACTTTGAACGACTGAATAACACCCTGGTCCAATGGCTGTAAAACCGATGTACAGTTGGCTGGAAAAAACACAATTTTAATGTTCTCACACAACTCATTAAATTTATGACCACTAAAATTGTCTAAAAACAACAAGACTTTTCGAATGTTGGCTTTCAGTTGATTGTTCCATTTTAATAACCATTCTTTGAAAATCGAAGCATCCATCCATGATTTTTGATTGTGCCGATAATAAACTGGTAGATTTGTTTTTTGGATCGACTTGAAACATCTCGGGTTAGCTGAGTTGGATATTATCAGAGATTTTAATTTTTCTGTTCCAGACATATTGCAAGTAAAAAGAATTGAAATTCTTTCTTTCGACACTTTAACATCGTCGGCTTTCATGCTCTTGTACACGTTTGTTTTGTTCGGTAATGCTTTGTAAAATAAAGCGGTTTCATCGGCATTAAAAATATCATCAATCGCATAATCTTTGATTAAATCGGGTAAAACATTTGAAATCCAATTTTGCACACTTGCTTGATCAACCAATCTTGCCTCGCCAATGGTTGTTTTCAGAGAAATTCCGTTTCTCTCTTTGAATTTACAAAGCCATCCATTACTTGCCTTAAAATCTCGATGGCCTAACATTACCGCATACTTTAAGGCTTGTAGTTGAATTTCGATTCCACTCACAGTTACGTTGCTATACTTTTGAATTATAGCTATTCATGAAGATAAGTTAATTGTTTTTATTTTTATTTTTTTTTATATAAAAAGTGTGAAAAAATTTCTTTTGTTCAAGCTCGTTATAGGAAGTTTTTATTCTTAAGAAAATGATTAAGCGGTATTTCATTATAAGCTTGTTATATCAAGTTTTCGTTATATCGAAACTCGTTATATCGAATTAATTTTTATATCTTTTTCTATAGCTCGTAATCGGTTCTAGCCAAGTTTCTCGCAATAAAGGGTTTCTCGTTATATAGGGTCTCGTTATACGGAGGATTGACTGTAGCAGTGTTATTCCTCGCCAATCGTCACAAATCATTTTGTTACCTTTCTTTGGGAGCTTTACTATTAGGCCTTTTGACCAGTCCTCTGGTATGATTTCCTGCTGCCATTTATTGCTGAAGAAGTCTTGCAACATCCTTATTGATATCTTTCCGTCAGCTTTAAAAATTCCTGATATGACTCCGTCAATACCCGGGGCCTTTCTGTTCTTCAGAGCCTTTATCGCAGCTTCTATTTTATTTAGGCTTGGCTCTTCGGTGTCAATATCGAGGTCCATACTAGCAGGTTCAGGTTATAAAGACTCTCTAGGTTCTGGTCTATTTAAAACCTGAGCTAGCTGTGAGTTCAATTTAGTTTTTTTAATCAAAAAACTTTTTATCAATCGATTAAAAAAGGCAAATAAAAATAAAATTTTCAGAGAAATTTTCTAAATAATATTTTTAAGATCATTTATATTATCTTTAAAAGGAGTGGTGGTTAGTTTAATTCATTAATAAATGTAAAATATTTTTCATTAAGAACAAAATGTACTCAAAATTACCTTTTATTACATTTTTTAACAAAATTTCGTGTAAAGTTTTACACGAAATACTGTACTTATACGAAATAACAACTTTTTATTATTAAATATAAAGTTTCTGCGTTATTAGTTGAAGTGATAAAACTGCATCGACTTAAGCTTCTAAAGACTACGGCAGTGAGCAGGAGCCTAGCAAGACATTTTCAAATGGGGGAACTCGAAAAGGGAAAAATATGTTTTTAAAAATATTATATTTTATTGGTAAATTACAGAGAAAATATTTTATTTAAAAGTAATAAAATTTAAAAATAAATAATTCTTTGAAAATTTACAATTTAACTGAAAAATAATGACTTTTTTTGATAAATAGAACTTTTAAAGGAGGGACTCATGGCATTGTGAATTTAAGTACAAAAATCAAAAACAAAATAGTAAAAGTGTCAGAGCTTAAGTCCTGAAAGACCAAAACATGTTCTGTAAATTGTAGCAACTGATATATCTTTTGTACCACCAATAAACTGATTCTGTAAAACTCTGCAAAATTCAGAACATTGTGAATTTTGGTACAAGCTGAGTTGAATTTTTAGTATAATATAATATCCCAAATTTTGCAATTTTCTAAGCTCTGTAGATTTATTGCAGAGTTTTGCAGAATTGGTATATTGGTTGTACAAAGGATGCACCAGTTGCTACAATTTACAGAACATCTTTTGGTCCATCTGAACTTAAGCTATTGCACTTTTAACATTTTGTTTTTGACTTTTGCACCAAAATTCAAAATGTCGGGTCTCATTCCATTTTAAATTTTGGATAAAAGAACTTGAGCACCCCTCAGTCCCTCTCAGGTTACGACGCTGGTACGGGTGAGGATTAAAATACCATAAAAAAGGATTAAAAAACATAAATAATGTGAACGACACATAAACTTATATTTATTTATCAAAAAAGATTACAACCACATAAAATGATTCTAATAAAATGTTACAAACACATAATATTAATTTATAAAAAAAAATTAAGTCTTTTATTTGATATAAGTGTTAGTAACACATAAGTTATTCCAAATTTCATTCAAATAAAAAGTTACAAACAGATAAAAATAAAATTTTTCAAAATATTTAATTTAATCTTTTTCATACCAATACCCAGCTTTTCGTTTTTTTGATTTAGTTTTGCTAATAAAAGACTTCAATTCAATACCTGGAAAACATTTTGATTCTACCATACAACATGCTATTAAATGTGTACATACTGCCTTTTCTTAAAAGTTAGAACAACTGCAGTCTGTACATCGGGACACATACATTCTGTGTTTATTTGGACACTAAATCTATACTTACATATGTACTTTATATAATTATCTTTTTTTTCTATTAGAAGTATTATCCTTCGACGCTCTGTTCTTTACTCTTTTTAAATCAACAATTTTTCACACTGGATGCTAAAACCATTTAAAACCTACTGGGAAACTTAAAATCAAGTCTGACAAATCTTGTGTCATTTTTCTATATCTTAAAGCTTTTTGCTATCATACTTAAGAAACGATAACGAGGACTTGTGCAATACTTCATTTGGTCCACCCATTTCATTTCATTTTAATTGTAAGATCATTTTTCCTAAAACTAAAAAATGTCAAGTTACTAAAAAATAAAAAAAAAAAAATTTTGAATTTTAACTTTTTTTATCTTTTTTATTTTTACTTTTTCAACTTTTTTCAATTATTTTCATGTCAAATTTTTATAAATAAGTTCTAACAAATTTTAGAAATTTAAAACAGTTTAAACATTTGAAAAAAATAATTTCTTTTATTAATTCTTTTCGACACTATTTTGGCTTTTTTTACCAAATAAACTTTACTTAATTTTTTGCTAAAAATATTTTTGAGTTATTTACAAATTATTTTTAATTAAGAGAGTAAATCATGAAAATTAGCGAAAAGAATAAAAAATTGATAGAAAATATTGGAAAAACAAATTTCAAATTTTATAATTGCAGATTAAAATTAAATTATTTTAATAAAATTTAGCTTAAAATTTTACAAATATTTAAGAAAATTGAGAAATATTTTTAATCAAAAATATATCCCTTTTAAATAATAGAAATGTACAAAATTACTAAATTAACACGCTCGCTCTTCCCTTTACACGCATTTTTCAGCTTTCGTTAGACACTGGAAGTGTCCCAGACAAATGGAGAGAAGCCTTACTAACTCCAATCCTTAAGAAAGGCAACAACACCGACCCATCGAACTACAGGCCTATTTCCATGACATCAGTTGTGTGCAAAGTACTGGAAAAAATTGTTAAAAGAGAAATCATGTCGTTCTTGTCACAAAATAAGCTTATATCCGAAAATCAAAATGGCTTCGTCAATAAAAAAGCATGCGTAACTAATCTTTTAGAAACAATGGACTACGCAACAAAAGCATCAGCCTCGAATCACCCGCTGGACATCCTGTTTCTCGATTTCGCCAAAACTTTCGACACCGTACCACACGCTCGCCTCATACACAAGCTTGAACAATATGGCATCAAATCGAAACTCTCATGCTGGATACGCTCATTCCTACAAAACATGAAGCAAAAAGTAATTCTAGGCGAAAACGAATCATATTGGTTACCGGTACTAAGCGGTGTACCACAAGGATCTGTACTCGGCCCTACACTTTTCGTCATCTATATCAACGACATCAGTGATGGAATTACCAATCAAGCGAAAATGTACGCCGATGACACGAAAATTCTAGCTAAATTAGACCCGAGCCACTCTGAAAACAGCACCACCAGTTTACAAAATGACATAAACACAATCAACGACTGGTCAAACAAGTGGCTGATGAGATTAATATATCGAAATGCAAAGTAATGCATATAGGCAAAAACAACCCAAAAGCAACCTACACAATGTCGGATCACAGCTCAAATACAAACATCAGAATAACTGAAACTACAAGCGAAAGAGACCTCGGTATTTTTATCTCTAATGATCTTAAGCCATGACACCAAGTCAGTAAAGCCGCTGCTAACGCAAACTTTATACTCAGCTCACTAAAGAACGCCTTTACGTTAAGAGACGCAAAACTCTAGAAAAAGCTTTACACATGTTTTATTAGACTGCACTTGGAATTTGCAAGCTCGGCCTGAAGTCCATACAACCAAAAAGACATAAAGCTGCTAGAAAAAGTACAACACAGAGCCACGAAAACCATACATGAATTCAAAAGCCTAAACTACGAAGATCGATGCAGCAAACTAGGGCTAACTACACTAACAATAAGGCGTATCCGCGGAGTTATAATTCAGAAATTTAAGCTTGAATCAAATTTAGAGCATATAAACTGGTACGCAAAACCGCTATGCTCGGAGCCGCGAGGGGGTCAAAGAGGACTTTTCAGGCGTGAAATAGTAAGATGTTGTAATCCAAGGCATAATTTTTTCAATAATAGAATTGCTAACTTTTGGAACGGCCTACCAGACGAAGTCATCAACTCAACTACAGTCAACTTATTCAAGAACAACCTCGACTAGCATCTCGCCACCGCTACAGGGCGTGCTACTACTATCCATTTTACTACTACTCCTAATAGCCTAAATGATTAAAATATGATGATATTAATTTTCTAATTAAAGAGTAAATTGAAGTATTTTTTCTAAATAATTTAAACTGAAATCAAAAAATAGCCCTTAAAATTACTATATTTTAAAATACGATCAATACAATTCGAAATTGAGTAGCCCTATTTTTCTAAATCAAAAAGTTAAGTAATATTTTTAATTAAAAAATTAATTTTTAGTAAACCAAATATAAAAAAGGGCAAGAATAGAAATTATTTTTTTTAACTATAGAAAATAATCTAAAAAATAAACTTTTCTTTTTATTTTAATAATTTTGAGATATCTCTTTTTGTCACTAGATTTAAATTAATTTATTTAAAGTGGTTCAACAAAATTTCCATTTAGATGAAATTAATTTACTAAAATTAAAATCACAATGAATTTCAATTTAAATTCGATGTGTATTCGTAGCATAAACGAGTATGATGAACTGACCAAACAAGTGGAGACAGCGCGAACCAAAATGAGCTTTTACAATTTTACTAGTGACTCAGAAAGCTCAAACCCACTCACATTGTTTAAACTGACAAAAATTAGCCTTTACATTCTTTTTATAACATTGGCCATAGTTGGAAATTCATTTTTGATATTGGTAATTAGCTTAAACAACTTTATGAAAAAACCAACAAATTACTTTATTCTCAACTTGGCCTTTTGTGACTTAGCAATTGTTTTCTCGTGCATGTGGGTCCAAATAGTTCAAACAATGAACAAATATTGGACATTGGGAAAATATTTTTGTAAATTCAACACTTTTTTTCAAATGGTTAGCGTAGTTGCCAGTGTTCTGACACTGGCAAGTATATCATGTGACCGCTACTTTGGCATAGCGCATCCGTTCAAAGTAGTTTTGACCAAAAAGAGAACTTTTTGTGTCCTGGTATCAATTTGGATTTTTTCAATTGTAATTTCAATACCCAGCTTTATTTTCCGCACATATACAGAACGAATATGGGCCGATTTCACCGAGACCCAGTGCGATGACATCGGATGGCCAACTACTCTTGTGCTCAATTCAGATGGTTGTGCAGTAAAAAAAGTCCAATCTTTTAAAAGAATTTACTATACATCTGTTATTATACTATTGTTTTTCATTCCTATTTTTATAATGTCTTTAACATACTCGTTTTTAATTTATAAATTGTCCAAAAAAGAAGTAATAGGCGAAAGCTATTCGGAGGAAAAGCGCATGGATTTGGAGCGTAGAAAAAAAGTATTCTAAATTTTTTGAAATTTTTTTTTTTTATTTCAGTAAACACCTTTAAGTTGTGAAACTGATTAGAAAAAGCAAAAAGTTGAGGTAAATTGAAGTTCAGGATCAAATTTAAATTTCAAATCAAAATTTTTAGTTTTTGATTTGAATAAAAAAGAGACCTTATTTCTTCTGCTAGTAAATTTTTTTTTTCTGCTAGTAAAATTATGTTTATGATAGCAAAATTTTTTCTTTTGATAGCAAAAATAAAAGTATAAAAAAATAACCAAAAGTATTTTGATGAAATTTTATTCATATTAAGTTTGAAAAGAAGAATAAAGAAATTAATCTTAGTACCGACAAAAAATATAAAAATTTCACATGGAAATATCATAATTTTTCGCTCTATTTTTGATTTTCTGACAGAACTTTTTTCTGTATTTCTTTTTTTAGTTGTAGAACCATGCGAAGATTTTTGGCATCAGCTTGATAATTTTGATCAAAATTTAAATCATTCGGTTCAACTAATTGTAAAGGATTTGATAAGTTTTCACTATTTATAGCATTTGATAAAACGTAATAAATTGTTTATATATCATTTTTCAAGTTAATTAATTAATTCAATTAATTAATTTTTTACTAGCAGTTAAAAATAAATTTACTAGAAAAAATAAATAGATCTCATAAAAAAGTATGTTTTTTCAATTTTTTAATAAAAAATTACTAAACTTTATTAAACATGATTTGTTTAATCTATGCTTAGATAGAAAATTAAATGAATTTTTATCTAAAGTAAATTTAAATTTTAATCAATATTTTGAAATTTTGCAAAAAAAAAATATATATTTTTGTTAGTATTAAAATATCATTTAAAGCCATAATTTGGATACTTAAATATGGAATTTAAATTTGTCTCTAAACTTTTCAAATAATGATTTTAAAAAAATCAATTTAAAATCAATCAGAAAAAAAAATTTGTTTTTTTTTTTCAATTAAAATAATAAACACTTTATGTTTAATTTAAAAAATATTAAAAAAAGCTAATTTAAACATTTTTATTAAGATTATAGTCTATTAAATTTTGATCATTTGATCATGGTCATGAACTTCAAGTTGCCAAAAGTTGATTATATATTATAATGTAATCAAATTTAATTTTTCAGTTACATAAGAAAATAAAATGATACCAAAATTTAAATTTCTGATACTTAATTTTATCATTTCTATTCAAATTAAAAAATATCATTTTATTGATGTAAATTAATTATTACTTTTAAAAGACAGTTTAACATTCCATGTGTCAAAAATCTCTTTAGAATTAACAGGAGCAAGATTCTAAAAAAATTTAACAAATTCGTTTTTGAAAATAATTTATAAGAAATAATTAATTTCTTCTAAAAATCGTAAAGAAATTTTTAAAAACAAAATTACTTAAATCGAAGTAAAAATTTAAATAGAATTTGAGAAAAATCTTCATACTTAATTTTGATCACTTACTTTAAAAAAAAATAGAAATCCTCAATAAGTTTCTTACTTTATTTTCTTCAAGCTTCCTTTTTAAAAAATTCATAGAGGATCTGAGATGATTGCTTTGGTTTTCGAAGGAAACATTCTTGTAATTTCTTGATAAAAATGTTGATTAAGCTTTTAACAAGATTATTATTTTCAATATTTTATTTAAAAAAGCTTTAAGTAAAATAATTAAACTTGATTTGGTATGATTTTTTCCTTTTTAACTATTCAATAATGATTTAAGTAAAAAAAAGCCGAAAAAGGTTTTATTACAAAAATCAAACAGAAAATAATTAAAATAAAATTAAATCATTGAAACTTTTTCCGGTTATCTCCATTAACATTGAATCATCTTTAATGAACTTTTTTATTTTTTGGGGACAAATTTTAGAAGAATTTTTTATTATTTTTTTTATTTTAAAATAAGAAATTAAATTCAAATCAATGAATTTAATCAATTATATCGTACATTATATACGATTCTTCTATTTTTTTTTAATTTTCATCACCAAAAATTATTTATTCTACATAAAAATATTTATTTCTTTCATATTTCTTTCATATTTTGTTCTAAAAATCTAAAAAAAACAGTCAGGTTTAAATGGCTAAAATTGGAGAACTTTGGTTCTTTGAGCAGATCAAAAGTCTCAATTGGAACACATTTTTTTCCTTTTAAAAAATTTAAGTCAATATTGCCTTTGAAAATAATGATTTAATTGAGTTGAATTTCTTAAAAATTTAATTGAAAGTTTTGTTCTTTTAAATTTGTTTCGAAAATCAAGAATTTTTTTTTTGATTGTTTTTAAACAGCTATCAATGAATTTATTTTATTAAAAAAAATATTTTTTATTTTTTCTTGTTTGATTTTTATTAATAAATTCAGTTCTTTTATGGGCTTTTTTTACTCAAAGCGTAGTTGAAATGCCATTTTGAAAGTAATATTTATGATAAAACAATATTTAAAAATTAAATCCTTTTTATTTTACTTTTTAAAAAATCAAGCTACTCTCAAAAATTCATTTTTTGACTTTAAAATCTTTAAAAAAATATTATATTTTCTTGGTAGGAAAAAATTAATTTTTGTATAAGTAAAAAAAACGTGCAATTAATAAGTACGATTTATTACAAAAATTCTTAACTTTTAATTTAAGGTGATCTTTATGCTGGTTTGGATCTTGGCAACATTTTTTATCTGCTGGTAAGAATACTTTAACAAAATTTAACAAGGATCGCAGTATTATTTTTAAGGTCACCATTAGAAACAATGCTTTTATTAATGGAATACACGTCACTGGTAAAATGCCAACAAAAAAAAAATTAGGTTTAATTTGGTTAAAAATTTAACTTTAAGTTTCCGACGTGGTGGACAAATTTAGAATGGGTATCATATTTTTTGGCATATAGCAACACTGCTATTAATCCATTGATTTATGCAGGACTGAGCAAAAATTACAGACTAGGTAAATTTAAATTTTTTTTTCAAATTATTTTTTAATTTTTCATTTAGGCTATAAACGAATAAGAAGTAGATTGATTAAAAGAAATGGATCAATATCTATAAATTTGGCCATAAGGTCCAAGAATTCATTTTCATGCAAATTCAAGACAAAACGTTCAAGTGTTGCAAAAATTGAATATGACAAGTCTCAATCACTGATCAACTCACTTTAGTAAAATGTCATAATGAAAAAAATTTTATCTTAATATATATTAAAATATCTCGTAGCTACAAGCTTGAGTGTTTTTTTTGTTATATCTTAGATTCAAAATTTTTTCTTATTTCGTTATTTGTAATCTTTTTATTTTCGCAATATATCTATTTTATTAAAAAATTTTTAAACTATTGCAGAAACACGCCGATAATTACTTGTATAAAAGTTATTAAATAAATTATTTTGAAGATTGATTTTATCAGCAAAAAAAGAGGGAAAAAATTAATCTAGCTGAAGTGATTTTGGAAAATAATCTTTAATCTATCTTCAATCGCTTGATTAATTAAAATTTGAAATAAGTCGAAAAGAAATAATGAAAATAATTATTCACTACATGACTCGGGAGACATGATATATAAAAATAAAGCTGAGATTTTGAGAAAAATTAAAAGCAAAAAAAAATGTATATTTATTTGTCTATGATCTAAAAATATAAAACTAAACTTTTAATTTCTAATAATAAATTAAGATATTTTAACAATTAAATCAAACTAGATTAAATAAATGAAGCATTAAGGGTCTGACAATAATTTTTAGAGTTAATCTTTTTCTTTTTATTAAAAAAATGAGTTGAAAAATTCAACAAAAATTTTCAAAAAAATTGATTATTCTGTTCATTTTTTATTTTAAACCATTAATATTTCCTAATAAATTAAAATCAATTTTTAATTTAATAAACAAACCGTATTCCTTCGTTCGATATTGCAGACTCAGAACCCGAAACACAACTTTGGCGCAGACAATAAATACCATCTCGCCCATGTTAAAGCATTCTTAAACACCTCATGCGTCAAAGTTGTATTTCGAGTCTTGGATCACGTTTAAAGTAAAGTTTTTTGAATTTAATGCAGCATTAACAATAGAGTTTCTGTCATAAAAATAAAAATTATTTTTTTGAATATTTTTTATTATTCAATTAAAAAAATTCTAAAATTTGATTGTTTGATTTTGTTTAATTTTTATTATTATTATTATTATTTAATCTGCAACGAGCTTTTGCCCGTGGAGCTCGGTAACTCAGTACCTCGCTATGGCAGATAAATTTTGTTTAGATTCCATCATTTTGTTTTGAACAAATTTGTCGTATTTGTTTTTGAATAAGTTGATTGATTCTGCATTTTTTATTTCATCCGTTAAGTTGTTCCAGTCTTGAGCGATACGATTAGTAAGAAAGTTGTCTCTGACTGAACAGTTTTTAACAAGTTGCCTGTATAATTTGTTTTGCCCTCTTGTTGAACCTGCCGGACCAGAAGCATTCATACTCGGTGTTGTTGTCAGTGGATGATACCAATCTATTACATTGAGATTCTTTTCTGATTTGTAAAATTGAATAAAGTCACCTCTTTTTCTCCGTTCTTCGAGTGTAGTGAGGCCAAGTATTTTTAATCTTTCGTTGTACCTCTTATTTCTTAGTGAAGGAACCGACTTGGTAGCTCTTCTTTGGACTTTTTCAATCATTTTGATGTCTTGCCTTCGATATGGGTTCCAAGCTGATGATCCATATTCCAAAAGTGGTCTAATGAATGTTGTGTACAGGAGCTTGAATGTTTTCTGGTCCCATCTTTTAAATGCCCTTCTTATTCTGCCTAGAGTGCTGTTTGCTTTAGATACAATAGTTTGAATATGATCTGACCATTTAAGATCGTTCTTCACAATTATGCCAAGATCTCTTTCTGAGGTTGAGTTTTCAAGAAAATAAGTTACTTTATTATCAGTGTCAATTTGTATTCGAAATTTAAAATACCTGAAATTTCACATAGTAGTAATTTTACTGCGTGGAAATCCACAAGCTGGAACGTGGGCCAGAGCCCCAATAAAAACGCAAGCCAGAGTACCTGTAATGTTATGAGCCTCTGAGCCTGGGCATCATAACATTTGAACCTATCCTCTTAACTAATTTTCTCGACTGCCCTTAATAACCGTCCACATGGATAGAATATAAAAATATGAATACAAAAGCCAATATAGATATAAAGATACAGATACAATAAAGATAAAGATATAAATAAAGATACCATAATATAAAGACAAATGAAAAAAAAAATTTATCTTGTGCTGATTTGTGAATTCTTGAAACACCATTAACCAAGCTTTTTCCTATTTTCTTCTTCTCTAAGCCAAAAATCCAATCTTGCTTTGAAAATATTGAGACTACTAGTCTCAATATTTTCAAAGTCTCCTATACTGTCCTTTTTTAAGTCTCCTATACGTTTACTATACTGTCCGGCAGCTGATTCCACATTGTGAATACCCTGTTAGTGGAAAAGTGCATTCTTGCACTGACCGACGAGTGAAATTCGTTGATTTCACGTGAAGTGAAACTTTGTGACCTGACCCGCCTTTTATTGCCTATTGTTGAGGCCGCATGAACATCTTGAATGACGCTTGATTTAAAATACGGTCTTTGATACCAGTCAATACGCTCAAGCTCATTCAATTACTTGAAAAATTGAATTAAATCACCTCTTTTGCGCCTGAGATCGAGTGTGGTGATCGACATTTTGTTTAAACGATCGTTGTATTTAAGATTTCTATAAGTGTTATGTAATTTCGAGTCTCTTCGTTGGACTTTCTCAAGCATGATCGACTGTGCAGCTTTGAGTGGGTTCCACACCGACATCGCAAATTCCAAGTGGGGTCTAACGTATGTCGTGTAGAGAGTGACCCACAGGTTTCGGTCGCGACATTCAAAAGTATTTTTAAGCATATCGAGAATTTTTGTTGCTTTGTTTACGCAAACTTGAGTCTGAAACTTTCATTTCATGTCGCTCTCAGCATAGATGCCCAAGTCTCTTTCTACCTCACTTATTTCGAGATTGTGATGAGAATCACCATTACGCATTGCAAATACGTGGTCGAAATTACGAATAACTTGACCATTACCAAATAGCATTAATTTACATTGTTTGCAGTTTAGTTGCATGCACCATTTGTCGCACCATTCTACTATTCTATCGAGATCTGATTGCAGTGCATCAATTTTCTCTCTAGTTTCGACGGTGCTGAGCACCTTACTGTCATCTGTATAGAGTTTTAAGTGGTTTTGAACAGTGTCCGGTAGGTCATTTATAAATAATATGAAAAGAAGAGGGCCTAGTACTGAACCTTGGGTCACTCCACTTGTGATATTTACCCATTCTGACTCTCTACCGTCTACTACGACCCTTTGTTTTCGATTGGAAAGAAAGGATTTAATCCAATCGTAGAGCTTACCCACCACGCTATATGACTTAAGTTTAATTAGAAGACGTTCGTGTGGCACCTTATCGAAAGCCTTAGCAAAGTCAAGGTACACAAGGCATATGGATTTACCTTTTGACATTTGGTACGTGACAAAGTCAAGGGTCTCGACTAAGTTCGTCGTGCAGCACTTTTTGCCAACAAAACCATGCTGATTTTTATTAATCAAGATGTTTTCTTTTAAGTACTCAGCAAGCGTATCTCTTATCAGCGTTTCTAAGAAATTACACACGATAGATGCTAATGAAACAGGCCTGTAATTTAATATTAATTTTCAGGTAAAATTTTGTTTAAAAGTTTTAAACAAAATTTTTAATTTTCATATTTAACCATTTCGGAAAAATAAATCAGAAAAACTAAGAAAACTTGATTTTTGTGCTCTCAACTTTCAATATTAATATTTTTATATTGAATGTCTTTACAAGTCGATTGTCATATAATATGATAATTTTGACTTTTAAGGAATAATAATAAAAATTCCTTTTTTCTAATTTCATAAAAGTAAGAGTCAAAAATAGCTAAATTAAAAAGGCTACTTAATTTTAAATCATCAAATTTACTAAAACTATCACCAATTTTACTTGATGAAAACAAAAACACAAATTTAGTTTCAAAATTTATTTTTAGTTACATAAACACTTTTTTATTTCATAAATCCAAAATTTAAATCAAAAATTAGTCTCTTTCATGCCAATGTTTAGCCTTCTTCTTTTTTCTTATTATATTTAAAGCACCAGTTGTACCAAGATCATAAAACTCTTGAATCATTTTTTTGACTTCATCCGTGATACCTCTTTTTTTACCCTTATCATTTATATGTTGGTGCTCACGATGATTACTGAATAAACTGATCTTTAAAGGATTTTTACAATAAAATAGATAAACTTGAACCGAACAAGACTTGAATTTGCATTTGTAATAAACTTTAGTGCCTCCATATGCATCATAACTCCTGTACCTTGAATAATTTGGTTTGATTTCGTAGTCAACAACAAATTTACTTTCTAATTGTTTCAGAAAAATCCAAGCAATTTTAGCTCTTTTTCTTTTGGTACTAGCTCCATTAAAATTAAGTTCATTGTTATCATAATCATCATCTTCAGAACTAACATCAACACCTTTTTGTACTTCAACTATCGGAGGTTCAATAGCTTTTTTACGAGTAAGAATATTCGAAACATCAATATTTAACATTTTTAATTTTTTTTATTTCATTATATTTGCATGAAAATAGTGTTTTTTAGTACTCTTTAGTAATTATGAAGCGAATAATATTTTGTTGGGATAATTTAGAAATTTTGTATTTTTTTCTTAATTTTTGGTAATAGTTTCAGTAAATTTGGTTAAAAAATAGTATTTTTAAATCTCTTTATTAATTATGAATCTCTTTAGTAATTATGAAGCGAATAATATTTTGTTGGGATAATTCTGAAATTTTGTATTTTTTTCTTAATTTTTGGTGATTGATTCAGTAAATTTGGTTAAAAAAGAATAATTAGTCAATTAAAAATTGCTTTTAAATATTAAGAAGTTTCTAAAATTAAAAAATACAACTTACTAATATTTTTTGTTTATATTTTATTATTCTCTTCTTTATTTACAGAAGGAGTTTTCTTTCTGAAGTTTCTGAAGAACAAATTTAATTTTCAAAATAAAATATTGTTTTTATTTTTTTTTAAATTTTATATAATATTGTAGGGGTGCAAGTTTATTTCTAAAAATACGACCTGTCGTTTAACTTTAAAAACTGTTTTTTTGGAAATTTTCGGGTTTAATACAATAAATAAAGCAAAAGCTACCCCTCATAAAAAAGAGCACAAAGAGACTAATTTTTTGAGATATAATTGGACTTAACTAAGATTTTATTTTTCGAAATACGACCGGGTGTGCTTTTTAATCAAAAATGTGGGGTGTGCATTTTTAAGGAATACAAAATAATGATCAATAATTTAATCAAAAAAGTTTTGATTTAATTTTTTTTTTTAAACCCTCACATCTTTATATTGATTTAAATTTTTCTAATAAAATTTTCAAATAAAGATTTTAGAAGAATCATTCAAAAACAATAATAAAAAAGAGATTTTTAAATGAAATTTTCAACATTTAATATTTATTGTTAAAATTAAAAATACAAATAAAAAAGCCTATTTCATCATTTTCAATGATATTTTAATAAAAGCATGTGTTGATCATGTGATAATGATCATGAAATTCAAGCTGCTTTACTTAATACAGTCTACGTTCAATAATCCAACCCTAGAAATTCTGAAATTATCAATAATCCGATCAAATTCTAATTTCCCTTAACTAAAATAAAATTAATACATAAAAAATTATTTCTATTATTTGGCACTATTTTAAAACAAAACCCTAGTAATCTGAATAATTTTATGCGAAAGAATTCATTAAAAAAGCAACTTAATTTTAACTTTAAAAAGTCTAAGACTTTATCTCCTCTTTATAATGATTGAACTTCCCAAATTAAACACTATGAAAAAAGCAGATTTTTTTTTAATTCTTTTTTTTAATATATCTTAAACACATTCACGAGCTTAATTATTTTCGAGCTTAATTTTAAGTAAATTCAATTAAAAAAAGTAAATTTACGTAAAATAACGCTAATGACGTAAATTTACAAATTTTACTAGAATACATTTTAAAAGAAAAAGTTTTAAATTAAATAAGCACGTAACCCAAAAGTCAGAAAAGGAAAAGCACAAGTGAACCAAAATAAAAAGCACGCAGTTTTGTCAAATGGACTCAAATTTTTTGCTTGAAACAAACTGACCAACGTTTGGACAAGGTGTCGTATCTGGGCACTCGAAAACTTTGCATGAATGGTGTGGTAATATTTCGAAATTCGTCCTGGAGCGTCCATTCGATATGAAACTTCTAGAAGAAAGAGAAAAGGAGAAAGACATTGAAATAAATAAACTGAAATCTGAATTGTCAGCAGCAAATAAAATAGCAAACTCATCCAACAACAGTAGCAAGTGGATTCAAACGGTAAAACAAGGAACAAAAAATGCTAAAAAACCAGCGGATCAGATAGCTGTAGAAAATGCAACCATTAGCGAAATGAATGAAAGAAATAGAAGAAAAAAAAATGTGATTATTTATTGTGTGCCAGAATCAAAAAAAGAGATTTTAGCAGACAAGAAAGCAGAAGATGAAGCAAAAATCAATGAAATTCTATCCACTATTGGAAAATGTGATATCAAGCCAGCTTATTCGAGACGTTTGAGATCTAAAGACCAAAGTAAACCCGGACCAATTCTAGTTGAACTCAAAGAAGAAGCAAACAGAAATCCAATCCTACTAGCAGCGAAAAAGTTGAGAGATTCAAATATTTTCAAATCTGTTTATCTAAGTCCAGATTTGACTGAAACTGAAAGAGCTTTAGACTATGAATTGAGAAAACAAAGAAATGAAACAAATAATGGTCTTTCACAAGACTCGCCCTTTCGATATGGCATCCGAGGAAATCAGATCGTCAAATTCAAGAAGCAATAATCGTTCATCAGAAGCGCCATCACGTGTAGAAAGTCTCGAATCTTTAAAATGTATGTATTTAAATGCTACTTCTTTGGAAAATAAACTAGATGAATTCAGTGTTGTTATTGAAACATATAGCCCACAAATTGTAGCAGTTAGTGAGACTTAGTTCAAGAGCATCTCAATTACGAACGTTAAAGGATACAATTTGTACAGAAAGGACAGAAGTGATGGACGCAGAGGCGGTGGTGTATGTCTCTACATTGATGAAAAAATCGACTCATTTGAATAAAATGATGCAGGTTTAATTTAAGTAAAATAGAACAAATATGGGTAGTAGTTAATTTTAACTGTGAAAAATATTTAGTTGGCTGTCTTTATAGGCCAAACGATTTTGTCAATATGAACGATTTCGATTTAGTTTTCAAACAAGCTAAAGACTATGTGGATGAGAGAGGTTATAAGAATCTTCTAATAATGGGTGACTTTAACTTTCCATCAATCATCTGGTCAAATGGCTGCGTGTCAGAAATCTTAAACGAAAATGGACTCGAACATAAATTCAGAGAGACACTAAGCGATACTTTTCTATATCAGCATGTAAATATCCCAACTTTTCAAATGTCAAACGAAAAAGCTGTCAACACTTTGGATTTGATTTTCACGACTCAGCCTGGCAGTGTGTATGCAATCGATACAAAATTTGTTCTTGGCAACATTAATAAAGGACAATTGGCTATCTTTTTCAATTTTTTTCTCAAAAACAAGGTTAGTAAGGAATCATATACCTGTAAAAAATTTATTTATAATAAATCTGACTTTGGAAAAATTTCTCATTTTCTATCAAATATTGATTGGGTGCACCTATTTGAGAATTTAAATATTCAGGAAATGTACAATGAGTTAATTTTCTATGTCAGCGAAGCTAGTAATCGATTCATCCCAGTGACGGATGGCTCTAAAAAGAAAAGTATCTCAAAACCTTGGATAAAAAATGAACTCAAGGTCTTAATTAGAGATAAAAAGAATCTTAGATATAGGAACTGTTCATCTAACTAGAAGGATATGAATCTATATAGTGATTACAAACGTATCTGTAAATTAGTCTCATCAGAAATAAAAAGAGCCAGACTAACTTATGAACAGAATTTAGTTGAAAAAGCTAAGAAGAATCCAAAAATATTGTACAAATACCTAAATGATCAACAAGTAATCAAAGAATCTATCAAAGCATTAAAAAAGTCAAACAATGAATTAACGCAAGAACCGAAAGAGATATCAAATCTTCTTAATAAATGTTTTCAAGATGTTTTTGTTATTGAACAAGATGGTGAGCTTCCTCCTTTTGAAGTTGAATTTAATGAAAACTGGTAAGAATATATTGACATTGAGCCAAATGACATTAGTTATGAAATGGTTTTCAATAAATTACAAGACCTGAATCAAAATAAATCATGTGGTGTAGACAAGCTTCATCCGTTATTGCTAAAAAACTGTGCAGAAGCCTCTACTGTTCCTTTAACTTTGATTTTCAGAGAATCATTATCCAATAGTCAGCTTCCAATACAATTCAGATCAGCAAATATTAATCCATTGTATAAAAAAGGTGATAAATCAACGGCAAGCATTTATCATCCTGTGTCTTTAACTTCAATTCCTTGCAAAATTATGGAAAGCATAATAAGAACCAAAATGGAAGAATATCTTTATAAGGATAATATTATATCAAAAAAACAGCATGGATTTGTTAAGAAAAAGTCATGTACATCTAATCTTCTGGAAACTCTAGATTTCATCTCAATGAGTCTAGACAAAAGTATTCCTGTTGATGTGATTCTGCTAGATTTTGCGAAAGCATTTGATACTGTTCCGCACAGACGACTAATAACTAAATTGAAAGCGTATGGCTTTGATGGTCTGACACTAAAATGGATTGAAGCTTTCTTGAAAAATAGAAGACAACGAGTTATTCAAGGTGAAATTTTGTCGGATTGGGTTGAGATTTTTAGCGGTGTACCAAAAGGGTCAGTGATTGGTCCACTATTGTTCGTTTTGTATATAAATGATCTACCTAAAGGAATAGAGAATGTTGTGAAATTGTATGCAGATGATACTAAAATTTTCTCGCAAACGGTATTAGAATTAAGCGCCGCGAAACTACAATCAGATTTAGATTTAATTTTCAGGTGGACTCAAGATTGGCTACTTCTCTTCAACACATCAAAATGTGTGGTTATGCATTATGGTCATAAAAACAAAGAATTTCCTTATTTTATTAATGGTAAGCAGTTAGCAACGTCAGAAACCGAAAGAGATCTTGGAGTTATTTTCAATACAAATCTTAAATGGAAAAATCAAGTGACAGAGGCTACAAACAAAGCAAATCAAATGTTAGGTCGCATCAGGAAGTCATTCGATCGTTTTGATTGTAAGTTATTAAGATCTTTGTATTTAACTTTTGTTCGTCCTCGTTTGGAATTTGCGGTTCCTGTATGGTCTCCAATTCTTAAGTCTGACTGTGAGAATGTTGAAAGGATTCAACGCAGAGCTACGAAATTTGTTTCGTCAATTAGAAACAAACCGTATGAAAGCAGATTGAAGGCTTTGAACATTCCAAATCTGGTGAAAAGAAGAAAAAGAGGTGATCTAATTCAATTATACAAGTTCATGCATGGAATAGAATCGGTTGAAAAAAGCAACAATTTTAATGTCACAAAAAACCATGGGAGAGGTCACTGCCTCAAATATCACAAAGAAATATCGAGGCTCCAACATAGAGATAACTTTTTTTCAACAGAACCGCTAACATATGGAACTCGCTGCCAAATGAATTAGTTGAAGCCCCCAATGTTAACAGCTTTAAAGCAGGCATTGATTGCTGGATGAGCAGCAATCAATCACATCAGCTTTCTTAGTGTGCCTTATCAGCACACTCGCTGGCTAGCCAGCTACAGTCAAAACTACTACTACTACTAGAAGGAAAAATTATTAGACCAAAATATCTTCAATTATGCGTCAATTTTGGTTAAACACGAAAAATTAATTCTTCTTAATTTATATTTAGATATAATGTAAAAAATGAAAATTTTTCAATTTTATTTAATATTTTGTAATATAAATGGAATTGTGTAATCCAAAATGCATCCAACTAATGATTTATAAAGGTTTTCAAAAATTTTAAAATTTAGATGCCATATTTTGATTTTGAAATTTTTTATTCAATTTAACCTTTAATTACAGCATTAATTTTATTCATCTATCATTAAATCAAAAATTAATTTAGAATCGAAATGGTGTTTAATCTTTTAATGAAAAATTTCATACAATTTTGAGAAAGAATGAGAAAGTTGGATAATTCAAATTTATTTTTTAAAAAAATAAATGTGAGTTACTTTTGCAGTTTTATTACATTGAAATTGAAAAGAGTAAGGCAAACAAAGGATATTTACTTTTTTTTGTTATTAAACAAAAATCAAAATGGTCTTTCCCAAAAAAAAGTAATTTTCTTATATTTATTAAAAGAATAAAATCTAAAGAACTTTATTTTAAAATAACAAAAACTAAATGTTCTTTGTTTGATGTAATCAATTTAATTTCAATGTAATTAGATTGCGAAAGTAACTCCCGTTTATTTTTTTAAAAAATAAATTTTAAACATGTCTTTTTATGAAAATTTTTATTAAAAGACGGAATAAAACACCAAATTTATCTCAAATTGTATAAATATAAAATTTTTTTGTTTTCATTTGTTTCATTAAATACTGTTGACGGACCATTATCTTGTCTTGTAGAGCGGATCCTGTTCGCAGCGCCACTTTGTTGACGTGCGGTCAACGACTTGTTGGTGCTCATAATAAAAGAGTGAAAAATGCTGTTTGAACAATTTATTAATGTCTTATGCCAAATTTAAGTTTATGAATACACACCCACATTTATCCAAAAGTCTTGTTCCATTTATACGAAGAGTATTTCTTATCAGTTATAAATTAGGCTTAGCAACATTTCGAATTTTATTCTATTTTATTTTATTAATGAAGTAACAACTATTAGCAACAATTAACACTTAAACTAAGGACTTTTAATTATTATTTTCTCCAGAGAGACTGTGTAGCATTCCAGCTTCTCACTACTGTGATAAGCCGCTAACAATACAATTCCCAGCGTAATAAATTTTTAATGAAAAAAAATGTGAACAGGGTATATTTTTTAATTGAAATAAATTCCTTTAAAAATTATATTAAAAAAAAAAACGGCAAGTTGAAGTTTATGATCAATTTTTGATGCTCAAAATGATCAAATCAAACTTAAAATATCAAATAAATTTTAATTATTTAATATAATTAGTGCAGAGGAACATTTTTGGCTTTAACACACTTTGTTAAAACTAAAGGTAAAATCTGCAAAAAAAATTATCATCTTAAAATTTTACCAATTAAATGGTGTGCACTCTGCAGTGTGCATTTTGATATTGCAGAGTTTATTTTTTTATTTAACAAAGTATGTTAAATCCAAAAATGTATCTATTCACTAATTATATTAAGTAATTACAATTTATTTAATATTTTAAGTTTGATTTGATCATTTTGAGCATCAAAAATTGATCATAAACTTCAAGTTGCCAAAAAAACAAGATCAAATCTCCTCCAAATTCTCCTGAATTGAATCCAATTGAAATAACATGGAGAAAGAAGAAATTTTTTTTAAAAAAGGGTGCAGAAGGAAGCCCAAGCTATTTTTGAATTTCACAAAAAATTAACAAATGAATAGTGAAAGAATAAGTTGGTACAAAAAATTTATACTGAATTAAAGTTTTCTTTTTTAATAAGAGATTTTTAGATAAAGTCAATTTTTATAATATTTTTGTCTGCTTATTAAAAAATCTAATTATTTTTATTTTCTATTTATTAACATTTATGAAATTAATTTATATTATTTTTGATAAATTTTTAATATTTGTATTTAAAAATCGTATTTTTAGCTTAAAAATTGCTCAGATTTCTAAATTGAATAGATCACATGCCAAAAAAGAATAAAATTTACACAAAAGTAATTTAAAAAAATTTAATTTTAATTTTCTTTGTTAATCTTTTTTGTTTAAAGTAAATTAGTAAAAGGATATACAGTTTATTGATTTTTGATTAGATCAAAATTTTTTTATTGTGACTGAAAGGAAGTTAAATTTTGTGGCGTAAGAGAAAAATAACTAGCGGCTGGTTGTGAATTTGAGCTAGTTAAAACTGAGCTGAGACTGTTTTGGCTTGTGTTACCAAGTTGGTTTGAGCCAAATTGTAAGAACTGATTGCTGGTTAACTGCTGGTTATTGTACAGATCAAGAAGACTCGTGCCAGCAGTGCTAGCTAGCGAGCTGGTCAGTGGCGAGAATGCGGCGCTGCTATTTTGAGTTGGGATGATCAAGTTAGAAGCAGCTGTCAGTTGAAAAGCTGGTTGAACTGCTGAACTGGCCATTTGTGGATAATACAATGGCTGTAATCTTTAAAAAAAATGTTTATTTTTGTCATACAAAAAAAGATAGAAATCAAAAAAAAACTCAATCAAACATTAAACAAAAAAAGATCTAAACCAAAAACACCTAAAAATTAACCCAATTTAATATTTTTTGCAAAAATTTAATTATTTGTATTCTTTGATCGAATAATAATTTAGGACTTTGTTTAACCAAAAATTAAATTTTGACTAATTCAAGTGTCCTTAGGGGTTAGTTGATGCACAAAGAGCGTTTAAGCAAAGCCAAGAATCAAAATTAAAGCTCACTACTTCCGATGTGACAAATTGATCTCGGTCTTTACTAAAACTTCAAGAGCAGCGATTATCCACTTTTAAGAATTGTATATTTAAAAATTTTTTTAAATTATCAATTCACTTTAAATTAAGTGAGTATCAAATTAGTCTAAAAAAATGTACAATTTCTTGTATTCTTTTTTTTTTCTAAAACATTTTCAGTCAAAGCTAGAATTAAATTAAATCATAGTAAAAACATTTTTAATTTAAAGTTCACGAAATTCAAAACTTTAGTGCTATCTGAATTTCACATTTTTGACTCAAAATTCGTAATCTACGCCCTCGAAAACCCCAAAAAAAAAAGAAATTTTTTTGAAGGGGGCAAAAAAAAAATTTTTTACACCCAGGGTTCTAAAGATAGCAAACCCTTTAAAAAGTTGTTGTTCTTTTAGACTCAAAATCTCAAAGATAAAACTTAAAAATACTAAAAAAGTATATATATTCTGAAAGAGCATAAAATTCTCTACATGTTAAAGTAATTTAAAAAAAAAAAAAGGGTGTGGCGGTTTTTGTGGGCTAAAAAAAGGAAAAAAATGTGTTTTTTCTGGTTTAAATCGTATCTCCTCCGAGGGATCAATTATGAACCGATTTTTTTTTTCGTTTTTTAAATCTAGACAATATTCTGAACAAATCTATGCTTTTACTTTTTTATTTTTTTGCTTTGGGGTTTTCGAGGGCGTAGATTACGAATTTTGAGTCAAAAATGTGAAATTCAGATAGCACTAAAGTTTTGAATTTCGTGAACTTTAATAAGATTTTAAAAAGAATCTTACAAATAAAATTGTTAAATAATTTTAACATTTTTTAAAAATTTTTTCGATTTTTTAATGATTTATCAAGCCTTTCAGATTTTAAACAATTTAAAATTCTGAAAATTAAATCCAAAAAAATGTATGAGTTTCATTTAGAAATATATTAATATTCTTCTTTGTAAAATAAAAACGAAGGAACAAATTATTTATGGTTCGACCAAACAACATATCTAGGCATCTTTTCAACATCCTTAAAATACTTTACAATATTCTCATCAATATTTTCAATAAACTTCACTTTTAAACATACTAAATGCTGGTAATAATAATTTTATTTTATTTATTAATAATTTATATTGCACCTCATAGGCGACTGAAAAAAAAATAAAATAGGAAGAAAAAAAAACAAAAAGCTAAGATTAAATTATTTAAGTTGCTGATAATACATAATAAATATTCTGTTTCACATACTAAATTATTATTATCTATTTTTTTAGAAAATAAAGATTAAAGTTTTTAAAAATTAAAAAAATATTAATTAATTAATTGATTCAAAGATAATTTTTAATTCAACTGTATTTTTAATTAAAAATCTAAAGTCAAATCACAATTTACACAAACATCTTTTATTGTTCTTTTATCATAGCTTTGTGAGCCAAGCTTTTAGCCAACATTTACAAAACCAATTTCTAAATAAGGATTTAGTTTAAAAAAACTTTTCAGACTTTTCTAAACTTTAAATAAAGTTTTTAAAAATAAAAATAAAGTTAATTTAATTTAATTTAAATTTAATTTAATCGTTAATTTAGTTTAATAGTATTTTAAAAATATTTAACTATTAAATTAGTATTTTAATAGAATAAAAAAATTGATTTAATATTGCATAAAAAAAACTCTTTTTTTTCCAATAATGAAAATTTGATAATTAAATTAATTTATATTTTAAATTTCTTTAATGTATTGAACCAATCTTTAAAAATCGATATCGCTGCTTTTTTGTCAAAAAATAGGGTTAACCATATCACAAAAAAAAAACGGTGAAAACAACCTCTAAGAAAAAATTTAAAAAAAAATGCTCAAAAAAATCAAACTCAAATTTTATACAAAACTAAGGTTCATGCGTGGCAAAATTGAATCATTTCCTGAATTTAGATGACTCAAGCTCAAATAATCTAAAGCAAATATTTCCTTTATTCAAAAAATAACTCATCTCAATATCGATTTAGATCCAATTATAAAATAATCTAAAATATTAAAAATGATTCAAAAAATTGTCAAAATGGGTATATTCGTATAATCATTTTGTTATTCTAGTTTTAAGATTAAGATTAACCTTCTAGGATAATTATTTTATTTTAAACAATAATCTCAATGATAAATTTCTTAAAGAAAAAATGGATCAGGCTTGAAATAATTTGGGTCTGACGTTTTGGGCTTTTACATTTTAACAAAAAAGGTAAAATTTAAAAGCATTTCAATTAACGTGAATTTATATAAAGTTAATGTTTTTTATTTTTAAAAATTAAAATTTAAAAAATAAACTCTTATTAGAAAGCCTTATAATTGAAATTTTGACGAAAATTTGACTATTTTTTATTGTTTTTTTGAATTTTAACATTAATTTATGATGGTCCATTAGTGCGCTTTATTTTAGCCTTAAAAATAACTCTAAAATTTCAAAAGATGATACTCATAAAATCAAATTATTTATTAAAATACCACAGTAGTAATTAGAAAAATATTAAATGAATGCCGAAGAGAATTTTCCAATGTAGGGCTTTATATTCATTTTAGTGTTGGTGACCGTACAAACGGCCATTGATGCGGCCAAAAATTTGGACCGCTGAGTTGGCCGGCCAAATCAAAGACGGATGACGAAATTTGCGATCAAACCATATAAGTGAAACAAATATCCTTAGGAGTAAAAAAATTGGCAAAAATTTTATTTTAATAGAAAATGCCAATTTTTTTTAAAAAAATAATTTTTCTTGAAAAAGCTAAATTTTTGAATTTTTTTTTCTAGAGTTTAGAGATTTGAATGTAATATTTGAAAATTTTTTGTTTCTTTAAATTAAAAACTTAAAAAAGCATCAAAAATTTTTTCCCTGAAATTTTTTGCCGCTGATTTTGTCTGACCGCCAAAGTGGCCGTCCGTTTTATGGCTGGCCGTACATTTGGCCGTCCGTCTATAATTTGCCCGGCCATTTTCGCGGTCCAAATTTTTGGTCTCCAAATTGGCCGCCTTATTTTGGCCGCGTCACGACCGGCCAGGCTTGGCCGCCAGCCAGCACTAATTCATTTCTCAATAGAAAAAAAATCCACACTTGAATTTAAATTTTTTAAAAAATAAATATGTAAATATTTAATTTTTTTTAGAAAAAAAAAATCAAAATTCAGTGATTAATGGTCTTTTTTACATGGAAAATTTTTCAAAACAATCAAATAAAAAATAAATTAAAATGATAAATTTAAAAAAAAAAAACTTTAAACTAAACTTTAAATTTTTATTTTAACTTTTTTAATCCAATCTATTCGTAAGTTAATTGTAAATTTAAAAACTTTAATTTTTTGTTTTATTTAAAAGTCTATTCGTACCATTCTTTTAAAGAAAGCCAGCATATATTAGGTTGTTTAATAAGTTTTTTCGTCGATTTTTAAATGAAAAAATCTCATCAAAGATTCAACTTTTTTATGCAATGTTGTACATCATTTGAAAGAGCAACTCTTGTTCTTTCAAATGATATATAAGATTATATGTTTGCTTTTTAAAGTTCTAAATAATTAACTAAATAAAAATGTATGACAAAAAATGCATATCCGCAATTGCATGTTATTCAAGTTTAACGAAGGAAAAATTGCGACAGAGGCTACTAAATCGATTTGTTTGGTATACGGCGACGACGCTCTGACTGTTCGCACTTGTCAAAATTGGTTTGCTCGATTCAAAGCTGGAGATTACCTACTCCGAAACGCGAAATTCATGTAAAAAAGGCTATGCTTTGTGTTTGGTGGGATCAGAAGGGTATAATCTATTATGAGCTACTGCAACCCAAGCAAACGATAACCGCAGACCTTTATTCAAAACAATTGATACGTTTGAGTCATGCTTTGGAAGCAAAACGGCCACACAGAGCTAAAGGAGAGCGAAAAGTGATTCTTTTACATGACAACGCTAGGCCACATATTGCAAAAACGACTCGGAACACGATAGAGAATCTAGGCTGGGAAGTCTTATCTCACCCAGCTTATTCACCAGACTTAGGTCCTTCAGATTACCATTTGTTCCGATCCATGCAGCACTTCCTCAGTGAAAAAAGTTACTCAGACTTGGAGGAAATCAAAAAAGACATCAGTCAATATTTCACCTCAAAACCAGCCAGCTTCTACGAGCGAGGGTTCAAAACGCTACCAGAAAGATGGGAGATGTGTATTTCTAGCGAAGGAAATTATTTTAGTAACTAATTATATTTTATTTTAGTTTTTATAAATAAATAAAGTCTAGAAAAAAACGAAAAAACTTATTAAACAACCTAATATTTATAATTAAATACTCAAAGATATTTTTTTGCGTTAAAAATTAGGTGAGTTGAAAAGAGATTCTAAGAAAAACAAAATCAAAGTGTACCTTCCATCCTTTTAAAATAAAAATTAATCACTGAGATAAAATAAAATATATTCAAAATTTTTTTGAGGGTCTACTCAAAAAAAAATAAACCTATTAAAGTGAATTAAAAAATGGAGATAATTTTGCCAAGCAAAACCTTAGTCTTTGCACAAACTTAAATCAAAAATACTTTTTAAAAGACAACCAACCTAAGCCGAACAAATTGTATCTAAATTCGATTGCTACAAATTGAAAAATAATTAATCTAACTTAATAGATAATAGTGCATGAGGTATTAGACTGCTTCTAGTGCCAAGTACTTACCCGTATGGGGCAGTGCTTTGTAAAGGCATCGGGTATCTGGCCAGAGCTAGAGGTATGTAGCTTGTTGGCTGAACGACCCGTGACTTGACCCCCAAATAAGCCAAGTTTACATTTGCTTTGCGTCCGTCAATGATCGGATTTGGATCTAGAATCGCTGCTTCGGCGCCTTCTTTTGTTTCCATGGTAACCTAAAAAAATTTGTTTACCCAAAAATAATTTAAACAAAATGGTCTGTTTACAAAGCCGTATCCGCGGCTTTTGCCAGTAGATCTGTCCAATATAACCACGGCCTCTTCTATTTTGCCAAAGCGCTCAAAAAAGATTCTCAAACTTTCGTCTGTGGTGTGATAGGGCAAACCGCCGACAAAGATTTTCGTAAATGTTGTGTCCTTGACGGCCTCGTTAGTTTGACTTGGCTGTGTTTGCTGGACATTGGGCTGCAAGAGACCTAGGCTCTGGTAGGCTAAATTTTGTCCCACAGCGCTTAGCACTGCTGAATTAGAATTGTTTGTTTGCATCTAATTTAAATTAAATTTTATTTTGTAAATTTAAATAAAAAAAAAAGAAAAAAATCTAAAATTTAATTTTTTTCTAAAAAGTTTATGAGAATTTGTCATCTTTAAACAAAACCTTTAGTATTTCTCAGCAACGAGCAAAAAAAAAGTAAGAAAGAAAAGAAACAAAGCATTGCCAGCGACACAAGAAAAAATATTTTTTTTTTATAAATAAACTCTATAATAAAGCACTTGACAAATTTTTTTAAGCTTGATATTTGATTCTTTTTATGAGCATCGGTTCCATCAGTGGCCACAAAACGCCACTTAAATATGATATCTCAAATGTTTTCTTAGGCTCAGCATTTTACTGAGAAAACAAAGTGGCATAGGCTTTTCATGATTACGGACTGCAAATTTAATTTATTTTAATTTTTTTATTTTCTTTTTTGGGTCAATTTTCATAGAAAAAAAATTGCCTTTGTTTATATGTTTAAGTATTTCAGGATTTGCATGAAAATGTTTCGTTCAGTCTTAATTAGATTAATTTCAATTGTTATTTTAAATCGAATTTAAAGTGAATCTTTTAAAAGTGTTTATAAAAGGTAAAATAAGTCAATTTATGAATATTTTTTAAATTTAATTTGTTTTTTAAATTAGCTTCTGACAATGAGATTTAAATCGAATTTTGAAATTATAATGAATTATGCCAGAATATAAGTGTTTTGGCAGTGGTTTGAAAAAGTTTTGTAATTGTTGTTTTTTGCATAGCTACGCAATTTTGAGAGATGCTCTAAAAAATTTTAGCACACTTTTTTCCAAAAACAACATTCTTGACTTGATACCTTTTTTTGCTGGTAATCTTTCACACACAAAATTTAGAATTGAATTATTTGTACTCTTTTAGTGTGTCACCACTCTAAAAAACTATACTTTGGTCTAAATTTAAAAAAAAATTGATCCATATCTATTTTTATATATATGAATATATTTGTGAGAAAATTAAATTTTTGGAATATTTAATTTTATTTGAATTTTAAAAATATTTGATTATTTCTTTTAAATATTTTTGGTTTCGAAAATCAAAAACACTTCCATGAAGATTTTAGTGTGGTTCCGTTTTGTTTTGGATTATGTCAAATCATATGAAACTTTTGTTTACAAATTAAAAAAAATAAAATCCAAAAAAGCTAAATTCTGTCTAAATAGATAATTATTTGGTTTAATTAAAAATTTAATGTTAAAACTTGTTTTATATTTTGATCGAAAATTCAAGAAATTATTTCATAACTAATAATTTTTCTTTGAAATAAGATGTTATCCTAAAAAAAAAAAAAAAAGCAGAACTGATCAATTTTGTGACCAATTGATCAAATTATTTTTTTTATGAACTTTTTGGTCAATTATATGAATAAGCAAATTCTGATTAAAAAAATTATTTTGTCAGGAATTTAAAAAAAAACTAAACTTTTAGCTAAATTTTAAGACTTCTTTAGTTTTTAAATTTTTAGCACTTTATTAGAAAAAAATATTAAATCTATTCTTGAATTAATTTATTTTATAACATGAGATTTTCATAATTAAAAGTGATCAATTTAATTAATGTTATTGTCATTACAGTATTTATTGTTATTGTCTCCTAAAATGCTACAATCTAAAAGATTAGATTATACCAAAAAAAATTATAGCTAAACTTTACCAAATTTTATGGTAAATTTAATGATCCAAAGAAAATAACTTCAGATCAAGATATTGAAATAATGGTTTTTAAACATAAGATTTCACTTCAAAAACAAGTCAAGTAAATTATACGGCCAAAGCATAATAATTTTAGAAAATTAATAGATTGAAAATATAAGGAACATGCTTTTTTGAATGGATTTGATTATCAAAATGAGTATAAATTTGAAACATTGATCAAAATTTTTTCAATAAGCAATTGTCATTTATGTCTCTTGAATTATGCTTACTTCTTTTAGGATAAGTATTCAAAGGTTTTAGGTTATTTTGATTCTGAAAAATTAAATGATTGACTTAGAAAAAATAAAACTTTGAAAATGAAATTTTGACTTTTGAAATTGAATAGATTAAGGATATAGAAATGATATGTAAAGCTACTTTATTAGTTTATTTTAAAAAAGATACAGAATCAAAAAGAAAAGAAGATAAAATTAGTTGAATTTTAAATTAATTTAAAAAAAAAGTTTTAAAATCAGTAAAGAAAAGGAGTATACTTTTTTATCACTAATCTAAATTCATCTGTATAAATTTTTTTAAATTTATATAAAATAAATTTTAGCGTTTAAAACAATTTTATTAAGCTATAAATACTTTTTTATATTTAAATGACTTTTTCAATATAAAAAAGCTTTATCAATGTAAAAGAACTTTTTTTTAGTTTGAAAAAAAAATTAAATATCTCAAAATTTCTTTTAAACTCCAAAATACTTGGTGTCTATTCCTTTTTTTTGGTCTTTTGCTTGAGTGTCAATTCTTTTAATTAAACAACTATTGAACTCATTTTCCAAATCAATCATTTTAGAATTTAGTGAACAAATTATATTAAAATTTTCGAAAAAATTCCTTTGTCAAAAATGTTTTTTAGATGAAAAAAGTTGTTTATTAATAAAAAGTTATTTTAAATTTATAAAGCATTTGTTAAAGTAAATTTATTTTATTGATAAAAAAAAGTAATTTTACTTTCAAAAACCATTTCGGGCCTAAAAAATATGTAAAAAAAATGAAAAATGGTTATACAAAATCAATTAGTTTAAAAGAAATTAAATTTTTTGTTATAAATTCTATTCGTATTAAACCAATTTTTAATAAATTTAAGATTTATTAAATTAAACTAAAAAAATTTAAAATATTTGATTTAAGATATGGTTGTTTATTGTTTTTTTATCACGCAATTTTCATTTCACGTTTTTTATTGTATTTTATTTATTATTGATAATTAAATTTAAAACAATTTATCTTTTGTTTAAAATAATAAACTAAATTGTTCACCAAAAACAAAAAAGGTGGCGATGCTTTATTCAATATTATTAGAGAACAAAAAATTCTACATTTGCTCAATGAATTTTTTTAAAAATCATTCAATTAAATTTAAAATTCTTTTTTAGACATTTTTTATTTTTTCAACTAAATTTTACTTTGGTCAAAAATGATCTACGAGTTTTTTTTTGTTTTGGGCGGATACATTTTTTAAGTATTTTTTTAGTGAAAAAATAGCAATTTTTAAATAATTCTTCAAACTTTCCTAAAAATAACCCAATTTATTTAATTATTCAAGTTTGTTGATTATATTCAAATCTTTCGTGGGCTTAGAATAGTTTATTTAGCAATGAATATTTAAAAGAAATTTCTGAGCAATCTCGAAGAAAAAGACTCGATCTTTAATTTCCAAGTGCTTAAACAAATATTTTCAGGTAATAAGAATTAAAAGCAATTATTTAAAAAATTATTTTAAAAGAAATAATTGATTTCAAAAAGCATATCATGTACAATTATTTAATTATTCCTTAGATTGTAGTTGATTTACTGAGAAAAAAATTTTGAACAATTTTGTTGATTTAAGATTTGTCTAATTTTGAATTTCTAAAAGCCTTATGAACTAAATTTTATTGTTATTTTTTGATTAAACCCATTTAAAAAAATTCAAAAGAGTCTATGAAAAAAAAATTATGGACAAAAATAATATTTATTTACAAATTAGGTCTAAAAAGAGGAGAAAATGATTTTACTCTAATCCTTTGGGCTAAAAGGCCAGCTTTGCACAATAAAGGACTAGACAACCATTTGAAGACTATTGTGAGTAAAAAATTCTCAACAACAAATTGGAAATTGTGTTATGGCAAATTGAATTCGAATTGGCGGGCAAACAAAAACTGGACAACAGCATGCGCTTGGACATTGCCGAATTCTGTAACTTCCAACTTTTTTAGAACAACCTAAAAATTAAAAATAAAAATTCAAAATATTTAGCTTAATTTTCTTACTCATTTTAATCAAGTGATTGAATTAAATGGTTAGAGGCCATTTTACTTGTATTTATATTGAATTTAGTATCCAAAATTAAACAAACAATCTAAACATTACAACTATTTCAATTAAATGATAAAATACCTTTGGAAAATAAGTAAACAACTTGTTTTAAATTAAATTTTATTGAATCAAAATAAAAATAAACTAAAATTTTTGAATGACTAGGCTTTGATGTTTGACATGATTATACTGTTGCTTGTTCGATGACCATTTAGTTTCAGCTCGATTTCCTCGAAGCTTTTGCCCTTGGTCTCGGGCACTTTTTTGATTATGACCACAAGTGAGAGTAAAACAATGACAGCAAAAACAATGAAAACATTTTCGCCAAGAATTTTGGCCATTGTCGGAAACAGAAGAGTTAGCAAAAAATTGGCAACCCAGTTGGTGAACATGCAAATAGCAAGTGCAGCACCACGCGCGTCTTGACCAAAACACTCGGCTGCATAGATGAACGGAATCGGACCCAAACCCACTGCAAAACAAACTATAAACACCATTATACAAACTATACTCAGAGAAGAAAATAATGAGCCTTTCTGACAAAAAAAAAAATTATTTTTAATAAATAAAATTTTGAAAAAAAATTTAATAAATATTTTTTGGCCATCATTTAATGGACTGACAAAAAAATTCCTATTTTACTGACAAAAAAACTAAACTAGGTGACAATCAAACTACTTCACTGACAATTAAACTAATTGACTGACAGATAAACTAATTGACCGACAAATTAAATATTTTAGGGATGACAGATAAACCAAAAAAATGGTGACTAATTTAATTAATGACTAATGACTAATAAACACTTAACTAGGTGACAAACAAACTACTTCACTGATAATTAAACTAATTGAGTGACAATTAATAGGATATTTACTATACTTTTATTTTTTTTTAAATCTCATTTTATTAAATTTCGAAAGCTCGAGCCAATATTTATTTATTTATTTATTTATTTAAATAAAGACGTTTATCATCATCATCATTTAATTAAATTTATTTTGATTTTTTATTTTTATCTTATTTTATTTTTATTCTATTTTTTTTATAATTAATTTTTTTAATTTTTTCTGAAGGAGCTCTAGCTCTGTACAGATAACAAATAAATAAAAAATAAATAGAATACTTATCATATAAAACAATTTTCTCTACCATATAAAACAAAAAAATAAATACTTAACGATAAGAAATAAAAAATGTCTAGGACTGAATCAGTAATTCCCAATTTCAATGAAGAGGACATAATGCTTTATATAGACCAAGAAGATGAAGAACCACTAAAAAACGAGGTAAAGGAACTTTATATCAAGAGGGAGCAATCATTAAGTTGACTGAATTTATTCAGCAAAAAGATGTTACAAGAACAAGCAAGGAGTCATTAATAAATTTATAATTATAATTTCTTAATTAATTAATAATTTATTAATCATTTTTATTTTTTATATTTTTTTTGTATTTTGTCATTTAAATAAATATTTTCGTCACTAAAATTAGTTTTTATAGTCTACAAATTAGGTTTTATTTTGTCAGTGAAAAATTATTAAAAAGTCATCTCAATATATAAATTTGTCAGTCTTTTGGTTTTTTTGTCAGAATAATTAGTTTTTTATAGTCAGCTAAAACCAAATAAATTAGTCACCACTTTTAGTTATTTTTGTCATCTTAAAAAAATTTAATTTGTCACCCCCAAAAAATATAAGCCATATTTTTTAATAAAAATTTTTAAAAAAAATTAAATTTTAAAAAAATTGGGTCTCTTATGCCTCAATATCATTGATATTGAATTTTCAATATCAATTAGTTAATTAACACTTTGCTGATATTTATTTAAATATCAATGAATTAATTTCAATATCAAACTGGTTAATTGGATAATTAAATTTCCAAGTTTATATAAATTGAAAATTTTTTGAATCAAAATGTAAAATAAAAAAAAATAAAAAAATTTTATTGTATTAATTTTGTTTTATTTGGTTGTACTTTTAATCTTTTTTTTTTTTTGTCTTCCTTTCCTAAAGTTTCAATTTTGTAAACACGTATCGAAAACTTCATCATGTTTCAATATATCTATTTTAATTCCAGGTTATTTAACTCTCACAGACTTTTTTCATATTTTTATTTCTTGATTTTATTTTACTTAACTTTTTAATTTTTAATTTTACTTAACTTAATTTTTATTTTTTATTTTTATTCTGAAGGAGCTTAAGCTCGGTACAGTTAACAAATAAAAAAAAAATAAAATAATAATCTAAATGTAAATTATATTTTTCAAACAACAAATTTTATCAAAAAAAAAAAAAAATTTGATGTTCAATTTTTAACCGAATTGATTAATTCTGACAATGTTATTATTAAATCTAACAATATTATGACGAAAAAGTTTAATTTCTAAAAAATAATAATTTAATTCGAAATAAAGCACCTCTTTGAAAATAAATAAATCAAAAGAAATGTTGCAAAAAAATAAACTGATTTAGCAAATGAACATGTTGTTCAGAATGCTCATGTAGGAGGTAACTCAAATACGTATGTTATAGAAAAGATAAAAAGAGACAGACCGCCAAAATGTAAAAATTAATACTTGATTTATCTTCTTTTTAAATTGAATAATTTTGATATTATTAAATAATAAAATTTCAATATCAATTGATTAATTTCAATATCAAGTTTGAAATTGAAAATTAAAAATCAATGATATTGAGGTATAAGAGACCCAAAAAATTAAATTTGAAAATTTAAAAAGAAAATTAAAAAAAATTTAAATTTGAAAATAAAAAAAAATTAATTAAAAATTTTAAAATTTTTTCAAATTTTCAAATTTAATTTTTTGGGTCTCTTATACCTCAATATCATTGATTTTTAATTTTCAATTTCAAACTTGATATTGAAATTAATCAATTGATATTGAAATTTTATTATTTAATAATATCAAAATTATTCAATTAAAAAAGAAGATAAATCAAGTATTAATTTTTACATTTTGGCGGTCTGTCTCTTTAAAAATTAAAATTAAAAAATTAAATTAAATTAAAATTAAAAATTTTAAAAAATGCATAAAAAAATTTTTCTTACCAAATGCAGGAAAACAGTGAGGACTACAAAATCGATCACGATCAAAAACATTGGAAATATCAGCAATGGTCTTCGGCCAAGTTTGTCAATGAGAACAGTGCAAAGGATGGTTGACAAAAAATTAATGAAGCCTGTAAGAAAAATGGCATATTGAATATTATCTTGGGCAATTCCAGCATTTGTGAATATTTGCTCAGAGTAGAAAAACACTGCGTTAATGCCACAGAGCTGTTGGGCTATTTGCAGAGCCAAGGATGTAATCAACGCCCATTTGAATCTAGCCTCTGTGAAAAGTTGACCAAAAGTGACATTTTGTTTTTTGGCAGTGTCACCACTTGTTTCCTTAAAAATATCCTGTAGTTCAGAGTTGACATTGGCTCGGTTGCGAAGCCTGATCAAAGCCCGCTCAGCTGCCTCAGTTTTTCGGTAGTTGATCAACGCTTTTGGAGTTTCGGGAAAAAAAAATGACAATAAAACTGCACCAAGGACTGATGGAATGAGAGGAAAAGCCAGCAAAAAATGCCATGTACCTTGGTCACCTAGAAGTTCTTTAAAGCCGAAAATTTGAGCTACCAAAATTCCAATTGTGAGACAAAGTTGGTGCGCCACGCCAGTCTGGCCCCGCAAAGATGCTGGCGATATTTCAGACAAGTAAGTGGGTATCAAGCTGCATGACATGCCACCTTGGACACCGAATAAAAATCGGCTAAGGATCAAGAGATTAGGAAGGTTTGAATAGAAAGAAATTGCGACCAAAACAGAACCACTCAAGCTGAAAATGTAGTGGAATAGGATGCCTCCTTTGCGGCCCAGCGTGTCCAATATGTATTTGGACATGAATGCACCAATCATGCCACCAACTACAAACAAACAATTGACCAGTGTCCATATGTAGTCCACTTCTGGTGTAGACTGGAATTTTAAAGTTGAGTTAAGCTCGAATGATTTGTTCTCATTTTGGAAGAGAAAGCTTTCTTTGCTGATAAACTCTTTGAGTATGTTAGTGGGTGAGTTCATCACGCTGATGTTGTAGCCGAATTGGAAGGAAGCAAGGGTGACTGTCATGACACAAAAGAACAAATAGAGTGTCCATTTCTAAGAAAAAGCTTTCAAGGAAATTATTTTAGAAAATTTTAAGTACTTGGTTGATTTGTTCACTTGGTCTTATTGGGTTTTTGTATATCTCTGGCTCGTCTGAAAACCCCATTGAACGACTTTATTTTTTGTTTCAAAAATAAATTCAATTTAAAATTTATGACAGAACAGGGTGTGCTAAAGTTGCTAAGAGTGTTTTTTTTTTCTATTAGATGGCTCTATTCAAGATTTGTTCTATCATTGTTGGATTAAGATTCGATTTAGCTTTTTAAATCTAGTCTAAAGCTCGTGGTGGAGAAAATTTAAATAAATGTTTTTTTTTTTTAATAATATAATGTTTTCTTTTTGTTTGTTGGTGAGAAAATTTAAATGGTAATTTAATTTTTTCACGTTTTAGTTTTTTTTTGCCAATTAAATTCGGCACTGGACCAAAGTTTACATTAATAATTAAAATAAAAAAAGGTACTTAATTATTTCGAGGTAATTGATGATTTAGATTATGTTATTAATAGAAAATGTTTTTAAAGTACTTGATTTTGGCCGCAATTCTGAATAAATTCAAAATATGAATTTTGAAAGAATGACTCAAAGCTTTTAAAATTCAAAGTAAAGTAAAGAATGTTTTATTTTTAATTATCTTTATTTAGAAATTAAATATTCAACAAATTTTAAAAAAAATGAAGAAAATTTTTTGTGTTTAGGTCATTTTTTGATAGATACAAAAAGTGTCATAAAATATGTTCTATTTTTTAATTGTAATTATTTTAAAATAAATTGGATTTTAAACTTGAATTCAAAAATAAATCATACATAGGTTTTTCGAAAGAGAAATTTTAGAAATTTAGAAATTTAATTTAATTTTAGGAGCAATAACTTAAAATTAGAAGAATCTAGTTCGTAAAAATGAATTTATAGTACTTGATTTTTTTTGGTGAAATAATCTTGTAAAATATAGTTCTCTTTCTCCAAAATCTTTAAATTTGTTGAAACTATTTAATCTATTTTATTCTGCCTAGTTTAAACTGTTTAAATTTGACTTTTAAAATTTTGAACACAACGATAAAGATAACATTCTTGATAAATATGGATTATTTGGGTTCCAACACAGACTTTTATCTAGACTTCTAAACTTTGGTTTTAAAATATTAAAACCGGACAATGGTCCTAATTTATTAAAAGAAAGTTTAAAAGAAAATAAAATAAGAAACCTTAAATACAATTTAAGAAATAAAAATAATTTAATTGTACCAAAAACAAAAAAAAAGTTTGGAGAGCTAACATTTCAAGATTTTTTCCCAAAATTAGTAATTAGTAATTTTGTTACTGATCGTTTATGTTTATTATTCAATCATTTCAAAGCATCTATTTTTGACAATGTGAAATTTTAGTACAAAAATTACAGTACAAAAAGTAAAAACGCTATAATTTATTTTCTAATTTTGCAAAGATGGTTCTATAAAAAGTACAATAGTGTACAAATTTTGTACAACCAAATTTCAAGCTCTGCAAAAACTCTGCAATTTTTGCATTTTTTTAATTAAATATTTTTTGATGATGTGCATTTTAGAGAAAATTGCAGAGTTTTTGCAGAGCTTGGAATTCGGTTGTACAAATTTGTACAATATTGTACTTTTTATGGAACCATTTTTGCAAAATTAGAAAATAAATTATAGCGTTTTTACTTTTTGTACTAAAATTTCACATTGCCCTATTTTTAATAATAAAATATAATTTTTCTTAAATCAATTAAAATTCTTGATAAATTTAAAGTGGCTTACAAAAACTTTTCAAATCAATTAATTAAACTAATTAAATTTTTCTTTTTTTTAATAATCTTTATATTTAAAAACATTTTGATATACTGTATTTTAATGAATTATTTATTTTTATTGGAATAAATGAAGAGTTAATCAGTCTATTCAATAGATAAGAAGACAAGCCTGCTGATTTACCTTGAAATTTTAAATTTTAAATCTATATAAAAGCAAATTGAAATTTTTTTTTTCAATTTGAATTTTACCATCTATTTATAATAATTTTTTACTTAATGTGCTCAAATAACTTCAACATTTACAAGCTTAAAAAAAATTTATAAAAACTTTTTTTAATTAAGCATATTCAATAATTTTTATTTTCATTCAATAACTTAAAAAAATTAATCATAATTCATCTTGTATCTATATTAAAAACTTCTTTGATAATTAAAAAAATTTCTTTTACAAAAATTTTAAATTAAGAGCTTTGCCAAAAATTAATCTTCATTACTATATATGCCAAAACAATCACAATTTTTTTGTTTTTAATCAAAATTTAGCTCCTAAATGTTTCTTTAGACCTTCTGTTTCTGCATGAGTCATTGTTTAATTTATTAAATGAAATTTTAAATTAATAATTATGTTGCAAAATATTTTACAAAATTTAATAAAATTTAAACTAATCTAATTGTAAATTCTATGAATCATTGAGCCATTAATTGAGAAAAAAAGTTTAAACTTGTAGTAAATAATAAAAAATGTAGTAAATATATAAATCATCTGAAAAATAATGAAATTTAAATTAAAGTTTTTGACTTTTCAAAATATTAACTTTGATAAATTAGGAAATTGAAATTTTAATTGAGAAAAATGGTGACTGGTAAAATCACTAAAATATATGTATCTAATAATTTCAATATTAAAATAAATATTAATTTAAATTTTCCTTTTTTTTTAACTCTTTTTCACTTTTTTTTTTACTATTTTTCACTACAATCAATAAAAATTTACGAAATTTTGCGTAAAAAAAAAAAGTTTTTTTTTATTTAACTTTTTTTATTAATTTAAAAAAAAAAAAAAAAAAGTGAAAAAATTGCAAAAATTTTTTTGGCCCTCTTGGTTTTTACGAAATTCTACATAAAATCCGTTAAATTCTGGTAAATTTACGGGAATTCCGGTAAATTTGCTGTTTTTCACTTTTGCGATTTTACGTAAAATTACCGGAATTCCCGTAAATTTGCTAAAATTTTGGTAAATTCGCGTAAATTTTGGTAATACCATAGAAACAAATCAGTACTGTATTTTATATTCAATTATTTCTTTTTTTACTCAAAATAATGCTAGTTTAGAGATAAAAACAGAATTTATTTTAGAATTTATTAAATCAAAAAGCCATATTTTGGAACAGGAAAAAAAAATATTCGTAACTCAACTTATTTGGTCAAATAACATAATAGAAAGGAAATTTCAATTTTGTCTTACTAAAAAAAAATTAAAAAAAATTGGAAAAAAAAAATTGAAAAAATATATTTTCAAGCCTTGGTATATGACATCATTAATTGATCACTCTTTTCGTAATTGTACTCTTCTTTATTCAATTTTTTGATTACTTCCTCTACAGTGCGTCCTTTGGTCTCGGGCACTTTAACTATAATTATAACCACAGAAATTAAAACAATAGCAGCGAATATTAGAAAAACATAGTTTTTCAACAGAAGAGCCAGTGAAGGGAAGAACAAAGTCAAAAACAAATTGGCCACCCAGTTGGTAAACATGCACACGGCCAACGCAGCACCTCTAGCATCTTGTCTGAAGCACTCGGTCACATACACAAAAGGTATCGGACCCAAGCCTATAGCAAAACAGACAATAAAGATAATCACGCAAACAATGCTCAAATAAGAAAATATTTTTCCATTTTCCTAATTTTTTTTAATAAAAAATTTAAAAAATTTTTTAAATTAATTTAAATTTACCAGTACTATGTTCAAAACGGGAATTTTAATCTCATCCGGAGACTAAATAATAAAATTTAGAACAAAAAAAAATTTTTTTTTTTTTTCTAAAATTACCTGAAACTCTAAAAATGTGGTGAGCAAAATGAAGTTAACAATAATAACTGCCATGGGAAAGACAAGCAAAGGCTTTCGTCCCAAGCGATCAATGATCAGGACACAAATGATGGTGGTGATGAAGTTGACTACACCAGTGGACAAGACAGCATACTGAATGTAATTGTCCTCGATGCCCGAGTTTCTAAAAATGCTCTCGGAGTAGAAAAACACGGCGTTTATGCCGCACAACTGCTGGGCTACCTGCAGCACCAAAGATGTAATCAGAGACCAGCGCAATTTCTTCGATGTCAACAGCTTGCCAAAAGAGACAACATTTTGGCTTTGACTTGAATTTTTGGCTTCGTTCTGAATTTCATCAATGTCAGAATCAACATTGGCTCTGTTTCTGAGAGAACGTAGAGCGGTGCGCGCACCGTCCACGTCAGAGTTGGTCAACAACAAGGCCTTTGGAGTTTCTGGGAAAAAGAGAAGCAAGCTCAAGCTGCCAGCCACTGCGGGCACCAGCGGCATTGCCAGCAAAATGTGCCACAAGTATTGATTGCCAAGAATTTCCTTGAAACCAAGTATTTGAGCTACCAAAATTCCAATTGTGAGACAAAGTTGGTGCGCCACGCCAGTCTGGCCCCGCAAAGATGCTGGCGATATTTCAGACAAGTAAGTGGGTATCAAGCTGCATGACATGCCACCTTGGACACCGAATAAAAATCGGCTAATGACCAGACACACAGGTGATCTAAAGTAGAACGAGCATATAACTAGCAGACCACCAGCCACCGGGAATGTGTTGTGAAGCAGGATTCCCTTCTTTCGGCCGAGTATGTCCAGAACATACTTGGAGGTGAATGCGCCAATCATGCCACCGACTACAAACAGACAATTTATGGCTGTCCAAATGTAATCGGTCACTTTTTCCACCTTCATCTTTCCGTTGTTTAACTCGACCCGTTTGGACTCGAGCAAATTGGACTTGTTCTCCAATACTTGGCCCAAATGATCGAACAGTTCATCAACGGTCATGCTCTTGTTGTATTTTTCCTCTATCTGTTTTTCTTTTTCCTTTTTCTCGGCATCCATCTTGTTTCTCAACTCTACATCGCCTGTCCAGAACGTTTCCAAATAGATTGCCTTCTTCTCCTCATACTTGTAGAACTCATCCTCATACTTTGACTTGTTGCCTTTGAGCCAGCCCTCGTTCAGCTCGAACAGAGCCTTGCCCACATGGTACCGTTTGAACAGAAACGTGTCATTGAATATGAACTGCTTGAGGACCCGGGTCGGCGGGTTCAGCGAGCTGATGTTGTAGCCAAATTGAAACGAGGCCGATGTCACTGTGATCACACACAAAAACAAATACAAATTCCATTTCTTCAAAAAAAAAACAAAAAAAAATTCACTTCTTGCAAAAATTTAAAAAAAGTTACATCTTTTGACTTGGTGCTCGAGCTGGTCAAGTTCTGGTAGACATCGTTGTTGTCTATGGACATTGTTAAGCTAAGCCTAGTTCTAAATAAGCACAAGTAGTTAGTTTTTAGTTTATGAAACCACCGCTATTTGCTTTTATTATAATAATTTTATTATAATTCGAGAGGGCCGCACAACTCGAGTCTCTCTCATTATGCGGCCCTCGGGTATCTATTGAACAAACATTGTGAGCCAAGCAATGTGCTAACATTTATCTCAATTTAGAAAGCAATACTTTGAAGCTGGAAGATAACAGAAAAAGCTAGATAATGCAACAAAAAAAAGTTGTTTTTATAAACGAGGCACTGCTGATATGGTTAATGACTTGAATAAAATATTTTAGCTAAAAAGTTATAAAAAATTACTCTACTCTATTAGTGTTGATTTATTGGCCAAGTTTATCTTGCATTTTGTTTTAGATTTGTTCAAGGAGTAGTCACGTGACTGATGAAAATGCTGACGCGCTAGAAAAAAGACTGTCAAAAGATAAACGGAGCTATGGGCGCTTGGTGTGTAGGGCCTAGGTATGGAGACAATTTAGTTGTCGCCATTGCTCTCAATTGAAATTTGGCTGCAGTTAGCTTCCTGTGGAAAATCAGCTGAAATTAAGTGAGAGCAAATAGTTAGAATTTTTCACACCCCTCAAAACAACTTGTTGAACAAACTGAAAGCAAGATTGAAAATTGATGAAAATGCTTAATAATTTAAGCAATAAGTTGCTCGTTTTTTTTTCTAGTTTAAAAATTGAAGCAACTAGAAAAATTGAATTTTACTTCATAAGTAGAAAAACCTTAAGAAAAATCTACGATTAATATTTGCATATGGCTAGAGCTATATAGTATTATATAAATGCGATTTGCTATTATAATATTTTGAATAAAACTATTATCTAACAATTTTAAGAATATATTCACCCTTATTTTGTTTTATTTATTTATTAGAAAAAAATTTTTTGATTAAAAATATCTTTTTTTTTTCTAAATCTTTTTTTTTTTTTTTATAATTTTTTTAATTTTTTTTCTTTTTTTTTTAAATTCTATCTTTTTTTAAAATCTATTTCTTTATTGTTTATCTTTTTTATTTAATTTACAAATGAAGTTATACATTTTTTTTGAATATAATCTTAAAGTAGACAAAATTTTCTATTTATTAGTAAAAAAAAATTTTTTTGATTAAATATGTCTTTTTTTTCATGTTTAGTTAATTTTCTTTCTTTTTTTTTTTAAATTCTATCTTTTTTTAAAATCTATTTCTTTATTGTTTATCTTTTTTATTTAATTTACAAAAAAAGTTATAAATTTTTATTGAATATTATCTTAAAGAAGACAAAATTTTCTATTTATTAAATGAAAAAAAGATATGTTGAATAAAAATTCTGTTTCTTTGCATGTTCAGTAAAATATTTTTGGCAATAATTTCTTTTAGGAAATTTAGTCTACTTTAATATTATATACAATTATAATTTTTATATTTTTGTAATATTAAAAGGCATTGTGAAATTTCTTACAAAGCTTCCAATACAAAAATAAAAAAATTTTACAACTTTTGTTCTAAGTGTCAAAAACTTGTTCTGTAAATGAAAGTGAAACAACTGTTGTTTCACTTATATGAAAGTCTGCAGAATCTGTGCAAATTAATTCCGTTTTATTTTAAAGACTTTTAAATTGGGTTCAATTTTGCAGAATTCGCACAGATTTTGCAGACTTCCGCAGACGGTGAAACAACAGTTGTTTCACTTTGTTTCATTTACAGAACAAGTTTTTGACACTTAGAACAAAAGTTATAAAATTTTTTTATTTTCGTATTGGAAGCTTTGTAAGAAATTTCACAATGCCTTTTAATATTAAAAAAATATAAAAATTACAATTGTATATAATATTAAAGTAGACCAAATTTCCTATCTGAATCTATTAAAAAAATAATTGATCACAAAATGAATTATTTTTTTTTTAAGAAAAGCACATAAATTTTTTTGAAAATAAAATTTGTTTTGTTAAACTAATTACTAATTATTGAATTAGTTTTTTATATAGGATCTATAAACCATCTTATCTTATAAAAGATCATGTAGCAAATCAAATTTTACTTAAAAAAAGATTTTTTGAGTATTTTTTTATTTTTTGAAAAGAAAAAGAAGAAAAATAATTATTTTTATTTTAACAAAATAATTAGAGACTTATCTTAGTAGATGATTTATATAAAAATTTGTATCCTAACTAAAACTAAATCTTTTCTTGAGTGAAAATCGAAATTTACAGATTTTGCAATAAAATTAATTTAAAATTAAAAAAGAATTGGAAATTAGCCTGAGAACTTAATTGAAATAATTATTTAAATTTTTAAAATTTAGAACTAATACAATTGAATTATTTTGAATTCGAGCAATTTGGAACTGATAAAAATTTTATTTAAATCCTAAATTTATAACTAAAGAAAGTATTAATTGGTTGACAAAAACAATTTTGAATTATAATCAGATTCAAGGAAATCGTCTTTCAAATAACTCACTGTTTTTTTTTGCAACTGATGTACAGTTAATCATTGTTCTCCGTCAAAAGATGATAAATTATTTTTTATCATATTTTAACTTTCGTAAATGATTCAATTTTATCAGACTTTTTTAATTTAAAAAAAATAATTGACATTTTTAGATTTATTTTGCTAAATTTTTAAAATTTACGTGATCCCACTCGATTTTTTGTACAAAAATACAAAATTGAATTTATTTTGTTAATCGTGGTATGGTTGATTCAATTGAATATGTTGTTTTTTTCATTAGTTATAATATGTCACAAAAACAAAACTTTTTCCATTATTTAAATATTTTAAATGACTAACTAAAAACAGATTTTTCCAGATAATTCAATTTCATTTGTAATTTTTATGTAATTAACTTAGATAAATTTATATTTAGATATTTTTTTTGTAATTTTTATTTTTTTTATTTTATTTTTTTTTATAAACATGCCTATGAGGCATAATTAAATAAATAAATAAATTATTATTATTATTAATGAAGAATAAATGCTTAATTGGATTTTTTTGATGTTAAAACAGCATTTTAGTTGTTTATTTCTTATTTTACAAAAAAAATTTTAACTTTTTTGTATTAACTTAATAAATTCTATTAACTTTAATTTTACTCACAAATATTTATTTTCAAATATTCTTAATTTATTTTGAGTACACACATACCTAAAATCGACTTTCAAGTGTTTTAAAATTTATTTAAAATAACTTTTTTCTCTGACATTTAACAAAAATAAATTAAAAAAATTAAAAATTTTCAAATCAATTAGTTGGGATTAAGCCTCCTAGTCAAATAAAAAAAAATCACGTAGATAATAAAATAAAAAGATAAATGTAAAATTAAATAAGAAATTCTACTTTAATTAAGTCATTTAAAAAATATTAAAAGATGATAAAATTTGGTTTTTGTCACATATTGTATATAATGAGAGACAAAATTTCCATTTTAACCAGTCTCGATCTTCTAAAAAATATGATTAATTATTCCGAGTGAAGTTTTAGGACAGTTGTAGCTCTAAAAAAATTCACCAAAAAAATGACCAAGACATTAAATAAATTTTTTAGTTAAATTTCTCAATAAATATTAACCGAATTGTGAGCTTATCACTATATTATTATCTTTACTACATAATACTTTATTTCTATGTTTATTTTTATCTTGCTTATTAATAAGCTAAATAAACAAAACAAAATACTTAGTTTAGTATTTTTTTGGAAAGTTAAAGTTTAAATGGTTAATTAACCACTGGTTTCTAATAACTTGAAGATCTACTCTATAATGATTTCTTTAGATTTTGATTTATTTTCATTCACTAACCTTCAGTTATAATCAAATTAATAAAAATAATGTATAATATGATAACTGTGTTACCCTTACTCTTAATGAATAATGCCCAAAATAAGGAGATTTTTTAATTTTTTAAAGCAACTTCAAAATCTTGAAATTCAAAAACCAAGTTTTTACAAAATAAATTTAGACAAAAACAATAACGATAAATTTATATATTTTATGGTAGAGAAAAAGTCAGATTATCTTCAAAAAATTAACAAAAGTTTTTTTAGCTAAAAAAAAAAATTTTGCTAAAATTTTTCTCATTAGAAACATATCTTTGAGGTTTGTTTTTATAAAGATTTTTTTTAATTTAGAAAAAATCTTAAAATTTCATAATCTCATTGTGTCTTTAATTCATTTTATCTGTATTTTCTTTAAGAACTTAAAATTTGTTTTTCAAATCTGTGAATTTTATTCTTTATCTTACCAGAAATGCACAAAAATTTCAAGTCATTATTTTGAAAAATTTCATTGAATTTGCGGTGAATTGTTGCTTTTAAATTGAGTAAATTGGCTGATTACTCAGTCATTAAAATAATAAAAGTTTTAATTACATAGTGAGTCATATTCTTCTTTAAATATATACACCTTAAAACAATAGCAATACGCAGCCCGTTCTTAAATTATTTATTTGAATCAATTTAGTAAAAAATAATTTATAATAAATTTTATTTGAATTTAAATTTTTTTTTCTATTTTTATTCTAATTTCATAAAAAAAAAACATGCAAACATGAGGAAGACTGTTGCCATTTTGACGATTCCAAGGTTTTCCCCAAAATTAAATTAAAAAAAAAAATCTTTGTTTTGCTGCATTACGATGTTCCATTAAATTGAGAAATGAAGCAATTATAAAAAGTCTCATTTTTAAAAATCACATTGCGTCATTTTTATTTTAATTTTTCACCTATTTAAAACGTTAAAGCTTTATCCGATTTTAATAAAAATAAGTTGTATATTTTATTCACAACCAAAAATATCCCAACAAAAAATGTCTAAGTTTTTTGAAAAGAAACATTAAATTCAGAGTATATCTTTATAATCTAAAAAATTTTTTTAAAATTTTTTATTAAAATATTAAATGTTATTTTTTTTTTAAATAAAGAACAAATCTTTTTTTACTAATTAATCGTTAATTGATTCTTCTAAAATTTTTATTTGAAAACTTAGCAAGATCAAATTCACTAAAACATTTTTGAAATACTTATTCCAAATTATGGCTAAAAAAAACGCTTTGAATATTAATTTAATATTAATTAAAATATATTTCATCGAAACAAAATTTAATTTTTTATTGCAAAATTTCAATATATTGATTAAAATTTTATCTTTACTTTTGATAAAAAATTCATATATTTTTCTTACAATTCAGCATAATAGATAAAGATTTAACAAAAAATTATGCTTAGTTAAGTTAAGTCATTTATTATTAAAAAAAATAGTATGAATCAATTCGGGCAAGTAAAAATTGTCAGGCTATCGAAAAGTGTCAATATGGTAAAAACTTCCAAATATTATTTTATTTTCAAAGAAAACTATCCTTGTAGCTTCAAATATATGCTAGATGTTATATGGCTAAAATTAATTTATGGCCCAATTTTTTTTTTCACCTAAAAATGATCTTAGGTGATGACGAAACTGTACCCGAGTTGGCTCAAATTGAAAATCTTGAAATTCTATCGACAAATATCACAATAAATACTGGGAAACAATTCTATTTTGATAGAAAACAAGAGGTTTTGGACTTTTTCTAGACGAATAATAACCAAAATGAAGCTGGGCGGATACATAACATAAGATCATTTTTGAAAAAAAAACTTTTAGATTTTATTGAAAAAAAATTAAAAATTTTTGAAGCATGCTCTTAGAATAAATACAAAAATTAGAATAAAGTTAAATTTTAAATTTTTTTTAATTTCGATTTTAACCCTAAAATTTTTAAAGTTTATTTAAGAAAATATTCGAAAATGTTCTTAGAATAAAAGCAAACTTTAGTTTAAAGTCAGGCGTCAAGGTTTATTCTAAAAAAATAAAAAAATTTTGTAGCATGGTTTCGATGGTATTAGTTCCACATTGGATAAACCCAAATTTTGACATAGTTCCAAGAGTAATGGTCAAGAGTTTACGGTATGATTAAACCTACTTTGCATTGTCGTCAATAAAGGACTTTTTAAGAAAAAGAACTCTAAAAATTAAAATTTCCACTCAAAGTTGATGCAACAAAAGATACAGTATTAAGTCTACTTTTTTATGAATATTTAAATTTTTAATTTTTATCTGTTTATAATATTTTTTCTGTAGAAGCTATATGAAAGAAAAAGAATTGTCATTAATCATTATTAAACTTTTTTTTAATTTTTTTTTAAAGGATAAATAATTTATTTTTTAAATTTTAAAAAACTGAAATTAAGAAGCACAAATAAACGAGTATCATGAAATGGTAGAATATGACCAGGTAAGTGGAAATCAAAAATCAGTGCTAATTAATTTTTATAAATTATCTTCAACAAATAGCCTTAACAAAATAACCATAGTAATTAACTAAACCTTAACAAAATTCAAAATAAAGCTTTTTTTTTTAAATGATTTTGTTTAAAAAAATTTTCTCTTTCACTTCTAAAAAATTTCCCCCAGATTAAATGAAAAAAAAAAACATTTGATACAAAGTATTGCTATCAGAAGCATCCAAAGATATGAATATAAAACTTCGTCCAAAACTTTAAATTAAAAAACCAAAATTTTACTCTTGTTAAACATAAATTCTAGTTTTATAAAATCAATCGTAACTTTTAATTATTCTTGTCTATTAAGCCTATTTAAACTTCAGTTTTACGAAATTATTTTTTAGAAAAAAAAATATTTTTGCAAAATTCAACTCTATTAAATAATAATGACAACAATTGTGAACCATCAAAAACTTTATTCACACTTAGCTTTTACAAAAATAATTTTAATTCTTTAAACAAATAATCTTATTTTGAATGAAGTATAACATGATCCATCGCTATTAAAAAAACAATTTTATTTTAAAATAAAAAATGTTAATAGAGTTAATAAATTTTAAATAAATCGTGAGTAACTTTTGAAAAAAAATAAAATTTTTTTGATCACTAATTTTGCTCATATCCTCTTACTTTTCTATTAAAAAATGATTTTTTTTTTATTTTGTTAATGATCCGTTCAATCTACAAAAATTCTCAGCGATGGCTTTTTTTCACTTGAGTTTTGTTCAAATTTTGACTAATTCTAATCTATCTTCTAATTAATAAAGTTGTAGAAGAATTTTTTTTCTTTCTCAATAAGTCACGTGAGTCCACTATTTTAACTAACAGATAAAACCAAAAGGCTTCAAATAAATTAAATCAAATTAAAAATAGTTTTAATCTCACCTAAATAAAATTCGTGTCAGACAAATATTTAAAAACTTGTTTTAAATATTATTTTTAGATAAGTAAAAAATATGAAAAATTGCACTGCAATCCTTAGTTAATTAATTAATTGACCAGTAAAACCTAGATAAATAACTTTATTTTCTAATAATTAAAAAAAATTATTTCTAACCCATTTTATTTTTAAATGACCGAAACGCAAAATCATAAAATCAAAGGCTACTTAATGAAATATTTATCTCACACAGCCAAATAAACTTTTTTTAACTTATTCATCTAAAATCATCTACTTAAAAATTAATTTATGATGCAATATTTTTCCAACTTAGTAATTTTAACTGAAATATTACACCGAAATGAAAATTTTTCATTAAAATAATCGAATTTCAAAATTGAGCTAAGTATGAATAAAAATTTGAAAAATTTTTATTGTTATGGAGATTTAAAAATAAATTTGATTTCGGTTGTGTAGGTGAGATTAAACCTAAAATTGTTAAATTAACTTTTTAAAATTTTTTTACCAGATGCTAGACCCAATTTAGATGGTCAATATTTAGTACTGATATAAAATTAGTCTTATCTTTGAAGTATGAAAATTATCTGAAATTTAAACAAAAAAATAATCTTAAATTTAAAATTGCTTTATTATTTATTGCTAAAGATAAAAGTGAATAAAAAAAATTATTGCGTGATTAAAATGGTCTTTAAGGTAAATCACTAATGAATAAAAAAAAATGGTCTTGAAAAAAAAAACTATATTTTTTAAGGACCTAAGCAAGACTTTCTTGTTTTATTCCGTTTTGTACTTCATTTACTGCAGTGCCCAAACTGATGACGAAACAGCGTCAACTTTTATGTCCGAATCAACCACCGAAATCTACGATCTTTCTTTGACTACAATGGTATTCGACATTCCGACCACACAAAAATGTGACTTTTCCCCACAATTAATTTAATGTCTATTAAATATTTGTTCAAAAATTTAGGCTTTCTAAATGTCACCAATGTTATCTCAAGTGACTCACAAATAACTTTTTTTTTTACAACAAATTTTCTAAATAATTTCACTTGCTATTCAAATGAAAGTTTATTGATTATTAAAAATGACATGTATGGTTCTCTAGATAAGGCTGTTTGTCACAATCTTCAGCCTGTAACTGAATACAACTTTAGATTTGAGACCAAATGTGAAATTTATGCTGATTATGAACCCATTTTGACAAGTAGTCTTTTTTTTCTATTAAAAAAAAATCTTTTTAAAAACTCTTTTAAAAAAAATGAATTTTTTTCAATTAAAAAATTCTAGAGTACGAGTCTTTAAATTGTTCACTGGAAAAGCAAGAAAAAAGTCTAAATGTAGAATGTGATCATTTAAGATGTGAAAATTGTAGTGTTGTTTTTGAGCTATATGATAAAGAATTGAATATATCCGAGGAAGTAGCAGTCTCAGCGCAAGATAATATAACTTTTGAACACAGGTTTTCCGAGCTCAATTGCAGTCAGTTTGCGCTAAATGCATTTATTTTGAAGAAAAACTTTAGTCCTAGTCTTAAAATTCAAATTGATCAAAATATAGGTAAACAAAAAAGAGTTTTTTTATGTAGACAATTTTTTAATTTTTTCTAATAAAGAGATATTTCCTAGCTTTGTCGATTTTGATGTTGGCATAGATCTGGTGAGGATGAAAATTGAATTTTTAGTGGAAAACAGATGGAAATATTGCAGAAATAGTCAGATTAAAAAAATTATTAGTGCACCTGTTGAGTGTAATTCGACCACTTTTAGTCAAATATTTGAAAGCTTATTGAATATTTCATCTTCTGATCATCTAAATGAGACTGTGGCAAATAAATTGATTAAATACTCGACTAATTATAGTTTTGATGTAATCATTGAAAAAGAGTTTGACAGTTCAGTCAAATTGGTAAATAAAACTCTATTTTTTGAAACAGGTATAATTTATGGCTTTTTTGAAAAAATTTATTAAAAAAATTTATTAAAAAATTTTATTTAAAAATTTTATTTAAAATTATTTAAAAATTTTATTTAAAAATTTTATTTAAAAATTTTATTTAAAAATTTTATTTAAAAATTTTATTTAAAAATTTTATTTAAAAATTTTATTTAAAAATTTTATTTAAAAATTTTATTTAAAAATTTTATTTAAAAATTTTATTTAAAAATTTTATTTAAAAATTTTATTTAAAAATTTTATTTAAAAATTTTATTTAAAAATTTTATTTAAAAATTTTATTTAAAAATTTTATTTAAAAATTTTATTTAAAAATTTTATTTATTTAAAAAAAATTAAATTTTAGATGGTCTTCCTGTATACATCGATTTTGCAGAGTCGGATCCAAACAAAATATGGTTTGAGTTTAGTGATCCATTAAATTGTACATATTTTGATATTTATTGTAAAAATGAAAATGAAACAATAGTCACATCATACGATAAAGAGTTAAAAAATGGTTCTTGTACTAACCTAGTGCCAAATAAGCTTTATCAGCTGGTAGTAGAAACAAAAAATCATTCAGAAACAATTGTTTCCAGTCAATCAATATTTACAAGTAAATTTTTAAATAATTTTTTAGAAATAAAACTTTTTTACTATTTTTTTTATTAAAAAAACTTCATTTATTAAATAATAATAAATTAAAAAATAAATTTTTAACCTAATAGAATTAGTCCCTGTGTCGCTTTTCTATTTCAATCAAACAAATGAGCTGAACTTTACATATGAAATAAATTGTACCAAAAATCAATTTGATTCCTATCAATTGATGTATCGGAATTATTTGGCTAAAGAGCAGTTCATCAGCAGACCGCTCATTATGGAAGTATGCACAAAGTTAACATTTGATGCCGAGTTTCTCTACGAAACTGAGCTACTATATGGAACTAGCTACGAAATAAAAATTCGCACTTTTGGATGCAATCAAACCTGTGAAGCAGATTCGGACTCTTACTTCTTTAAGACAAGTTTAATAATTTATTTAAAAAAAAATAAATTTTAAAATAAAAATTAGGACTTGACAATTTTCAGTTAGAATCATCGCCTTTATCAACTTTATCAAGTACAAACAACTCGATAATGATAAAATTGACTAAGATGGACCTGCCCCGTGATCAATACGGTACTATTCATATGTCATGCTCAAATAAAGTATCATACAAGACAAAATGTCAAGTGGATAATGATGCCCTCATCTGTAATTGTGATAAATTGGACCTTCCAAACTGTGAATATAAATTGTATCTATTTAATGAAAAAAATGATTTTGTCACTGTTGAAAATTTTTTAGGAATCTATTTTACCAGTAAAGAAAATAAAAATAAAGTAAAAAGAAAATAATTTTATTTTTATTAGGACCAAATCCGGTGATATTTAAGCAAATGACTTTTACTGGACTATTTGGCCTAGTGAATTTTGACTCAGTAAATCCCAGTCCTTTGACACATCAAATATGCTATAAATTAGCTGTAATGGACATTTGTTCGCCACTAGTCAACAGTACATTCAATGGCACTGACAAAAATGAATTTAGATTTGGAAGTGTGTACACTTTTTATATTCTGACCACTGGCTATCTTAATTTTACGGAAAAGTCAAACGAAAAAGAAGTCACCGTGGGCCTAGATCGAGTTAAAATTCCGCAAAATCATCCAACTTTTACTTCAGAAAGAGTCATAAGGCTTTCATTTAAACAAAATCAGCTGCCAGAACAAAATTGGGATTATATATCAATTAAGTGCCAAAATTCAAAAACTAAAGTAATCAGTCAATGTATTCAAATTGGTGGTAGCATAAATTGTACTTGTGATACTTTAATCGAATCTACTATGTATGCTGTATCTGTTTTGGCAAATAAAGAAGGATTCATGCCAGAGGAAGCTTCAGTTGGACTTGCCTATACAAGTATTTTTTTTTTAATATTTTAAGCGTTTAGAATATTATCACAGACTGAACCAAGAATTGTAAAAATTAAATAGAATATAAAGAGAGATTTATTAAGAAATTTGACATTGACACTAGTAAAAATAACAGTGAAAGCTAAAATTAGCACTAGAAAGTCCATTAATTTAAAGAAATTTAAAATTTACAATATTAAAATTAAAATTTACAACATCCTAAACAATATTAAAATGAACGTCTGACATATAAAAAATTTAAATCTGGCATATAAAAACAGAAAAAGATATTGAAATTTAAAAAAAAATGTAACAAAAGTTTTATTTTCAAATTTTATTAGAAAATTGATTTTTTCAAGCCTTTTTTTAATTTTATATTAAATCAATAATTTTCAAAATAGAAATTTATTGGCATCTTGAAGTTGATGATCAATTCAAAATATCATTTCAATTCAAAAAGTTTATCTTTAGATATTAAAATAAATCTTTAATTTAATTTAAATAATTTCAATGTAATATGCTTTACATGCAATATAGATTCAGAAAATAAAAAAAAATTGTAAAAATATTTTCTCAATCCAATGATAAAATCGATTTTCAATTTAGTTAACTGATTTTTTGTAAAGTTTTGTCTTCATTTTATAACTTATTTTCAATTTTTTTATAATTAATTTTTCAAATTTAATTGTGAATGCTAAACACAAATACTTTTGAAATAAAAAATCTCAAATAAACTTTTACAAAAAATCAGTTAATACATTTAAATATTAAAATCGATAATCAATGGACTGAGAAAATATTTTTTCTTGTTTTTTTTTTTTATTTTCTTAATCTACATTGCATGTAAAGCGTGTTACATTACAATTATTTAAATTAAATCAAAGATTATGTTTAATATTTAAGGATAAACTTTTTGAATTGAAATGATATTTTGAATTGATCATCAACTTCAAGATGCCAATTTATTTTGGAATTTTGTGAAATAATTAGTGAACCAAGTATTTTTAGATTTTTTTATCAATAAAATAAATCCTAAAAAAATTAAAAATATATGCTTTTGAGTTTTTGATAATAAATTAAGTAATATTTGTCTTAATTCTTTGATTTATTGATTTTTATCTATTTAATTTTTTTGCAAGATATTAGATAACATTCGATAAAATACTATTGCTATTTTTACTTAATTGTAAAATAGAATTTTTATAGTCTATTAAATGTTTCTACCCTTTTTTATATATAATATTATATTTCAAATTGTCCATGGCTCTTTAACAGCAACTAAATTAATAAAAAACTTAACAAGAAAAATAATATTTTTAAGAGAAAGGGAATCGAAAAGGGTTTAGCTTTGAAAAAAATTGTACTCATTTTTTTTAGATAATTTAGATTTTAAATAAGTTTTTATTAAGTGCAACAAATAGTAAAATATTAATGAGGATAAAAAAGACAATTAAAACTTATTTTAAATTTTTCTAAAATAAAATTTTTTTAAGTATTTCCTCAAAATAGTACTTTTTGAGGAAAACAAATCAAGGTGGCGTTCACATTATTAATTTTTCTTTATGAGTGGGTATTTTATTCGCTTAAACCTCATGAAAAAAAAATAAAACAAAATTCTTCTAGATTCAAAAATTATATTTAATTATATTAACTCATCAAATTTTTGACTTAGAATAAGTTTTTCTTTAGATTTAGATAGAATAAAGTTTAGGAGACCATTAGCACAACCAATATTTTCTAATTTTTCCAATTTTTATGCATTTTAAAAGCATACAAAGTAAAATTAAAAAGAAAATATAAAATATAAAAATTTTTCCAAAATATAAAAATTTTTCCAAAAAAAAAAAAATTTTTGAATTTCTGCAAAATTCCTTAAATCTTTAATTTTTTTCAATTTTCATCATGTTCGAGAACTTAATTTATTTTTCAACAAATTTAAAAAAAAACCAATTAGACATACTTTAATCTAATTTGATGAAAATTTAAACATATTTTTAATTTTAGAGCCACCTTTAGTATCATGTAAGGTAGAAACAGAAGAGAAAATTTTTGAAATAGACATAGAATGTTTGTTGGATGAGAGTAAAAGTGAATACCTGTCCGATTTACATCTGTATTTGACAAACGAAGAGACAAAACAAGTGATAAATGTGACCTGTTCAATAGGCTCATTTCAAAATTGTAATTTATTGAGGCAAAGACTGTACTCAATATTTCAATACAATTTCAAGGATTTAATTCCCGGCACAAATTATACATTCGAATCACAGTCTTATTCTTCCCGAATACCGATCAGTGAATTCAATTCGGCAAAAATAAAATTACAAACAGGTAGTCTTTAAACTGTAAAAATAAATTTTTATTAAAAAAAAAAATTTAGAAATAGATGAGCCGAAAATAATAAGTATTAATCCAAAGTCAAACAAACTTGAGCTTAAGTTCCAACCACCACGAACCACAAATTATGAGCTAACTTTTTTTCTATATGAATTGAAAGACAAAAATCAAGATATTTGTTCTTTACTCTCTTATAAAGAAAATGCCAAATTTTATTCAGACTCAGTCACTTTTGACTATGAACTTTCAACCACTTTCAAAGTTGAATACAAAGTTGGCTTTAAGATGCGAAAAATTGGCTTTAAAACCAAAGAAAATGTTTTTCAGCAATCATATCGAGTGCCTTTTCCAAGTAGAAATAATTTTCGAAAAAATTCCTTTTTATTCTTTTAATTTTTTAGCTTATGGCATTGTCTTGTTAGCTTTGGCCGGCATAATTTTATTTACAGCACCTGTTGGCATAGTCTTTTTAATTAAATACCAAAGACAGAGAAGAATAAAGCGAAGAACTTTGATTAAACCGAATGATTTGAAAAAAATATTGGACGATTGGAACCAGCATCAAAATGCTGGTTTGGAAAGTGAATGGCTGGTAAGTAAAAATTATTCTAAATGTAAATTTGTAAATTAATTTTGAAATTTAAAAAAAAAATTCAATCAATTTAAGAGAAAATTTATCATTCTATTTTTTAAAAATTTAATTAACTTAAGAAAAAAGAAAAATTTAGTTTGAGTACCACAAATTTTGAATAAAATACCCCAAATTTTTTATTTTTTTCCCCAAATATTAAATAAATGGCCGTTTTTAGTTAGTAGATAAATGTTTTTTTTAGTAGATAATTTTATTTAAAAAAGTAGATAAAATAAATAGTAGATAAATAATTTTTTTAATTAGATAAAAATAGTATTCAAAAGATATTTTTATTCAAATGTAGATAATTGTTTTCTGAAGTAGATATTTATCATAAAAGTGCTCATTTTTTGTTTTTTGACACTTACACATCAAAAAATTACCAGTTTGAATTATATTAATTTCTTAATTGCGTAATATATTAAGTTAAACATATTTGATATACTATTCAATGAATTATACTTCAAAAAAAAAATAAAACAAAAAATGTCTGAAGCTTCCTCAACTTCTGTACTCTTTTCAGTCAATAATCAGGAAAATCAACTTGATAATACTGATAATGATGTTGAAGACATAGAAGAAATTCAAACTAAGCGCGGAACTAACACTGTTTACGACGAATACGCAACTAATGCTCACATTGCCGAATTTGTAGAGTCTCTTGAGCAAGGCCAGATAGACGGAAATAAGTGGTCAAAAAAGGAAAAAAGAGTTACAAAACTTAGCAAAAAGCAATTTTACAAGTGTAGCTCTTGTTCAAAAAAAATGCTTTCGCTTAAGCTTCGAACAAGTCTAGAAGTTCAAGTTTGTATTGAAGATTGTCTCCACCAGCACAGCAACGCTAATTCAAAAGAAGCATGGGAAAAAAGCAACAATCGGGTGTTGGAAATGTACCAGAAAGATAAACTATACAATCTTTAATGTCTCTCATCAAAATCAACTTGTTTTGGCTTCAAATTCAGCAGTCCAAGATCTTGTCGAAAACAATATTCAAATTTCTGAGAAACGTAAACGTGTAAGATCTAAAAAATCTAATAATGAAAGTGAGCAGCCGTCAAAAAGGTTAAGAAATTAAGTGTCTATTACTTTGTTTGTTTAATTCAAGGTAATTTTTCTTTCTGTTTTTCTTATGTTTTTTTTAATTATCTATGTTTGAAAAAATAAATATCTACTATTAAAAACTATTATCTACTTCTTATTGATTTTATCTAATTTTAATTAAAAAAAAATATCTACTAAAAAAAATAATTATCTACTGACAAAAAATATACCCTTAAATAAATTCCCCAATTATTATGTTTATACATAAAAAAATTAATTAACACTAAATTAAATAGAGATCAACTATTTTTAACTTATTGACACTTTTTCTTAAAAATTAGCACTTATTATTAAAAAATGATAATAAATTTAAAAAAAAAGTACCTAAATTATGAGAAGAAAGTGTTTGTTAGAAAAATAGATAGTATTCAATCTAGTTTTATGCTGAACATCATGTAAGCCATATTTTTCTAGACAGTTGTTTATGTTTACTTTTTCTTAAAAATAGCACTTTTTAGTTAAAAATGTTAAAAGTTTAAGAAAAAATAGCTAAACTTTGTAGTAAAAATAAAGTAATGTTCCACTTTTTGTTTTTATCCAAAATTTATGAAACATAAAGTAAATTTACATTTTATAATCAACTCAAAAGATGCAAAAGCTCTTAACGTAAAATCAGACGTCTAAATCTGTTAAATTTATGATTTTTTACTTTTATAGATTTACGTAAATTCACTTTATTTTTCGTAAATTTTAAAGAAAAAAAAGAGTAACATTACTGTATTAGTATTACAAAATTTAGGTACTTTTTCTTAAATTTGTTATCAATAAAAAGTGCTTTTTTTTTAAAAAAATGTCAATAAGTTAAAAATAGTGGATTTCTATTTAATTTAGTGTTAATTAATTTTTTTATGTATAAACTTTATACATAAAAAACATAACAACTGGGGAATTTATTTAATATTTGGGGAAAAAGATAAAAAAATTTGGGGTATTTTATTCAAATTTTGTGGTATCGATTTTAATCGTCCAAGAAAAAATAAATACTTTTAGGAAATTTTTAATCTTTATGATCCATTTGACTGAAGAAAAACAATGATTTTTTTTAAACCTTAAAAAAAAACTATCTAGTTTTAAATTTAAATAGAGATTAAATAATGAATCTGCCGCGACAGAGCTGACAGAAAATTACGAACTTTATGGAGATGATAGCCTAAATAGAGACAAAAATAGATATAAAGATATCCTTCCATGTAAATTTAAATTTTTTTATGCTTTAAAAAAATTAAATTATTTATTTTTTTAGATAAACATAGCCGAGTGGAATTGCTGACTCTTCAAAATGATGATTTAAGTGACGATCACCAGTCATCTAGTTATTCTACCAAAAGCTATTACTTTAGTGATGATTACATAAACGCAAACTTTATTCCTGTAAGATTTTTTTATTATAAAATCAAAACACATTAATCATACTTAAAAAAAAATCTATTATTATTATTTTATTCAATCTTGATTAAAAAGCCGTCAGTTTTCGATAATTTAAAATCTCTGCGAGTTAATAGACAAGATCTTAGCAAGTATCTTGTCAAGATCCTTGGTTAGATCATAATTAAGATCTTATAATTTCTTGACACGATTTGTTTAAAATCGTAAGAGTCTACCAAATTTTTTTCACTAAGTTATTTTTAATCTAGATTAAGAAAAGTTAAATAATTAAAAAGAAGAAGAATTAAATTCAAAGCCAAAAAAAAATATATTTAAAATTTCAGTTTGAATAATCCAGACTTGTGAAAATGTATTTAAGTATTTGACTAAAGTCGTTTCGAAAATCTTTTTTTTTAAAATGCAAATATCAAATTTTCGACAGAAGGAATAGAATATCTCCAGATAATATTGAAGCTCTAATGTTTCTGTGTGAAAATAACAGTCATGTAATTCAAGAATGGAACTGGGAAGATTTATAAATTTTAAACATTATAATTTTATTTTGAATTAAAATAAAATCTTTCTCAATAAAACTTTTTTGAGTTTAAAAAATTATTTTCTTATTTATTTTCTTTACTACAGAACTGCTATGATAAACTGTTTTTACGAAATTTTTCGAAATTTTACGTAAATTTAGGTAAAATTGTAAAATTTCGTAATTTTTTTTTTCAATTTTCATTTTAATTTTCTAAAAAAAAGAGAAAAATTCCTAAAAAATCGCAATTTTTTCAGTTTTTTTTTGGCCCTCTTTATATTTACTAAAATATTCTATAATTTTCGTAAAATTACGTAAAATTACGTAAAATTTCGTAAAAAAAATTTTATCATAGTAGTACAGTAATTTAAATTTTTTTTTTAGGTTAAGAAAATTAAATTGAAAAGAAAATTTTATTCGTCGACTCAAGTCGACCTAGTCGATTCCCAACACTAGTAAAAACATAATATGATCAAAAAATATCTTTTAATAGCATAAAAACATTCAATGTTTTTAAATTCCAAGGATCTATGTCTAACAAGATCTTAAAAAATTTTGATTAAAAATTAAAATAAAATTTTATAGGGTTTAGAGAGTCAATATCAATACATAGCATGTCAAGCGCCTTTAAAGAACACATTTATAGACTTCTGGAAAATGATTTATGAGCGATACATAAGCCTGATAATAATGTTGGCCAACAAGTCTGAGTCAGGAAATGGTCAATTTCCAAAAAAATGCGACATTTATTGGCCACAAAAATTAAATGAAAGACGCACATATGGCGCCATAACTGTTCGTCTGGCAAAGATTATCGAACACCATGATTATGATATTAGATATTTGGTGATAGAGGCTGACGAAATTCATAAAGTTCGTCTTTATAACTTTAAGTCTTGGCCAGACAAAAAATGTCCAGATAAGGAAGCCCTATACAATTTTTTAAAAGTAATTCGGAATCAGCGTACAAAAAGTGATAACAAAGGACCTGTAGTAGTTCATTGCAGGTGAAACCAAATATATATTTTTTTAATATTTTATAAAATTTATCTTAAGCGCTGGAATTGGTCGTACTGGTACTTATCTGGCCATTGAGTACTTAGCTGAACTAATTCGAAATAAAAAAAGTGTGGACATTTACCAAAGAGTGCTTGAGATGAGGCGCTATCGGCCAAAAATGGTGCAAAATTCAGTAATTTTTTTTCTCCTTATGTTTAAAATTTTAAAATTTTTTTTATTTTAAGATTCAGTATAAATTTATATATGAGATGTTGGCTTATATCAATGAGCGTCAAACTCAAAAAAGTTTATTTTTAAAAATTTAGATTTTATAAAAAGTAATTTTTAAAATTTTATCAGGAAGCTTTAAAAGAACGATGAATGATGGACTCGATGATATCAACAATATTGAGCTCAATGTTCGGTGATAACTTTTTTTAAATAAAAATAAATTTTATCATGTTAATAATTGAAAATAATAAAACTAATCTAAAAGTAACTTTTTTTAGTTGGCTATGCGTTTTTATGCTTATTAAAAAATCGCCTTTTAATAAAATATAATTTATATCTAAATCAATTTTAATTCAATTCAAAATAAAAATTTTACCTAGATGGCTGGAGAAGTTCTTACTTTAATTCCAAAAACCCATAAGGAACACAATTGAAGAATCACAATACTTTTTAAACTTAACTGAATTTTTTTATTATTTTTTACTGATTTTATTATTTAAATGATAAATTTAAATTTGTTTAAAATAAAAAAAAAATATTTGACAAAATTTATTTTAATTGTTAACTGACTATTTAAGGTGACAATTTATACTATTAGATGCAAATAGCTATTTAAATCAAAAAATAATAAAAAATTAAATCATAAAGTATTGATTTAAGAATCAGTTTAAATCAATTTGTTTTTAAAAATTAATAATATTAAATAAATTTTATTTGAGAAGATACAAAATTTCAGTCTAATTTTTAGATAATTCTTGAATCAAAACAAACATTTGAGTCAAATTTTTAAAAGCCTAAAAATTTTATAACACAGTTTTGATGGGATTTAAAGTCAAAAAGAGTAAACCTCAATTTCTAATTTTGTATTAGAGAAGTGGTCAAGATTTTAATATACAGTTTTTAAACCAATAATCAATAAAATAATTTGTTCAGTAATTTAAAAAATTATATAAAACTTTTAATATTTAATTAATTAAAATCAAAATTTAGATAGTTTATACTGATAGCCCAACTGGCTGAATTTTCAAGTTAAATTTTATTTTTACATGTAAGTTATTTCTTATTTCTATTGAGATAATTAAAATTGATGATTTTTAAAAAAATTTTAATTTTGCTATCAAGCCTTCTTTATTTGGATATTTTGAATATAAATTTCAACAATTTAAGTTCGTTTTACATCCGGATTTATACTAATGGAATATTTCTCATCCTAATAAAGAATTAACTACTTTTTGAAAAAAATATTTTTTACCTAAATTTAATATTGTTTAAATAGCAAAAAACAAATTAATTATACCAATGGAGAAAATATAAGCAGTATTAAACTCGTGAGTCATAACTTTTAAAAACTAAGAGATGGTAAAAAAATCGAAGAAAATGTAAATTATATTTAGTATGTTTACTTTTAAATTGGGTTGGAATTTTTTGATATTTATTTTGGACATTTAAATTTTATATTTTCTCATTTAGTACAAAAATCATGAAACAAAAAATAAAAATATTTATAATAATTTAATTTATAACACTATATTGAATTTGAATTTTTTCTTCACTGATTTTTAAAAGGTTTAAAATTGGAATATTTTGTTTAAAATCATTTTTAAGTAAAAACATATGATTATTCATTTAAAAAAAATCTAAAAATCTTCAACTTGAAAAAAAATCAGCCGATTTTTAATTCAAAAAAGCTAGTTTTTTATTTTTATCTAATGACATAAATTACTCATTTAAATAAAACAAATTTTTATCAAGACTTAAATTTAGTCACCAATAAAATTTAAATCTTTTAAAATATTAAATTAATCAGAAAAAATCGTAAGTTTATTATTAAACAAAAAAAATGAATTCCAACAGTGAAGTAGTGATTGTTTCGGCACATCGAACACCTATAGGAAATTTAAATGGAATTTTTTCCCAATTAAAAGCCAGTGATTTGGGTACCACAGTCCTAAAGCACATACTTGACTCAACAAAGACCATGCCAGATGAAGTGATAATCGGACAAGCTCTCACTGCTGGTCAGGGACAAAATCCAGCCAGACAAACTGCCATCAACTCAGGATGTCCTAACACAGTACCCGCCACTACAATTAACATGCTTTGTGGCTCGGGTCTCAAGGCATGTGTCCAAGGCTACCAGGCGATTAAATGTGCCGATGCATCTGTAGTTGTATGCGGAGGCCAAGAGTCCATGAGCCAGGCACCACACTGTCTTCACATACGAAGTGGACACAAGCTTAATGACGCAACTATGCTGGACACTATGATGAACGATGGTCTTGTTGACGCCTTTAATAAATGTCCTATGGGAAAAACAGGTTTTTAAAAATTTAATTAAAATTTAAAAGAAAAATAATATTTAAATTAAAAAAACAATAAAATTTATTTTAAAAAAAAAATAAAATTTAAAATAAAAAAAACAATAAAATTAAAATTAAAAAAAAATAAAATTTAAATTTTAAAAGAATAAAATTAAAATTAAAAAAAAATAAAATTTATATTTTTTTAAAAAATAAAATTTAAATTTTTTTAAAAAATAAAATTTAAATTTTATTTTAAATTTAAATTTTATTCTTTTAAAATAATTTTTTTTTTCTTTAAAAATTTTAATTTTTTTTTTTAATTTAAATTTTTGTTTTTTTAAATAAAATATAAATTTTATTTTTTTTTTATTTAAATTTTCTTTTAAAATTTAAATTTTTTTTTTTTAATTTAAATTTTATTCTTTTAATATTATTTTTTTTTCTTTAAAAATTTATATTTTATTTTTATTTTAAATTTATTCATTAGCTGAACATGTGGCCACAACTTTTGGTATAAGTCGTGAAGATCAGGATAAATTTGCACTCAATTCTCAACAAAAGTATCAGGCTGCCTATGCTAATGATGCCTTTGTAGCCGAAATAGTCCCGGTAAGAATAGTTGAAAAACGGGAAGAAAAACTAATAACTAGAGATGAATTTCCGCGAGCTAACACAAGTCTACCAGCTCTTGAAAAACTCAAACCATGCTTTATCAATAATGGAACAGTCACTGCCGGAAACTCTTCGGGCATCAATGACGGAGCTGCTCTGCTAATGCTCGCTAGTCTAGATGAGGCAAAAAAACGCGGCCTAAAACCCTTGGTTCGCATTGTGTCTTGGGCTCAGCATGGAAATGAACCAATGTTAATGGGGGTAGCTCCGATTGAATGTATCAGAAAGGCGGCTGAAAAAGCTAATTGGAATTTAAATGACATTGATTTGTTTGAAATAAATGAAGCGTTTAGTTCACAGAGTATTGCTATTCAAAGGGAACTTGGTCTAAATGGGGACAGGGTGAATGTAAATGGTGGCTCGTTGGCTCTGGGACATCCGATCGGATGTTCAGGTGCTAGAATTTTAGTCACTCTTATCCATACTATGATCAGATTGAGGAAAAGAAGAGGTCTTGCCGCATTATGTGTAGGAGGTGGTATGAGTGTGGCAATGTGTGTAGAATCTTTAATGGATGAGTCAAAAAATTAGAGAATTTTTTAACATTTTATTTTTTTTTATCTTTTGTTTAATTTTGCTAAATCGAAATAAATTTATTTAATAAATATTTTAATTAAATTTTGTGTTTTTTATTTTTGCTGGATGTTAAAATCCAAAAAAAAAATTTTTTTTTCTTAATTTATTTTATTGAGTAAGATGTCAAAAAAATCGATTCTCGATCCATTAACTTTGAACTTTATATCGAACATGGCTAGAGGGGCCAAGTCCGATACTGATAAGGAAATGAGTGAGGATGACTCGATTAGTAGGACTGAGATGTTGGCTAGCAATTTTAGTGCCGATCTTCGCCTTAATTCAGAATCGGACGCTAGCAGTCTTCAGATTGAACCTGGTGAAACTAATCAAGAGGAGGATTCTACTAAAAATGAACAGTTTGTTCTATTAGATAAGATTGATAATAGATTTATAAATTTTAAAAGATTAAATGATGAAAAAAAGTCAAAGTTTGAATTTAAACTATTGAGCATTGCTAAGAAAGAATTTTCTGATGAAAATTTTCAAAATGTTACCAAAGGATGTAAATGGTAAGTTTTTGAGTCCAATTTTTACAATTTTTTGTCTAAAAAATTTCAACAAAAAAATCTCAAAAAATGTATTTTCCTAAACTCTAAGATTAGATTATTAACAAAAAAAATAATCTTTAGAAAAAATCAGAGTTGTTTAAAAGTCCCAAAAAAAGTCCAAATCATTTAAGAAAAAAGTCTTGACTTGAGACTTGTGACTTTTAAACAACTCTGGAATAAATATAGACTTTGAATCTAAAACTCTAAATGTATATAAATTAAATTTTTTCTTAAGGTCTCCAGATGGAACTTGTATTTTAACTAATAGCGAAGACAAAATTTTAAGAGTGTTTGATTTAAATGAGCAAATGATAAATTCAGAAGAAAAAAATATTAATGAATTGGTAAATATTTAATTTTTTTTCAATTTTTGACTACGTATATAAATGACTAGTCAGACAAGAAAAAATATATTCTGACAGTTTTGAATTTTTTCCTCTTTATGCTAAGAATTTTGATAATTTTTTTTTAAAAGATTAAAAATTTACAGCTACTAATTAATATTTTATTTAATAAGTTAAAAAATATATTAGATAAAAAACAGCTGCCGAAACAACGTATTAAATTTTTTTCTTTTAAAAATTTATAAAAATAAGCAAAAATTAAATAACTTATTTGATTTTTGTTTTTAAATTTGAAATATATCCAAAGGTTTATACCTAAAAGACGGATCCGGATTTCTGGTACCTAAAGGACGGATTATTTTTACGAATTCTAGTTAGAACTAAAAGATGGATCCGGATCGAATTTCTAAAAGAGTTTGCAATGAAAATTTTCAGGATCAATAGAATAATAATTTTAGACTTATTAATTTAAACTTAGCTTCAAAAAAATATCATTATTGTTTATTTATTAATTTTAATTTACGGCACAATTTTTTTTGAGTAGCTAATTTATTTTTGAAAAATAGATTATAAAAGTAGCAAAAATAATTTTTTTTCGTAGCTAAAATATTCAAAAAGGAAGCAAAAATACTTTTGTCAGTAGCAAAAATAGAAAACAAAAAAATACACAAAAAATACACAAAAATTAATTTTTATTTTTTCTTGGGCGACCTCTTGGGCGCTTTGTTGGGGCTGATTGATTTGTTAATTCATTTATGACTGGCTGAGAATCATTTGTTTCACTATTTGAGACTAATTGTGTTGGCATATTGAAGGCGTCCGGATTCAAAGGGCCAGTTGAGTTTCTCTGTAGTGCAGAAGAAGCTTTTTTGCGTCTACCTCTCATCCGGATCGAATTTCTAAAAGAGTTTGCAATGAAAATTTTCAGGATCAATAGAATAATAATTTTAGACTTATTAATTTAAACTTAGCTTCAAAAAATATCATTATTGTTTATTTATTAATTTTAATTTACGGCACAATTTTTTTTGAGTAGCTAATTTATTTTTGAAAAATAGATTATAAAAGTAGCAAAAATAATTTTTTTTCGTAGCTAAAATATTCAAAAAGGAAGCAAAAATACTTTTGTCAGTAGCAAAAATAGAAAACAAAAAAATACACAAAAAATACACAAAAATTAATTTTTATTTTTTCTTGGGCGACCTCTTGGGCGCTTTGTTGGGGCTGATTGATTTGTTAATTCATTTATGACTGGCTGAGAATCATTTGTTTCACTATTTGAGACTAATTGTGTTGGCATATTGAAGGCGTCCGGATTCAAAGGGCCAGTTGAGTTTCTCTGTAGTGCAGAAGAAGCTTTTTTGCGTCTACCTCTCATCCGGATCGAATTTCTAAAAGAGTTTGCAATGAAAATTTTCAGGATCAATAGAATAATAATTTTAGACTTATTAATTTAAACTTAGCTTCAAAAAAATATCATTATTGTTTATTTATTAATTTTAATTTACGGCACAATTTTTTTTGAGTAGCTAATTTATTTTTGAAAAATAGATTATAAAAGTAGCAAAAATAATTTTTTTTCGTAGCTAAAATATTCAAAAAGGAAGCAAAAATACTTTTGTCAGTAGCAAAAATAGAAAACAAAAAAATACACAAAAAATACACAAAAATTAATTTTTATTTTTTCTTGGGCGACCTCTTGGGCGCTTTGTTGGGGCTGATTGATTTGTTAATTCATTTATGACTGGCTGAGAATCATTTGTTTCACTATTTGAGACTAATTGTGTTGGCATATTGAAGGCGTCCGGATTCAAAGGGCCAGTTGAGTTTCTCTGTAGTGCAGAAGAAGCTTTTTTGCGTCTACCTCTCATCCGGATCGAATTTCTAAAAGAGTTTGCAATGAAAATTTTCAGGATCAATAGAATAATAATTTTAGACTTATTAATTTAAACTTAGCTTCAAAAAAATATCATTATTGTTTATTTATTAATTTTAATTTACGGCACAATTTTTTTTGAGTAGCTAATTTATTTTTGAAAAATAGATTATAAAAGTAGCAAAAATAATTTTTTTTCGTAGCTAAAATATTCAAAAAGGAAGCAAAAATACTTTTGTCAGTAGCAAAAATAGAAAACAAAAAAATACACAAAAAATACACAAAAATTAATTTTTATTTTTTCTTGGGCGACCTCTTGGGCGCTTTGTTGGGGCTGATTGATTTGTTAATTCATTTATGACTGGCTGAGAATCATTTGTTTCACTATTTGAGACTAATTGTGTTGGCATATTGAAGGCGTCCGGATTCAAAGGGCCAGTTGAGTTTCTCTGTAGTGCAGAAGAAGCTTTTTTGCGTCTACCTCTCATCCGGATCGAATTTCTAAAAGAGTTTGCAATGAAAATTTTCAGGATCAAAATATATAGACGCTTGGAGCAAAATGAACATTTGTAATAACGTTTTTCACCTGCTTCACCATTTTTTTTCTTTTTTTGCCCAAGTTGTTTGTTCGATTTGACCCGAAGAAAGTTCCCTTATACACTCTTCTAGATTCTCATACGTTTTGTAAGAATCATACGGTTTAGAAGAGCCACGAGACTTTTTGGTAGGCAATTCATCGGCGTCGTTGTCAGTTTGATTCGCTTCATCATATTCATCCTCTCGTCGAACAAGTGAAGTCGTTGATGATTCAGAATTTTCTTGGCTCATATTTTGTTTTTACTTTAAATTTTTTGTTTCGAAGTTACTCAAAAGTCTGTTAATTTTATACTCATAATAATTAAACATTATAATTCCCATTATAAAAATTATAGAATTTTGACTTCTTATCTAATTGTCACTTATATGATGTCAATTAAGTGCTATTTTAGATTAAAATTAATTTTTTATCAGTTGCTACTTAAAAAAATAATTTAGCTACTGTCGAAAAATAGTTTTTTTTATTCAATTAGCTATTTTGAAAAGTAAATTAGCTACTCGAAAAAATATATGCCTTAATTTACAGCTGACTTGTTTTAAAGTATATGGGTCAATTTTGATAGAAATCCAAATAATAAAAAATATTAGAACTAAATATTATTATTTTAAATAATTTACTTCTAGTATTATAAACAGTCTGATACCGAATACAAGTTATTTTTTCTATTTTATTGAAAAAAAATATTCAAGATTAATCAAAAAAATATATATTTTATTTTATATTTCTCAATTAATAATGACTTTTTTAGTTTTATTACCCCAAATTTTTAATTTTTTACCCCTATTTTATTAAGATAACACCAAAAAATAAAAAAGAAATTAAAAAAATAAAATGACAATTTTATTTTATAATCGACACCAAATTAATTATAAAAATACCAAAATTAATAAAAATGAACTATTTTATTATTTTTAACCCCAAAAATTTAGTCGAATTCAGAGCATACTTACCCCAAAAATTTACTTTTTTCCACATTTATTTGAGCAAGCCCAATATCTTCTTTTAGTCATTTTAGCGCCACATTTATCACAAAACTTTTCTTCGACTTGTTTGATTGAATCAATTCGAGGTATTTTTGATGGATTTTCATTAATAATTGTTACTGATAGAAAGGATACTTTTCAGAATCTGGTATTTTAATATGTTTATCTCATTTAGCAATAGATTGATAGGGTCCTCAGGGTCTTAAAATGGCTGTACTCAAAAATTTAGGTTTTTATCTTTACAGGGACTTTTTATCAAATGTTTTATAAAAAATATTTCATTTTGAATTTTAATCCAAATTGTATTAGAGAAAAAAATTTAAATTAACTTAAATATATTCAACAAATTTTAAACACCCTCATTAAAAGACTTAGTTAATTTTTTTTTTATTTGCCAAAATTTGTATTAATAAATTTTTTATAAGAAATTTTTTTTGATCCGGATCCGCTCTTTAGAATCCGTCTTTTAGGGATAACCTATTTAAAACATGTATGAATTAATTGAGAAAAAAATATTTTTTTGTTATCATTTGTTATTGATCATCTTAAACTGATTTCGAGTTTTAATTTTACCAAAGAATTTTTTCTTTTTCCTTTTATTTCAAAAACTTTTGCGTCAAACATAAATTTCAAAAAAAAAATCTTAAATTTTGCTTCTAAAATTTGGTTATTAATTTAAGATTCCTTTTTTAATTTTTTTTTAAATCTTTATAATCAGATACCTTAAAAAAAATTTCAACAATTAAAAATTTAGTTAATTTTTTTGTTATTAAGAGTCCTAGTCTAAAGATGTCCGAACCAGAAATTATTTATGATTATGCATGGTATCCATATATGAACTCAAGTGATCCGATCACAGCATGGTAAACTCATTATTTTTGATATTATGGATCTTTTTCTTTAAAGCTAATTTTTGGCATCCATAATCTCATGGCCTAAGGTGACACAATCTAAAAATTTAAAAAGTGTTTTTTCAACTTGTAAGGACAACCCGGTCCATTTGTATGATGCATACACAGGCAAAATTCGATGTTCATACAAAGGATACAATCACTTGGACGAATTGGTAAATGCTTATTCAATTGCTTTCAATTCGTCAGCTACCAAAATTTATTGTGGCTACAACAAATGCATCAAAATATTCGACATATCTGTTCCTGGCAAAAATTACCAAGATGTCAAGCTACATGGTACTCAAATATAAAATAAAATAATTATTTAATTTTTTTTCTTCAGACGATCAATACAAAATACCAGGCATAATTTCTTGTCTAGCTTTTTCCAAGACACCCAATGGAATATACGCCGCTGGCTCCTATACAAAATTCAGTAATTAAATAAAAAATATTTTTGTTAAAGTTTATTTTTGTTTTTAAAGTTGGTATATTTGTTGAGTCAACTAATGAACCAGTTTGTTTGATTCAAACCCACAAAGGTGGTCTGACTCATCTAATGTTCTCATCTGATGGAAATAGGCTTTTTTCTGGTGCTAGAAAAGATGCTGAGTTGTACTGCTGGGACATTCGCAATCCTGGAAAGTTATTACAAATTTTTAAGAGAAATGTTACCAATAATCAACGCATTTATTTTGATTTGTATGACAATGAAAAGTATCTAGCTAGTGGAAATAATGATGGAACTGTGTCTTTTTGGAATGGTACTGATTTTGACATAAGTAAGGAGGACGAACCTTTGCTGTACAGTCTGGCTTCTCACGATGACTGTGTCAATGGTGTAAGCTTTCATCCGAGTCTTAATCTGCTGGCAACAAGTTCTGGTGAGCGCAAGATTTATTCAAACTATTCAGACAGTTCGGACGAAAGTGAAAATGAAATTAAAAAATCTGATATATCTCTAAAAATTTGGAAGCATCATCTTTAAAAATAAAATAAGAAAAATAAAGATTTTAATTTTGTAGATTTTATTTTATTTGAAGATTTTGACACTTTAAAAGCTTGTTTATTTATTCAGAATTTACAAAATTTAAATTTACTTAAGATTCTCTATTAAGATAAAATTTTTTTGGTTCATTTAAAAATTATATGATTATTCCTGTAAAATTGCAAAATTTTTCACCAAAAATTAAAAGAAATTAATTTTATATCTACAAAAAATCACGCAAAGGTAAAAATTTACAATAATTATTGCATTAGTTATTTCAAAATGAGTTTAAAAAAATATAAAGATTTAAAATAATTCTTTGCTAAATATAGAACAAAGAAAATAAAGAATTTACGTTGAATATTTCATGCTAATGTGCCAATATTGAATCTTTGCTCTGATAACTCAAATATTTTTTACCAGCAAGAAAAGCTAGTGATAAATACTTAAGAAATAAAAAGTAAACAAAAAATAGAAAGATAACTTCAAAATTGTTTTTTAAACGACTTAAAATAAATAAAATATTTAAATTAAAATTATACTCAGACTTGTACAAAAGTCACGAAAAAAAGTCTCAACAACTCATTAAAAAGTTTAAGTCAAGAATTTGACTTTAAAAATTAAAAAAAAACACGTCTTGTCTTTGTAACTTTAAAGTTATTATTGATTTATTTAAAGAAAATTAATTATTGATTAAGAAATATTTTTAATTAAAAAATATTTTCATTTCATATATTTTATTAAAATAAAGTAGTTAAGAATTTTAGGAATTTTTTATTTAACTTAAAGATAACTTTTATTTAAAAAATGTTTAGTTTTAACTTAAATCTTTAAAAGATCAAAATTACACCGCAAAAGTGTAGTATTTTCTAAATTTTTTACTGTCATTCTTGATCTATGTGGTCTGTTTATATAGCCAGCATATGAAAATGTTCGCTCAATTGGACCAGATGATGCTGGAATTGATAAATATTTTAAAAACCAAAATATATAAATCGGGGAAAATTGATTGCGGTGTAATTTTGATCTTTTAAAGATTTAAGTTAAAACTAAACATTTTTTAAATAAAAGTTATCTTTAAGTTAAATAAAAAATTCCTAAAATTCTTAACTACTTTATTTTAATAAAATATATGAAATGAAATAAATATATGAAATGAAAATATTTTTTAATTAATAATATTTCTTAATCAATAATTAATTTCTTTAAATAAATTAATAATAACTTTAAAGTTACAAAGTCAAGACTTTGACTTGACTTAAGACTTGTGACTTTTAAACAACTCTGATTACACTTATAAAATAAATTCATTATTTGTTGAAAATTTGGTCAGAATGTAAAATTTTATGTAAAAAAAAGCAAAATTAAATTGGATTTTTCTATAGTTGAAAATTTTAAATAATTGATCTTATTCAAAATTTATAAAGCCTAATTTAATCAAAAAATTTAAAAAAGAAATTGACTTAAAAGCAATTTAAATGGCAAAAAGATAAATATAAAAAGATACTTGGAATGGCTTCACTTACAACTCGAAGAGAGTGGGCAGACCTCATTGAGTACTTCAAAAATGGTTTAAGCAAGGTAAATTACCAGACTTGTTTTTATGTCACAGTTTTAAGTCTAAGTCACAAAAATTTAAGTCAAAGTTTTGACTTGACTTAAGACTTGTGACTGAAAATTACCCAAGATCCTATAGTGGTTTTAATTAATTTACGTAATCTTGCGTAAATAGAACAAGGTTTTAGGAACTCGTTGCTCCGCGACTCCGAATATAAAAATGTAAAAATTCTTTTGTAAGTTCAAAATAAAAAAAGAGTAAAATTTATATTCGATTCTTGAATATTTTTAAAAATTAAATATTAAAATGCAATATATTTAAAGAAAAAATTCATTATCTCATTTCATTAAATACCTACGTTTTATTAAACAAATTATTAATAGACTCGCTTTTTAGCTACCATAGAAAAGCCTTTTATTATTATTTTTAATATTAAATGGCACGTTAATGCTAAAAAAGCCTGTTTAAAATATTTTTTTGGTGTTTTTTTTTGTTAACTGATTTCAAAGAAACTAAATAATTATTATTAAAAATTAAATAATTATCTGAAATAGACTCTTTTGAAATTTTTCTTTAAATGATTTAAAGAAAATTTTCATTAACTCATTTCATTCAATACAACACTTGGAAACTCAGGACAAAGCAGCATATAATTTTCTTTGAGATGTAACTTATTGTTTTCTTCAAGAAAACAATCAATAAATTTTTTTTACTAATCTTAGAATCAAAAAAAAATTTTTCCTTTGGTTAATTAGCACTGTTAACTCGGCTCCCTCGAAAAGAAATATCAGCAAAATCAAAAAAGAAATTATTAACGATTTTTTGACTGCAAAAAAATTTAAAGCAATTTATTACATTAATATTGTATTAAGCTCGCTATTTACCTACCATAGCGAAGTTTTCTATTAATATTTTTAATATTAAATAATAAATCAATTAATAAATATCAAATAAAATTACCAAATATTGTCAATATAATTTAAACAATGATTATCAATATTTTTTTTAATTAAAAAATAAAATTTTATTGAGAATTAAAAAAAAAGCAATAATTGTCGATTTTTTGGCCGGAAAAGAATTTGCCTAGTCTATAAAAATTAATTTAATTTTTAATTTCTTTAATCATCTGTAAGCTGGTGAAATCTTAGAATTGATTTTTGTGTGATAAAGTGGAATCTTAGGTAGAATTGCAAGAATTTTTATAAGAACTTTTTAAAATCAAAGAACTTAACATTTTTCTCTTGTTTTTAGATTTCTTTTAGAAGCTGAAATACCTGAAGGTATTACTTTGAGATTCTGATTATTATAGATAGCCTAATACCACACTCAAAGGCATCTAGAATTTTTTTTTAAAAGATCAATTAATTGGATTTTAAAGAATAACTTTTTCAATAAATTTAAAAAAAATTGTTAAATGAAATTTATTAAATTTAAAGAAAATGAATTAGAATAAAATTTCCTTGATTAATTATTTAGAAATCAATGAAGTAAATGCAAAAAAAATCAAAAAGAGATATTCTGTTTTTGGTTTAAAGGCTATATTTAATTTATTGCATCCATCAGTTGAACAGCATGTTGTCTGTAAACCAGTTCCAGAAAATGATCCAGTATTGGATTCAATACAAGTATTTGAACATTTTTTGGTCACAGCCATGTTTCCTAGAGCTGAAGAAATGGCATTTTTTTATAATAAAAAATAATTATCAAAATTTAATTAAATTAGAATTTAAATACCATGCAGAAAGAATTTGATCCAGTGGGACAAGTAACAAGAGAGCCTTGATTTGAACCAGTGCAAGAATCACATTCATAACATTTAAGAGACTCTGATTTATGAAAAAAAAAAAAAAAATTTAATGGTTTAAATTGATTTTTTACCTTTAGGTGTTGTGGCGTTGTCGAATGTTTATTACATCCATAAGTTGAACAACATTTGACCTCCGATGCATTTCCATTATTAGATTCTGTACAGTTACTTGAACATTTTTTTGCATAATATTGCTTTTCTCCAGCAGATAGAATGGTAGTCTTTAAAAATCGAATATAAAGTTTATTTTGATTCAAATTAAATTTTTTTAATTTTAATTAATTTTAATTAATTTTTTTTAATGTACCATGCAGTAAGAATTTGAGTCAGCGGGACAAGTTTCAAAAGAACCTTCGCTAGATAAAGGACAAGATTTACATTCGTAGCATTTTAGTGAATTTGTTTGATAAAATAATCATGGATTTTTTTGCAAATTATAATTTTTTATTCTTTTAAAGTTATTCAGATTAGATAAATATTTATAAATCAAATACTTCAAAAAACATTTATTTCTTTTAAATTATAAATTATTCACCGAATTAAAAAGAAAAGAGAATATTTTTCAACAAAAAATTATTTTCAACAAAATTAAAATACAGTGTATTTAATTTTTTTTGAATTTAGTATGCTTTTTTTTAATCGTCGCTTGAAGAATTTTATTTAAGATTTAAATTAAAAAATAAGCTGCTTGATGTTTTCTCTGATATTTTAATAATTTTTTTTAGAAACGATAATTAACATTTAGTATTAATTTTCTTTTTTTTCAGAAAAATTAAAAAGATTTTTAAATATATATTTTTGAACGTCAGTAAACGTCTCCACAAATTTAGAAAAAAAAATCACAAATTCAGTTAAAATATTACTATTATTTTATTTATTTATTTGTTTTCTGTACCGAGCTAGAGCTCCTTCAGAATAAGTTAAAAATTAAAAAAATAAAATAAACTGAAAATAAAATTAAAGTTAATAAAATGAGATAAAAAAAAAAAAAGAATTAAAAAAAAAGTAAATAAGCTAAATAAATGAAAATTAAGAATATATTAAATTGGAAAAGATTTTTACATGTGGCTCATGTTTAAATAGTTCAAGTTTCAGGAAAAAAAGAAGAAATAGTAAGGTAGCAATTACACAATGGAGTTGGGTAGTCAATATATCTTGATTAGAAACCTTCTTTGTATTCCTTCACCAGTCTTACAACCAATGGAATAGAATGACTCATTCCTGTCCCAACATATCTATCACTCAATTCAAAAAGCCGATTCGAGACTGTTAGTAAATTTAGTTTATTAAAAGCCTCATGATGTACGATGTTGGAGGGAGTATCATATTTTAACTTAAGAATAGATCTGACTGCTGTATTCTGAATTGCTTGTAGTTTTTTGATATTATTTTCTGAAAATGAATTTAAGCAAGGAAAAGAATAGTCTAAAGTTGATCCGACTAAAGATTTATATAGATTTCCTAGTGTGTTCTGATTAAGACCCCATTTTTTGTTTGACAATATCTTAATAATATTTAGCCTTTTATTGCAGCGCTCTTTAATTTCATCTATCAGTATATTAAAGTTTAATTTAGAATCAAATTTAATACCAAGAAACTTGATTTCTTTTTGTCTCTCTATTCTGTTTCCATAAATTTTTAAGTTTAGATTATCACTCTCTTTTTTGTACCTAGAAAAGACTACTGAACACGACTTTTCAACTGATATCTTCATTTTCCATTTAATAAGCCATTGTTCTAGTTCGTTGAGGTATTTATTGATCTTATTTTCTAGGTTCCCCTTTTTGTTATAAATGAAGAATGTAACTAGATCATCTGCGAAAAGCAGAGAGTATTCATTATTTGTTTTGTTTCTTTTAGGGGTGTCATTAATGTATATACTAATTAAAAGAGGACTAATTACTGAGCCTTGAGGAACACCTGCAGTTATTTGATATTCTTCGCTCAGATGGTCATTCACATTTACCTTAAATGTCCTAGAGTCTAAAAAGGATCTTATCCAGTTAGTCAAGTAATGAGGTGGATTTATTTTAATCAATTTAAAAAGTAAACCTTCATTCCAAACCCAATCAAAGGCTTTAGAAATATCAAAAAAAAGGCCGCAGACTCTTTTTTTTCTATTGAATGATTCCACAATTCTTTGAATTAAAAAGAAAAGATAATCTGATGTTAGCCGGTGTTTCCTAAATCCAGATTGCTCCTGGATAAGGAGTGAATTTTGTTCCAAAAAATTGTATAATCTTGAATATACTATGGGTTCCAGTAGCTTTCCTAAACAACTCGTTTTATTTTCTAATTGATAGCCCATATAAATCGATGCTTCGATTGGGAAATGGTCACTAGTCATGTCTTGACTATTTAAGACACTAAAGTCGGTAATTTTCTCAATTAATGAAGATGAAACTAAAAAAAGGTCAAGAATTTCAAAGTAATTCTTATTAAAAATATTGAAAGTAGGATGCTTATCATTGATTACTGAAAAGTCTAACTCGTTGATTATTCTTTCTAATATTATCCCGTTTTCATTTTCCCCTACGCAGCCTATTTGCTTTGTTCTAGCGTTTAGATCACCACCTAAAATGTTGTTTCTACATGTTTTATTAACTGTTTTAAAAAACTCAAAGTTCAGAAGCACATTGGTTGGATTATAAAGACTAAATACAAACAGTTCATTATTCTTTCATAAGTTCATTTTTATACAAAGGAGTTCGGAATTGAATTCCTCGTAAGAAAAATCTTGTATAAATTCGATTCCTTCTTTAATTAAAATAGTTACTCCTCCTCCGTACTTGTTGCGTGGTTTTGTTAAGAACTGATAATTTTGAAAATCAAGATAAATATTTGCCTCACTCAAATCTATCTTTAATTCATTGAGCAAAACAATGTCGGGACATTTTTGAGCTAAAAAATTGTCTAAGAGATGAACACTCCTAGGTAAATGAAGACAATTCCAGTGTGTAATTACTAACCTTGTTTTAATAAGAGGTTTTGTTCTTAAAATTGATTTATTTGTCTTCTTGTTCATTCTAAATCTTCTTCAAAGCTGTTTTGACTGGAAGTTTGCTGAACAACTTCACTGGATGATTGATCTACTTGACTTGTACATTCAGTTGTTGAACTGTTTGAATCAGACTCGAAGGTGTTGTCATTTTCATTTCCTAAGACAACTAATGGCTTCTTTGATTCGTTTTCGGTGAATTCTTTTTCATTTGGATCAGATTCGGAAAATCTCTTGATTTGATTTTTTGTTTGGAAAAAAGCTTCAGTCTCATTCTGATCATTTGAGAGGACATTGACAGGTCTCTGACTTATTGGTAGAAGATCGTTTAAACGGCTTACCAAACTGTCTTCTAACACTGAAGTTTTGAGGTCTTGAGGACTAATTTGTGACATTACGTCATTGAGATTTGATGGCTGATATCCAGGCGTTTTTGGCATCATATTTTCATCATTGTCTTTTTGGTCAGCTTCAATTATTGATTGGGTTTCTTCTTGGTCAATGTAAAGATCATTGTAGTCAATCTTTTTCCTCTCAAGCGACTTTAGCTTTTCAGCAATGGAGCATTTTTGTGTTAAGTGTCCTTTCTGATGACACTTTTCGCATAGTTTTTCTTTGACAGGGCATTTCGCTATGTTGTGCCCTTCTTCATCACAAAAATAGCATTTTTGCTTTTGTCCAAAAATTGACACAAGACACTTTAAACCATACATTATTGTAGGGCCTGACAAGCTTCCTATAATGGTCTCAACTTCTTTTGGAAATGATATTCTTACTCTCCTGACACCATTTTTCCTATCCGGTCTATCTTTATATTTTTCTTCAGTGATGTGTTCAATCTTAAGACCATCAATCCGAACAGCGTTAAAAAAAGTTTCAAGTCTATGATTCTCGAAATCAGAGGGCAAAAAGTGAAACCGAAAAGTACAATACCTTCTGAGATCCGGGACTTTATTTGCATCTTCAAGCCTGAAATTGGTTCCATTAATTTTGATTTCACGATCGAAGATTTGGGTAACATTAAAAGCAGCATTAAGCTCGATTATCCATACTTTGTTTGAAGAAAAATTGTAGACAGATGTGATCGCATCATTTTCCACCTGGTTTAGTACGATATCCAGTGCACCAAATAAGACCTTAAGGCTAATCGGTTTGTCTAACCTCTTCAGATTTAGCTTGGCCGAATTTTTAAATATCCACCGTCGGTTTTGGTTTGCTTTGTTGAGCGACATTGCCAACACACAACTTTCAACGGTTTTTTAACACGTGATGACGCTATTAATTAAATTTGATTTTTCAAACTTGCTAAGCCAAACGACAATTTTATAATTTTATTCTAACGATATTTTTTTTTTACTATTTCATTAAAAAAAAACTAATTCTGTTTTTTATTCACAAAATCAATAAAACATATCTAATAGAGCGAAACTGTCACAAATTAGTATATTAATTCACTAATTAGATAATACCTGCACTAATTTGATAAATATATAACTAAAAAATCCACCTCATTACTTGAATTACCGTAATCCCTCATTTATTGTCCCATGTATTTATTGTTTATAGGTACAAAATATTTTTTTCGTATTTGTACCACGTCACAAATTTGGTTTTTGGTTGTACCACGTCACAAATTTTGTTTTTCGTCAAAATTTTGGACATACTTTTTCTGTTTTATACCGGGACAAAAAATGAGGGATTACGGTAGATCCTTTTTAGACTCTAGGACATTTAAGGTAAATGTGAATGACCATCTGAGCGAAGAATATCAAATAACTGAAGGTGTTCCTTAAGGCTCAGTAATTAGTCCTCCTTTATTTAATATATACTTTAATGACATCCCCAAAAGATAAAAATTATGGAGAAAACAAATGAAATAGCATTCAAATAAGTTGTGAGAAGTGTAACGCAAAAATGTTAAAAAAAGATGTTTTAATTGTCCAAATAAACACAAAAAAAAATAAGTAATTTTTTTATTTTTTTTATGTATTTTTTTTTTCTTAATTAGTGAATTTTTTACTTAATTAGTGAATAAAATTAAAATAAAGTTATGATTTAATTGTATTAGTGTTTTTTCATCTTTTTTTGTGATATTTTTTTATTTTTTGTGTTCTTTTTCTGAAATAAATATAATAAACTGAATTAGTTAATTGTTTATTGATTGTGTTATTTTTTTACTAAATTAGTGAAGATTTTTACTTGATTTGTGGATAGATATTATTTATGCTCTTTATTTTTACTGACATAACAAATCTAATTTTGTAATGTTTTGTTTAGATTAATTTTTGACAATGGTGATCTCAACCCATTTGTCCCGTCTGTCCAAAATTTTCGACCATAGCAGCTTACCCAATCTACGCACTTAACGAAAACAATTTTTAAAACATATTTATTATGGTCGAGACGGACGGTTAGTACTCATCCTTTTGGCGTTTCTTTATTTTAGAACCGCTATAATGCTATGTTTTAGGCAACTTAAAGGTTAAAGTCATGATCAAATGATCGAAACTGAATTGATAATAACCTTATAAAAATAATCTAATTATCTTTTTTCAATTTTTTAAAAATTAAGCAAAATATGCTTACTTTTTTAATTTAAAGAAGCAAACTTTTTTTCTAATTGATCATTTATTGATTCTTTTAAAATTCATATTTGAAAACTTTATAAACAAATTTCAAATCCAGATTAATGTATCCAAATTATGGCTTTAAATGATATTTTATAAATCTTAATTTAGATATATTCACATTGTTGTAGTTCTCTCAATAACTACAACACCGACTCTAGCCAGCTTAAATGTCTATAGTTTCACAGTACAATACTATGATCTCATGCGCTGAGCAAGTCGTTATTATTTAACAGTGTGTAAAATATTAGACATGTGTGATTAGAAGAAAAACTTTGAAATTATTTTGTTTTGTTTTCTCTTTTTTTGTTACTATTTGTAAAGCAAGAAGTGGCCATTTAATTAATAAAGTTATTATTATTATTTAATTACTTTTCTTTATCATTTATGTTATAATTGCGAACCACCAGATCCTAACAGATCCGGAAGAAATTATTTATTTAAGGTTAATAACAATATTTTAATTTAAATATATTACGGCGGAGCAAAGTTAAATTTTGTATTGCAAAATTTTAAAATAAAAATTGAAGTTTTTTTTTAACTTAAGATAAAAATTCATATAATTTTCTATCTAATTAAAGATTAAAAAAATTATGTTTAATAAAGTTTAGTCATTTTTTCATAAAAAATTGATAAATTGTCCCTCTTTATTTAAATCAAAAACTAAAATTTTTTATTTGAAATTTACATTTGATCATGAACATCAATTTGCCTATGTTTTGTCCAATCTTCTTGCTTGAGGGCTAGAATATTCCGAAATCTCTTGAGTCAATAATTTCAGAAATTTACATTTAAATGATTTGTAAAGGGGACAAAGGTAAAAATTTACAATAATTATTGCATTAATTATTTGACAGCGAGTTTAAAATTTAGAATTTAAAATTATGGTGTTGTCAAATTGAAAAAAAATTCTTCATTTTTTATTAAATTAAAATTAAAGTTAAAAAAAAAATATTTGAAAAAATACTGCAATAAAGTGCAACATATTTTGTTCGACATTTTTTACCAAAAATAATTTTTCTCATGTAAAAAATGACAAAAAATCAATGATTTGAATAGATTGAATTGATTTGATCTACTTAAAAAATAAAATAAAATTTTTTTTTTGAGCAAGAAAGTGCAAAAAAATATGTTGCACTAAATTGCAGAAATTTGTCTAATATTTTTATTAAATATAATTTTAATAAACCAAAAATGGAAAATTTTTGTTCTATTTGTTTTTGAAAATTGAAAAAACCTTAAATTAGTCTTTGCTAAAGAACATATTTAAAAAAAATTAAAAGAAATACATAATTTGCAAAGAATGTATGCCAATTTTTAATTTTTGTTCAGATAACTCAAATATTTTTATTTTTCCAACAAGAAAAGCAACAATGCCGGAAATTAAATTGTCACTTCATATCAGCTAATATCAGGAAAAAAATATTTGTTTTAAATTTATTTTAAAAATAGAATTTCAAAATATGAAGATAACTTTCAATAAAAATGTCTTGCTCTTTCACAAATATACATTTTTGACTAAAACATAAAAATAATTAATGTAAATTTCTTTCATTTTTTTCCGAATTATCTTACATATTCGACCAATCTCCATTCTTTTCTTTAATTTTTGGTATAACCTTAAAAATATTTTTAAGAAACTAAAAATTAAAGAATGAATTAGACTGTACTTTTGACAATTTTTCATAAAAGTTTCGTATTTTTTTGGTGTATGAGTCTGAATGAATTCATTAATGGCATTATTTATTTCTTGATTATTTTTGGAAATATTTTTGCTTACAAATTGCTTTAAATCATGCTTAAGATCTTCAATTGGGTTTAATTCTGGTGAATTTGCCTGTATTTTGCTCTGTTTTTCAAATATATTTGTAAATAAATACTACCGTAAATTCTCGAAACTTAGTACATGTAACTAAATCGGATTTTTTAAGTTGTTACATGTAACAAGTACCATCTCGCCCATGTTATAACTTACTCTCATTTAGTTACTTGTAACTAAACCCAAAAATCTAAAATAAACACTGTGTTTAAATCGAATATTCAATTTTTATTACATGGTCTAAAACTAGAGGTTTGACTTTTGGTACGTCTCTTAAAATTAAAAAAAAAATTCTATTTAGAAAAATATTTTTCTTTATTTTAATTATTGGTACGTCTCTTAAAATTAAAAAAAAAAAAAGATTTTTGTCGATTTAAAATTGATTTAAAATTAAAAAACTAGTGTTTGGTACTGTACTAAAAATTAGAATGTAACCACTAAATCAAGGAATAATAATTCAGCTGCTATTCACACCCCACAAGCTGCTCCTAAAAGACCACGTGGGAGACCAAGAAAGAATGTAAACAAAGAAAACATTAATTGACTATATAATTAATTTATTTCGATCTTTTTTCTAATTTTTAGTACAGTACCAAACACTAGTTTTTTAATTTTAAATCAATTTTAAATCGACAAAAATCTTTTTTTTTTTTTAATTTTAAGAGACGTACCAAAAGTCAAACCTCTAGTTTTAGACCATGTAATAAAAATTGAATATTCGATTTAAACACAGTGTTTATTTTAGATTTTTGGGTTTAGTTACAAGTAACTAAATGAGAGTAAGTTATAACATGGGCGAGATGGTACTTGTTACATGTAACAACTTAAAAAATCCGATTTAGTTACATGTACTAAGTTTCGAGAATTTACGGTATGTTTTATCGTGTTTTATTATAATTTTAAAAACAATTTTGAAAATGCATTGAAAATGTTTGAGATGTATTTTATTTTAAAAATATTTGGAGAAATTTTTGCAATGTCGCTCTATTGAAATTTAATATAGTGTTTCAAACATATATTATTTAGTTTTAAATGATTTTACAAGAAATATTTATTCTTTTAGAAATTTTAATAAAAGACTAATTATTCATTAATTTATTCAAATTAATCAAAAATTAAGCTCTAATTGTCAAAAAACTCAGATTAAAAATTATACAGTGTAATTTTTAGTTCTTTCCTTAAATTTAAAAAAAATTATGGTCACATAATTGAAAATTAATGACTAAAATTTAAAAAACTTGCGAACACAGCACAGTAACAACACCATTAACAACAGAACAGTCATTGGAGCCTCTTTTATTAGGGAAAAATTATAGAAAAGAAAAAGTCAGGAACATGGAATAAAAGCAGAAAAAAGAAAATTTAATGACTAAAAAAAATAATTTTTTAAATTTCAAAACAAACTTCATTTGTATGTTTTTTATCTATTTCTATCGAAATTGTGGGAAAATATATTTTTTTAGCAATATTTAGCATAAAAATCAAAATTTTTCCATTATAATTAATTTTTGCTCAAAAAAAGATAATTTCTGCAAAAATAGATTAAACAAAAATATTTCCTTTTTTGATAAATAAATATAACTAAAATTAAAATTATTTAAAAAAATTCTGTTGCATATTTTTGCCAAAAATGAATCATTAATTTTCTGTTTTATTTAGTATCAAAAGTCATTTTAAATACTTATTATTTTTATTATTATTAAATAATATTGATGTTTTGTTTTGTTGTCTTTTTTTAACATAAAAAAATATTTTAGTTAAAAAAGGTAAAACAAAGTATGCAATGAATTATGTGAACCAGAATGGGAATATTTGAAAAATTTTAAAATTATGTAAAGAAAAGATTTTTAAGAATTCAAAGTAACACTTTTTTTAGCAGTATAAATCATATTTTTTGAAATCTGTTCATCTAACTCATCGATATTGGTAAGAAAACTTAATTTTTTGTTTAGAGACCTAAGTAGATTTGAATACTGAACTTATGTTATACTAAATATGTGCTTCAACTGCATTAAGATTACCACTAGAATAAAGTGTCCATATCTCTTTTAGATATCCAGAAAAAGTTCAAAAGAAAGTACGCTATTTGGCGCATAATGAAAAGTAAAAGCAAAAGCTTGAGTGTTATTAAATCTTATCTAAATACAGAGAATGTGTGGACAGTATTTATCAAATGAATTAGTCGGCTTATACTAAATTTATTCTATATCTCAAATTTTGTCATTTTACACATTTTTTTAATATTGTCTTAACTTTTTAACAAATAATTTGAACAATTTTTAGATTAAGGAAACTTTTTTAAGTTGAGTGAACTATTAGTTCACTAATTTTCTGAATTTATATTTGAATTTCACAGGATTAATTGAAATTCAAATTAAAATCAAAAGCCAAATCTGAATTCATTATGATATATATATAAAAAATAAAAAAAAAAAGAAAGATTTTAATGAATGGAATAGTTTTTGAAAGGAAAAAAATGCATTTAATATTGTTTAACAAGAAAAAAATCGTTACAATTTCAATACTAAAATGAATTTTGAAAAAAAAGGCATTTTATCTTTTCAAAAATTGATATTTTTAATTTGAAACACAACAAATTAAATAATTTTTCCAAAAAATGAGTCTAAGACCTTTAATTAAATAAACATTTCTATATTAATTCTTTTTGCTTTAATTAGTTAAAAAGGGGGAAAATTCGATGCAAATAAAGAATTTATCTTTATTAAATTTAATAGAAATATGTCTAAATATAATGTCAGTGATTAATTATTTAGAAATCAATGAAGTAAATGCAAAAAAAATCAAAAAGAGATATTCTGATTTTGGTTTAAAGGCTATATTTAATTTATTGCATCCATCAGTTGAACAGCATTTTGTCTGTAAACCAGTTCCAAGCATAGCTCCAGAATTGGATTCAATACAAGTATTTGAACATTTTTTGGTCACAGATTTGATTCCAAGAGCTGAAGCAATGGTACTCTTTTATAATAAAAAATAATTATCAAAATTTAATTAAATTATTATTTAAATACCATGCAGAAAGAATTTGATCCAGTTGGACAAGTTACAAGGGAGCCTTGATTCGATCCAGTGCAAGAATCACATTCATAACATTTAAGGGACTCTAATTTTTGAAATAAAAATAAAAAATTTAATTGTTTAAATTAATTTTTTTACTTATTGGTGTTGGTGTTGTCGAATGTTTATTACATCCATCAGTTGAACAACATGTTGTCTGTAATCCAAGTGCTGTATTTAACTCAGTACATGTATTTGAACATTTTTTGGTCACAGCTATGTTTCCTAGAGATGAAGAAATGGCATTCTTTTATAATAAAAAAAATTATTAATATTTGATTAAATTATTATTTAAATACCATGCAGAAAGAATTTGATCCAGTTGGACAAGTTACAAGGGAGCCTTGATTCGATCCAGTGCAAGAATCACATTCATAACATTTGAGAGCATTTGTTTGATCAAATAAAAAGCCTTTTTAAATATTAAATTTTTTAAATTAATTGACAACAATATGTTTTATACAAATCAAATTTTATCAATCAACTTATATAATTTTGAATTTTATATAATCAAATTGTATAATTTCTTAACTTTTTTATTTTTTTTTCAATCTTAAAAAAATTCTGATTTAATCTCCTTTTTTATCTTGTTATTACAATTCATTCAAATAAAAAAATTATTTTTTGAATATATTTAACTTTTTAAAAGATAAAAAATTAATTTTATGATTGCGATAAAATATAAAGCGAATTAGTATTGAAAGCTTTTTTTGAATATTGAAAAAATCTGAAAAAATCAAGTCAAATTTACAAAAATTTTTATAAGAAAATTTAAGTTCAAAAATATCCTCAAAATAAACCATATATTTTCTTTGTGTCTAAAACGCAATGTCAATTCAAAAATAGAAAAATTGAATGGTTGAATAAGTTGAAAAATTTTAAAGTTCAATATTAGAATAATTGAATAGTTGAAAAATTGAAAAGTTTTATCAGATTAAAACTTAATTAAATGTATAGTTAGAATAAAAAAATTAATCAAAAAATGGTAATTGAATAAAACAAAAAATTGTCGATTTATAGATGGATATTTAAATGCTTACCTTGAATTATTGCTATTAAACACAAGAGTTTTATTACCAATCTCATTTTAGAAAAATTTTGACAAATTACAAGCTTTTAGTGCCATTTATATATGTGTTATTTTGCAATCTTACTTTGCAAATATTAAATGAATTTTTTTTATATATAAGTTAACCACACCAGATAAATATTTTTTTATCCAATTATTTAAATATTTAATTTTTCTTAAAATTTTATAATGATTGTTTTTTTAATGAAAAATTTATTTTCAAAAAAATTTCAAAAAGTAAACAATTTATTAGACTCTATTTATTTTAAAGACTTTTCTAATAATCTTCACTGGAAGAATTTTTTTTAAGATATTAAAAGAAAAAATCTTAGTTTATTTCCTGAAGATTTAATAATAATTAGTAATATTTTTGGTGATTATTTTTAGAAAAATAAAACGATTTGTTGATTAAATATTTAATATCAGATTTTTAAATATTTGTTCTTTCTGATGAAATAATTTAAGTAATTTTGCAAATTTTCTTATGAATCATTTTTCTTCATCATCAATAGAAACTATTATTATTATTATAATTACATAAATACGCCATGAAAAGTAAAAATAAATATTTAATAAAAGAGATAAATGGTTCCCACAAACCAAAAACTTTTTAACATCCTATACAAAACTCTTTAACATCCTTTAAAATCCCTACAAAACACAATTTTTTGTGCCGAATTCAAAAAAAATAAAATAATTTCTACATATTTCACCAAATAACTGGGTGAGGTTTAAAGTCAAATAAAAATCTGGTAAACTCATACGAAAAAAAATTTTTTTTGCCCAACTGAGAAAATCATAAAAACGACTTTTATTTCTGGGAAAGTCATTCAAAAAATTCTTCAATCTGGTAAAGTCATATAATACTCGGGTAAAGTCAAACAAAATTTTTTTTTTTTTTTTTTCAAATTTTATAAGTATTTTGCAAGCGTTTAATTTTAATTTTTCAAATTTATTATTCAGGTTTTTGATATGTTGCCAGTGTTGGGTATTTTTTAAAAATGCGTAAAGCTCCATGCTTATTTCCCAAAGTTAGTAAATTTGGCAAAATGTTGTTGAAAGACTGTGAAAGAGTAATTAAATCAAAAAAACTTGAATTGTTAAATGATTCAAATGGTTCAAATGTTTTATATATTTTTAAGTGTAAAAATAAAAATGGAGATATTAATAATGTAGAAATAACAAATGAGTACTGTAGTTGTATTGAATGCAATAAATGCTCTTGTTCATCCTATATGGATAAAGGTATATGTAGCCCTACTTTGGTTGACTGCGTTATGATAAAAAAAATACAATGGTTTAAATTTGGAATCAAAATCTGTAAATACATATAATGTAATCTGTAAATATATAAATCAAAAAAGAAGGTAGGAAGATATAGCTTAGCTAAGTTTTGTTTAAAAAAAGACTTAAGTTTTTCGTTTATTTCTGTGTCACTTTTTTATCTGAAATATAATTAATAATCAATAAATTTTGTATTAAAAAAAAATTTTGTTTGACTTTACCCTAGTATCATACGACTTTACCAGATTTAAGAATTTTTTTCATGACTTTCCCAGAAATGAAAGTATGACTTTCTCGGTTGGCCAAAATAAAATTCTTTTCGCATGAGTTTCCCAGATTTTTATTTGACTTTACCCTTTACTCCAAATAACTGGTTAACACAAATTTTTTGTGGTGACAAATAATTTTAAGAATTTGTTATCTAATTTATTCAAATAGTGTTTATAAAATTATTATTTTTTTTTATTTAAAGATTATTTTAAGGCCGTTGATCGGCCAATGCCAGCACACTGTTAAATAAAGCGTGCAACACCGCAAAATTAAGAATAAAACAGTAAATTAATATAAAAGTAAATGAGAAAATTGATACAAAAGTAAAAAAAAGATAAAGTCAATAAAAATAGTTTTGTTAGAATTTTAGTATTTCAAAAACTTTCTTTGCTATGGATCTTCGATCCTTCGTATTAAATATTTTCTTTAGTTCTAAAATCTGCTCGTCTTCTCTGTCATACCTTATTTTGTCTTTGATCATATATTTTCTTGTGGCACATGCCTCTTCTATAGTTGTGCTTGAGTTAAAGTCCAATATATTTGTTATCTCGTATACTTCACTTACGGTATCATCTGTGATGTTTATACCTTCCATGTATCGTAATAGTTCGCTGGTTAGTCCATTCGAATTCAATCTTAAGAAGAAATCTATTTTGACGAGATTTAACTTGTGTTCCATTGGTTCAATATTCATAGCGTGGAATAATTTTGTTGTCCTGCATCTGTTTGATATTTCCATCAAGTTCTTGACTATGTTTCCTTCGAAGCGCTTAAGATCATTTATTTCAGTCCGATTTAGGTAAAATGCTTCAATACCGTATAGGAGAATCGGTCTTTTATAAGTTTTATATAACTGGCCTTTCATTATCGGATGTATATGCGGTGTGTGAAGCCCGATAACCTTTAATTTATTAACGGCTTGATATACTAGACGTTTACGTCTTGCTAGGTGTTCGGTGATCCGATTAACTTCGCTAATTTCAACTCCCAGATATTTCATTCTTAAGACCCTGTTTATCAGTGTACCGTCCAGTTCCAGCTCGTCTTGCCAAAGGTCAACATTTAGTTCGTTCGATTTTCGTTTCAGCTTACTATTAAATACCATGAAGACTGTTTTAGTTGGATTGTATTTAATACAGTTTCGTATGCCGTATTCCTGGCCGTTTATAAAATTATATATGAAAAAAATTAAATATCAAATTAATGAAAAAATTAAATTAAAATCTATTTTAAGGAAAACCAATTTCTAGCTAATTACTAATTAAGCTAGTACGGACCTTTTTTAGGTCTATTAATGCAGCTTCTTTTTCGTTTTATTTTTTTGGATTGTTTAATCTCCAAAAATTCGGAAATTTTTTTTTATTACATAAAATCATAGACATTTTATTATCTAAAATATTTAGTGGCAGATTTTAATAGATATTAAAAAAATTTGTGCTGAAAATTTATTCTTTGTGGAGAAAACTTTTTGATTTGTGGGTGACAGTTTTTTGTTGGTGGGGAATAGGTAGACCCTTTAATAAAATCAAAAAAAAGATAGAATTATAAAAGGAGAATTAAGGTATTGTGATGTTTACATTATTACACTTGGGTCCGTTATCTAATCTCCCTGTATTAGGGCTATTAGAGCAGCTTTCCGTGTTCCTTCTTAGCGTAAATCAATCATGGTTAAGTAAGTTAGTTTAAAAAAATTTTTAATAGATACTTTTTGATATTTTATTTTTTTATATCTATTCAGAAATTTTTTTTTTTAATTTTTAGCAAAGCATAGCTAAAAATCAAACAAACTAAATTTTTCAACTTTTTTTAAATAAAACTGTCATTTAACTTAAAAAAAAATATATTAAAGATAATTAAATCAACAAGCCTTCAAGTGCTGGTCCATAAATACTTTTAAGCAGCTGTATGTCTCATTTGTTAGACCACATTTGGAATATGCTGCAGCAGATTGGAGTCCATGTACTAAAATAGACTCGAACATTTTGGAACGAGTGCAAAGACAATCTACAAAATTAGTGTTTAGTTTAAGAAATCTGGATTATGATAAAAGACTTTCTGTGTTAGGATTGACGACACTTAAGACAAGACGAGATCGAGGAGACCTAATTGAAACCTTCAAAATAATGAGCTGTTTCAGCGCAGTTGAATGGCAGAATCCGTACATTAAAAGCCATGCTCTAACAAGCAATGGTCCAGCTGGTGGAATCTGAGGACATCAAAAAAGATTGACCAAGCAAAAGTGGTGAATGCTCGATACGAATTACCGATAGAGGTTGTAAATACAAAATCTAAAAATGAATTTAAAAACAAATTAGATAACTTTTTGAAACAAAAATAATTAATTTTTTCTTATTAACAAAATCTTTTTAAGACATATTTTAAAATCAGACATCTAGATGTCTGATTTATGGTAGCTACCATACAAAGGCTAGATATATCGTTGCTCCGCAGTTAGTCTGCTGTATTTTTATTATTATTATTATTATTAGATTTCCTGAAGATCTTTTTTGTCTCGAATAAGTCGATTTCTTGGTAAAACAAAAAATTTTACAAGAAATTAAAGAAAAAAATTTATTTTAAAGTTTGATTAAAAATTTTTCAAAAAAAAATTTACTAAAAACAAAATTTAATCTAATAAATTCAAATTATCTCTTAATTTTTGAAGAAAAGAACAGATAAGCTTTTCAAGATGCTTAGCCTTGGCTGCGGCGACCTTGACAATTTCGGAATGATCAGGATCGTGGTCATCGTAATCGATGGGAGCCATATCGGTGATTATGGAACAGGCCAGAACTTTAAGCCCACAATAAGCGGCAACAATGGCCTCATGAGAAGTTGACATGCCCACACAGTCCATTCCAGATGCCAGACAAAACTTTGAATCAGCCACAGTCTCATATGACGGACCACCTATTGTTCCATAAACCCCTTCATTGATCGGTATATTCAGCTCCTTGCTGCATTCTTTGAATAGATCACGCAAATTTTTTGTATACAATTTATTAATGGGTACAAATCGCGGACCAAACCGGTCGTCATTGACCCCTATCAAGGGATTTTTCAGACTAAGTAGAGGAAGACTCATGTGATCTTTGATCAGCATAATATCACCCACATTCAAAGATCGGTTCAGACCACCGGCAGCATTTGTTAGGACAACCATTCTACATCCAAGCATTTTGAAAATTTTAATCGGCAGAGTACACAATGCCATGGAATAGCCTTCAAATGGATGAAAACGACCCTGCATACACACCACTGGCATTCCGGATAAATTACCAAAAATTAAATTTCCCTTATGGCCCAAAACTGGAAGAAAATACAAAAATTTGTCAATAAGAATTTTTTTTATTTTAATGCAAAAAAAATAAACCAGTAGTTCTTGGAAATTCGGGTATTTCACTGTATGGTATGAACACTGCATTCTCTAGCAAATTGCCAATATCACCCAGACCACTGCCGCAAACAATGGCCACTTTTGGCTCAAAGTTAACTTTGTTCTTGATCAAGTTGGCCATGGATTCGCATTTTTCATATGTGTAGTAGGCGTTTGTGATTGCTTCATGGTTTATAAACTCTCTAGGTAAATTGAATTCTTTCATAAAAGATTGACTAACTTTTGCGGCTGTTTCGTCCATTTTTTTTCTGAAAAAATTAAATCAAAATTTAAAAAAATCTGCTAAATTAAGAATAATTTATTAATTTATTTTAGACATTTTTTGAAGATGAAAAAGAAAAAATTTAAGACAATGAATTGAAATTTTGGATTTAAAAAAAATAGTATTCAATTAAATAAAATACAAATTCAAAACAAAAATTTACATACATATGTCATGCCAAAAAAGTTAAGCTAAATTTAGTTGTAACCATATTTGACAATTAAAATTTTTTTTGCTCGATGTTCCAAAAAATCACGATTTACTTGACTTGAATTTTTTTCTTAGGTCCACTTTAATTTTGACTTTGGGAAATTTTAAAGTCAAAAAAACTCTTGAATAAATATTCTTTAAAATTTGTTTTTTAAAAAAAAAAAATTTATTTCAGCACACATTCATATCATAAAATCTCCAATTTCAGTTACCAAAAATTATGACCAAAATTGAAAATATGTTAACAGCGACGTCCAACTGCACAAAATGAATACATCCTAAAAAATCTCAATAATAGAATCGTTATATTTTATTTTTAATGTTTGTGTATTTTTTTTAATCTGATTAATATAATTAACTAATTTTAGAAATAAATAATTAAAAAAATTATTTGTATTTTTAGCATGAATAGACAATGAGATTTAGCTATCAAAAAACCATTTTACTTTTTGTACTTTTTGTTCGATGTCAAAATTTTATTTAAACTATTTATTAATTAAAATCTTTATTTTAATTATCAAAAATACAGAAAATAAAAAAAATAGCAGGGTTAAATAAAATAATTAACAGGTACAAAATTAAATCTTTTTTAAAAATTAAAAAAATTTGTAAAAAAAATGCCGAATTTCTCTAATTTTTTGTGCATTTATGTTTTTAGAACTTTTTATGTAAAATATTGAAAACTTATCTTATAAGAAAATAAGGTTATTATTTACTATTTTTCTTAAATTTTTGTAAAAAATAAAATAATCGGAACACCACTGTATATTCACTTAAATTATTTGTTCTTAAGCTATTTTTATATAATGAAAGTTGTTAAGAAAAGAGGGAATATGAATTATCAAGTAAAAATTTATTTTAAAAAAGTTGAAAAAAAGCTGATCAAATAGAAAATGAAAATTTCAGCTGAAAAATGTAACTTTATAATTTAAATTAATAAAAATCAAGTTTAAATCCTTAGCTTAATATTTTTTTAATTTTTTCTTCTGAAAGAGCTTTTGCTTAATGGATCCCTGAAAAATGGATTTGAATAAAAACATTTTTGTCTAAAGTCTTGTCCTCTTTTCTTTATAAATAATTAATCGTCGATTGAGACTCTGAATACATCTAGCTAACGAACATGATAGAATCTAGGTAGATTATTACTTCAAACACATTCAAAAAAATTAAGTAACTGGGCGTATTTTTAAAGTAAATTTGCACACTTAACAAATAATTTTAAAATTTGATGTTGAAATAATCTTTTTATTTATTTTTAAATCTGTTCGAGACAAAGCTTTTTATATTAAAAAAATGGTGATAAATACAATACAATCGAATTAAAAATGTATCTTATTTAATAACTTATTTAAATCATTAATAAAATAAGTTTAAGACAAAATAATTTTATTTTAGTGTATCGTTTTTATCATTTTATACGACTATAAGATTCTTGATTTTTTAATCAAAAAATTTTTTGAATGACTAGAATTGGTTTTAATTATCTATCTATAAAAAGATCCTTAAATGTCTAAACATTTGAATCAGCAAAAATGCTTAATTTCATCTCTTTATCATTTGATTAAATAACTAGAAAAATAATTTTCTTATATCAATTTACAGAGATAAAGCTTTTTTTAAATATTTATTTTATCTCATTTATTTTATCTCAAAAATTAGTAAAAAAGAGCATTTTTCATACTTTTAAACTCTATGTACAGTTGTTTGCTGCTTTTCTCTTCATGGAAATACCATTGATATTCCAGGTAGATCAATCACCATATTTGGATTCTCAAACTCCAATTACAACATTTAAATTTTATTTGTATCTAATCTTTGACATTGACAAACGAAAGTGTAAAAAGATTTTAACAAAGATAGTTTATTATCTAATCATTTTTTAAAATTGCAAAAAATAAAATTCAAATAAAGTTCAATTTTTTTTAAAATAAAAATACATGTACCTGAAAATTTAACTCGAAAAACAAATAGAATTTAAAATCATTTTAAAATTCTAATTAAATTGGTTTAAGTTTAATTAATTTTACAATTTTTTTACGTATTTGAATAATTCTTGTTAGACTCAAAAAAATAAAGTTTTAAAAAATCTTTAAATTATACGAAATTAATGAAATCAGAAACATGCAGAAGAAATTCTGAACTAGAACTCTGTGTAAGTGGTAATGCTGATAGTAAAACACCCTTGAAGATAATCTAAAGAATTGATCATAAGCTAGAAAAAAACCAAGCTGAAAATTTAAAGATAAAATTACAAAAAATGATTCAAAAAGAAAAGGTTAGGTAATAACTTATAAAAATTCCAGTTTCTGATTTTATCACTTTTTCTCCTTGATGATTTCATTTTAAAAAAAATTTTAAAAATTCTTATTCTGTTCAATAATATTGCTTTAATGACTAAATTTTTATACGTTACTTTTTTTTTTGTTTATGTGCTTATAATTTTTTTTTATACTATAGTTTTTTTAAAACGTCAAATATATTTTTTTCAATAATCTATATAAATCTTATTGATTCTTAATTTTTTGTCTTTTTTTAACATAAGAAAAATTATTTTAGGTAAAAAAAGTGCAATAAAGTATGTTGCACTATGTTACAATATTTTTTCTAATATTTTTTACTAATTTCAATTTTAATTTACTAAAAAAAGAAGTATTTTTGTTCAATTTGTATTTGAAATTCACAATGCCCATGGGACTTAAACTTAAATTAAATAAATTAATACATTTAAAAAAAATAACATCTAAAAATAATAAATCTTAAATATTTTTTTTTTTAAAGCATGAGACTAGAACCATCATAAAAGTCAAGTCCCAAATAAAAATCCAAGTAATGAAAAAAAAAGTCCAAGTACGGACTTTTGATTTTTTTTTTAAATTAACTTAAAAAATAATAATTTCGGTTGACCACAGATGCTTAACATGTGTGATGATCAGGACCAAATGATCTTTTTGCCGTTCCAGGTAGTTATTGTGGCGGCCTAGTTAGTGTCAAAGTCCAGACTTGGACTTTTGAAAATAAATAAAAAAAATCCAGACTTGGACTTGACTTGAGACTTGTGACATTTATACAACTCTTATAAAATAAAAAGTTAACTGTTTCAATTTTTATTGCCAAATAAATGTAAATAAAAAATTGACAAATAAAGAGAATGGAAAATAAAAAAAATTAAATAAAGTTTAAATAAAAAAGGTCGTAATGATCTGTTTAAATGTAAAATAAAAAAAAAATAAATAAAATTCTTTGGTTTGAACTTTTGAAAAAAAAAGTCCGAACTTTGACAAGAGACTTGTAACTTTTAAACAACTCTGTTAAAAAAAAATGAAAAAAGTTAACTTTTTCAACCTTTTCTCAAAATAAAAGTGAACAAAAAAAATAATATTTAAATGAAAAATAAAAAAAAAATTAATTTATTAAAACTATCTATATTTGATTTCAAGCTCAAATGGAGACCGAATCAAATGTGTTAGAGTTTAAAATTTGGTATTGAGTGAAAGCTAGTACAATTTTTCCCTTAAAAAATGGTGATTTTTTCTTGGTTTAAACTAAATAGCGGCATTGTGAATTTTGGTACAAAAATAAAAATCAAAATATTAAAAGTGTCAAAGCTTAAGTTCTGATGGACCAAAACATGTTCTGTAAATTGTAGCAACTAATTCATCCTATGTACCACCAATATACTGATTCTGCAAAACTCTGCAAAATTCAAAACACTGTGAATTTTGGTACAAAAAACAAAAACAAAATATAAAAAACGCCAAAACTTTAATCTGGACCGACTAAAACATGTTCTGTAAATTGTAGCAACTGATACATCCTCTGTACCACCACTTAAAGTTGAGTTGGATTTTTAATATAATATCCCAAATTCACAATTTTCTGAATTTTGCAGATTAAGCATATTGTTGGTACAAATGATGTATCAGTTGCTACAATTTACAGAATATGTTTTGGTCCATCAGATCTTAAGCTATTGCACTTTTAATATTTTGTTTTTGACTTTAGTACCAAAATTCATAAAGCCCTAAATAACTGTATTCAATTTTAATTTCAAGACTTCTCTACAAGGGTATTCTAAAAAAAAAATATTCTAAAAAAAAAAAAAAAAACTTTTTCAATTTTTATTTCCAGCAAAAAAGTAGACAAAAAAAGAAAAAAAAATTTTTTTATAACTCTATTTTCATTATTGCCCACCACTCATCTCTATTCATTTTCAACATCCTTGCATTTGTCCTTATTCTTCTTTTTTTTATGCTTTTTAACATTTTGTTCATCATGTCCATTCTCTTCCACTTCCACCTCCATGCTCTCGGCCTGCTCGGGCTTATCATGCTTTCTCTTTTTGGCCGGCGCCTCTTGCCCATTCTCCTGCTGCTCTTTGTCCAGCGACTTGTCCAGCTGTTTCAGCCAATCTCTGGGAGTCTTGTCATTCGGCTTGCCATACTTGTCCAACAAACCATCTTTGATCATCACCTTCTTCTTTGAGGCAACAGGCCCGAGGCCCCACTTGCGCGGATACGTGTCCCTCTCCATAATCACCCTCTTTATCTTTGCCACCACGCCATGGTCACACGTGGACATTACAGCAGTGGTCATCAGAGCAATGGCCAGCGCCACCGCCTCTCCCTTCGTAGTCACTATCACAATCTCTTGGTTCACCTCGATGCCATCCTCGTACCTGAGCACACCTGGCAGCAGTATTTTGGCACCATAGCAGACAGCGTTCACCGCGCTGTCCTTCATGATAATTCTTTTGTGCGAGGTAAGCAGGGCTTCCAGCGGTTTGATGGCGCGTCTCAGGTAAGACTCGTCCTTGAAGTGGTCATAGGCATATTGGGCGTCCATGACGTCATGCATGCTCACCATGTCATCTCTCTCCGACTGAATGCCGGACCTGGGCCTTCTCAGCTCTTGCATGATGGCGCCAGTTCCCAACAACAGGCCCAAATGAACACACAGTGTACGTACATACGTACCGGCCTCGCAGCTCACCCAGAAGATGGCCAGCTGCTTTTTGGCGTCGAATTCCACCAATTTGGACTCGTAAATGGTTCGAATTCGAAGATTGCGCTTGACCGCAGCAATGACTGGTGGTCGCTGGAACAGAGCACCGCTCAGGGTCTCCAGGGCCTGGCAGACTTTTTTCTCGTTCTCGACCGGGTTGTGGAACCTCACAATGCCCACGTACTCTTTGCCAGCTGATTGCTGAGACTTGGCGAGGCGTGTTGCGCGCTCTATGCACACTATTAGACACCCGGACACCTTGGGGTCGAGGGTGCCCGAGTGGCCGGTCTTTTGGACGCGCAGTATCCGCTTTATCCAAGCGACCACTTCGTGCGATGATGGGTTGACCGGCTTGTCCAAGTTGATGCAGCCTGCTTTGACGTACTCGTCGATGGGACGGTTGAGCGGCGACCAGCCGTTTGGCAACGGGGTGTAGTGGTTGGTGCGGATGTTGAGCTTGTCAAAGTTTTTGAGCAGCAAGGGCCAGTCCTGGGCGTTCAAGGTTCCTTTTTTGTTTGATGATTCCAGCACATGGTTCTTTTCAAGCTGAAGCTTCTGGCAAAGTGAGTAGAAAAGTTTTGGTTAGTAAAAATTTTGTTTATTTTATTTTTTAGATGGGTTTGTTTACTGCTATTTTTTGGTCACTCGGCATACTGGATCACTTTGTTGTGAATTTGTTTTTTATTTTTTATTTTCTTATTTTATTCAAATTTTAGTTGGAGAAAAATTTTAAGTTGAAGCATGTGCGTTTTAAATTTTTTTTTTTTCATTCATAATTTTTTTTTGGTAATTATTCAGAGCTAGGTGATCGAACGCCAGTACCTGAATGGTATGGTCTAGTGTGTGCCTGGATTTTTGTTCGAAAGGATTTTTTGTTTTTTTTTTGGTGTTTTAAATTTTCAAAATTATTTTAACATTTGTTTAGAGCTTTTTCAATTTTAGTCTGAAAAATTTTTTTTTTTTTTTTTTTTGATCAGGGTTCAAATAAATCATTTACAAATTGAAAAGAAAAAAATTTATCTAATTCTAAATAGTAATTTTGCATAATTTGAAATAATTTATTTATGAAATTGAAATTTTTTTATTTAAGGATTTTTTTTTTCAAAGCTTAATTAAATCATAAATCTTTAATTTACAAGAGCCTTCTATTTTTTCTTCTTTTTATAAATTAACTTTTTTATTTGTAGAAAAAAAGTGAAAAAAAAACAAAAAAAATGAATAATGTTAATAAACAAAAATTATAAAGAAGTTGTGACAAACACAATTTTAATTTTGCTTAAAATACTTTTTAATGATGGCAATTAAAAAAACTTTTTATTAATTTGTGTTTTTCTTTTTTAATTTTTTTTTGATTTTAAAGTTTTCAAAATTATTTTAACATTTTTTTAGAGCTTTTTCAATTTTAGTCTGAAAAATTTTTTTTTATTGTTATTTTTTGTTTTTTGATCGTGGTTCAAATAAAATCATTCACAAATTGAAAAGAAAAAATTTTATCTAATTCTTAATAGTAATTTTGCATAACTTAAAATAATTTATTAATGAAATTGAAATTGTTTTATCTAAGGATTTTTTTTTCAAAGCTTAATTAAATCATAAATCTTTAATTTACAAGAGCCTTCTATTTTTTCTTCTTTTTATAAATTAACTTTTTTATTTGTAGAAAAAAAGTGAAAAAAAAAACAAAAAAAATGAATAATGTTAATAAACAAAAATTATAAAGAAGTTGTGACAAACACAATTTTAATTTTGCTTAAAATACTTTTTAATGATGGCAATTAAAAAAACTTTTTATTAATTTGTGTTTTTCTTTTTTAATTTTTTTTTGATTTTAAAGTTTTCAAAATTATTTTAACATTTTTTTAGAGCTTTTTCAATTTTAGTCTGAAAAATTTTTTTTTATTGTTATTTTTTGTTTTTTGATCGTGGTTCAAATAAAATCATTCACAAATTGAAAAGAAAAAATTTTATCTAATTCTTAATAGTAATTTTGCATAACTTAAAATAATTTATTAATGAAATTGAAATTGTTTTATCTAAGGATTTTTTTTTCAAAGCTTAATTAAATCATAAATCTTTAATTTACAAGAGCCTTCTATTTTTTCTTCTTTTTATAAATTAACTTTTTTATTTGTAGAAAAAAAGTGAAAAAAAAAACAAAAAAAATGAATAATGTTAATAAACAAAAATTATAAAGAAGTTGTGACAAACACAATTTTAATTTTGCTTAAAATACTTTTTAATGATGGCAATTAAAAAAACTTTTTATTAATTTGTGTTTTTCTTTTTTAATTTTTTTTTGATTTTAAAGTTTTCAAAATTATTTTAACATTTTTTAGAGCTTTTTCAATTTTAGTCTGAAAAATTTTTTTTTATTGTTATTTTTTGTTTTTTGATCGTGGTTCAAATAAAATCATTCACAAATTGAAAAGAAAAAATTTTATCTAATTCTTAATAGTAATTTTGCATAACTTAAAATAATTTATTAATGAAATTGAAATTGTTTTATCTAAGGATTTTTTTTTCAAAGCTTAATTAAATCATAAATCTTTAATTTACAAGAGCCTTCTATTTTTTCTTCTTTTTATAAATTAACTTTTTTATTTGTAGAAAAAAAGTGAAAAAAAAAACAAAAAAAATGAATAATGTTAATAAACAAAAATTATAAAGAAGTTGTGACAAACACAATTTTAATTTTGCTTAAAATACTTTTTAATGATGGCAATTAAAAAAACTTTTTATTAATTTGTGTTTTTCTTTTTTAATTTTTTTTTGATTTTAAAGTTTTCAAAATTATTTTAACATTTTTTTAGAGCTTTTTCAATTTTAGTCTGAAAAATTTTTTTTTATTGTTATTTTTTGTTTTTTGATCGTGGTTCAAATAAAATCATTCACAAATTGAAAAGAAAAAATTTTATCTAATTCTTAATAGTAATTTTGCATAACTTAAAATAATTTATTAATGAAATTGAAATTGTTTTATCTAAGGATTTTTTTTTCAAAGCTTAATTAAATCATAAATCTTTAATTTACAAGAGCCTTCTATTTTTTCTTCTTTTTATAAATTAACTTTTTTATTTGTAGAAAAAAAGTGAAAAAAAAACAAAAAAAATGAATAATGTTAATAAACAAAAATTATAAAGAAGTTGTGACAAACACAATTTTAATTTTGCTTAAAATACTTTTTAATGATGGCAATTAAAAAAACTTTTTATTAATTTGTGTTTTTCTTTTTTAATTTTTTTTTGATTTTAAAGTTTTCAAAATTATTTTAACATTTTTTTAGAGCTTTTTCAATTTTAGTCTGAAAAATTTTTTTTTATTGTTATTTTTTGTTTTTTGATCGTGGTTCAAATAAAATCATTCACAAATTGAAAAGAAAAAATTTTATCTAATTCTTAATAGTAATTTTGCATAACTTAAAATAATTTATTAATGAAATTGAAATTGTTTTATCTAAGGATTTTTTTTTCAAAGCTTAATTAAATCATAAATCTTTAATTTACAAGAGCCTTCTATTTTTTCTTCTTTTTATAAATTAACTTTTTTATTTGTAGAAAAAAAGTGAAAAAAAAACAAAAAAAATGAATAATGTTAATAAACAAAAATTATAAAGAAGTTGTGACAAACACAATTTTAATTTTGCTTAAAATACTTTTTAATGATGGCAATTAAAAAAACTTTTTATTAATTTGTGTTTTTCTTTTTTAATTTTTTTTTGATTTTAAAGTTTTCAAAATTATTTTAACATTTTTTAGAGCTTTTTCAATTTTAGTCTGAAAAATTTTTTTTTATTGTTATTTTTTGTTTTTTGATCGTGGTTCAAATAAAATCATTCACAAATTGAATAGAAAAAATTTTATCTAATTCTTAATAGTAATTTTGCATAATTTGAAATAATTTATTAATCAAATTGAAATTTTTTTATTAAATGATTTTTTTTTAAAGTTTAATAAAATCGAAAAACTTTAATTTCAAGAGCCTTTAATTTTTTCTACATTTTGTGAATTAATTTTTTTATTTGCAGAGAAAAATTGAAAAAAAAACAAGAAAAAAAATACTGATAACATGCTTAAATGATAATAAACAAAAATTATAAAGAAGTTGCGACAAACACAATTTTAATTTTGCTTAAAATACTGTTTAATGATGACAATAAAAAAAATTATTATTAATTTGTATTTTTCTTGTTTAATTTTTTTCAGTTAACAAAAATGTTTTTATACTAAATTAAAGATACATCACTTTAATTTGTATCTCTTTTGTATATTTATTTTTTTAAAATAAATTACATGCCAATTAGATAAGATATTCTCAATTTAATTTGTTTTTTGTATATCTGTAAAAATTCAATTTTTTAAAACTTTTATTTTACCTTATTTTGATTATGTTTTTACGCTAATTTGTTATTTTTCAAAAGAAGCCATCCAAAGGCTATTATGTTTTTCTAAATTATTGAAAGTTAAATTGAATTCTTGTGACTTTAATGATTTGAATAATGTTCTAGAGAAGTATGGACTTTTTGCTTTTCAACATCGAACTCATTTATTTAGCTCAAAGAACAATTAGTCACGAATGAGTCGCGTAAAATTGAGTACGTCTTAAGGAACAAAAGTGATATTATGGTGCCGAAATTGAAAACAAAAAGTGGTGAAAACAAATTTGGTTATGTGTACACAAAATTGGCTAACAAATTCCTTAGTAACAGAATGGTTCTCAAATTTAGCACCTTTAAATTGTCAATATTCAACAACATCAACCTAATTTTTAATGATGCATTAAAACTTTTTGATAAACTTAATTTAATTTTTGAAATTGATTTTTTTTATTTTGATATTATGATAATTGATTTAAATTTAATTTTATTAAGAAAAAAAATTTATCTTTATTAAATAAATGGAGAGTTAATCAGTCTATATTCTAGACAAGGGTGCCTGTTGATTAACCTTGATAATTTTAAAAGTATACAAATTTTTGAGTGATTTTGTTTTAAAATTTGAATAAAAGGAAAAAAGTATTTTAAAAATTATATAGTCCACTAATTGAAACGCGATTTAAATATAATTTTGTACATAATTTTAAAAAAAAATTTCTTTTTTATTTAATTTGGTATAATTGGGAAAGGATTGATCTTTTATTGTAAATTTTACAGTCAAATCTGGTAAAAAAAATTTACTTCCATGCTTTCTTATTTAGCTTTTTTAGAAATTTAAATGTAAGTTTTTAGATTCTTACATTTAAATATATCTCTTATAAAAAATTTAATTTTAAATTTAAGTCGAAAGGTTAGCAACCGATTCTTTATAGAATTTTGCTTAGAATTGTTATAAGGTTCTTCTAGTTGGCTCATGCGACAGTGGGAAAAAGTTCTGTCTCTATATTAAATTTGCGGAAAAAATGAATATTTTCTTTACTTGATAAATATTTTATTGACAAAATTAAAAAATAATTGACAAAACATTTATTTTAATGAGGTTTATTTTTTCAAATTGACTCTTGTTTAACTGACGAATTATCTAGTTTTAATTGACAAATATTTCTTTTTTAATTGACATTTATACATATTAATTGACAAAATATCATTTTGTCTTAAGAATAATAGAATATTTTTTAGAATTAATAGGAGTCAAATGAATTGCGCTTTAAGTCGCATTGTGAAAAATATAAAAATAAAATTGCAAATAAAAATCACTTCGAATAATTTAAACTGATTTACAAAAAAATACGCTGAATCTACTCCGAATTCAAAAGTTTTTACTGAATCGCTTAAGTAAATTTTAAATTTATTTGAAATATATTTCAGCAATAAATCATCAACTTCAAAGTATATGATTTTTAAAAGATAATTCTGAATTTTAAATTAAAAAAAAAAAACATTAAAAAGTAACATATTAAATTTGAAATATTTTTCAAATCTTTACTCAAACACTTATTTTTGTCTTATTTTTATCATTACACTTATTTTTAATTTTCAATTTTTTTTTCACACCACCTCAAAGGCGTTCATTGAAATAAATAAATTAATTATCTTGGAAAAACTCCAAATTGATATAAATTTAAGGTTGATCTTAAAACACAGATTTTTTTATCAAATTTTAGTTCAATGTTTAAAAAAAATTAATCAAATTGAAAAATTGAAAATTTAAAGAAAATTAAATAATAAATTAAAAAACAGGTAAAAATTTTTTTTTAACCATAAGTGAAAAAGGAATAACATTTTTGTTTTATTTATTTTTTAATACCGATCTTATTTAAAAGCATAGACAAAATTTGTGTTTAATTCATTAAAAAAAATAAAGACTCAATATCAATTTATTTATTTCAGAATAAATTCTTCAAGATTAATTTTCTGGATTAATAAAAGTCGGAATAAAAAAGATCAAAAATTATTTATTGTTTATTATAAAAAAAATCAGCTGAAAAAGTCATCTACATTATAAACTTGTGCGAATTTTATCTTAGTACCATCACTCAAAGGAGGTTTTAATTTTTGTCCATAAAGTTTTAGTAAAAAGTGGTAGCATAGTTAACATCATTTTCTTGAATTTTTACCAAATTTTACCATCGCATGCTTTTAAAAAAAAATTGCAGAGAATTTTCAAAAGCTTAATTTATGTGATGCAATAATTTATCAACTGAATAAATTCATAGAACCAAATTACTTTCATAAAAAACTCAATTAGGTTTTTCATAGCTATTCTATTTTTTTGGATTTCTTTTTAGATAGATTTTAATGAGTTTTTTTTTAAGAGAATTAAAAATTAAAAAAAAAGCTGATATTTTGAAGCGTAATTCTAAAAATAATTATAATAAAGGCTTTTCATCTTTAATTTATATTTTTCTTTTTTGATAATTAAAAAAATAAATATTTTATTTTCAATTTTTTTTCTTAAAATCAAAGTTTAAGATTTATAAATGTGGTAGAACAAAACACCAAAACAAAAACAAACTTATCAAACTTTTCGCTTGTTCATGTTCCCTTAAATGTCTTGCCAAATTAAATTAAATTCAGATGAATTTTTTGTAATAAAACATTATTTTAGCATAATGGAGAATTAGTATGGAGATTTTTTTAAAATTTTTAAAGAAAATGGTTAACTTTGTTCCATTTTCAATTTCAAAAATTCAAATATCAACATTCAAATGTAACATTTTATAAATTTTTTAACTAAAAAATTTTAAATTTCATAATCAGAAACTCTAGTCTGAAAGCACTCAGCATTTTTTTCTAAGCGTGGTGCATGGTTGTATCATCATTTATGAAATTGGTTAAAATTAGTGAATTGGAAATTTCAGATCAGAAACTCTAGTCTGAAAGCACTCAGCATTTTTTTCTAAGCGTGGTGCATGAATGTATCATCATCTGTTGAAATTTTCCAATTCGATATTTAAAAAATGCATTTCAGAAATAAAAGATGGTTAAGCTATTTTCACTATGATTCAAATAGTGGTGCATGAATTGTCATCATAAATGCATTTGTATGAACTGTGCTCAGGCTTAAAAATTTGTCAGCACTTATCTTGATATCTGACCCGAAAGATGGTAAAGCATCACGGCACACTTACTATGAAATTAAATTATTTTTTCCTATTTTTCATTTTTTGATCATATTTATACTCTAAATTTACAAACACACGTTTTAAGATGCAGCTTCAATAAAAATTTCAGCTCAAAAATTCTACTGATTTTTGTTTGTGGGTTTTAAATTTGTCTCAATTTTAATTTAAAAATTTTCCACTTGATAAATAGAAAATAGACCAAGCAGATTTTTGTCTGCATCTTAAAAAATCATGATAAATCGATTTGAATTAATTTGAACTTTTTCAGTATCATCGTGATCTGTAAAAAATTTAATTTAATTCCAAAATTCAAAACTTAATATTAATTGTATACTGGTGTTTAAAGATATGGAAAAAATTAAATTAATTTAAATATTTTACGGTTCTACATTATTCAGACTTACTTTTAATTAATTCCTGAAATAATTGAAACAAGAGCCCTAGACCCCTTCTCTTTCATAACTATTTTTCGGTATTAAAAATCACTTAAGAATTCTTTAAAATAAATAATTATAAACTGAAAAAAATTGATCTACTTTTTTTTATTTTCATTAACTCGCACAAGAGATCAAAAGTGAATATAAAATAAAAGAAAAAAATAGAATTTAATTCTAAATCTAATTAAGATTTTTTTTATACATAGATTTAAATAGCTCTTAAATCATTAAAACTATTTCATAGAAAAAATATTGTCAAAAAACTTAAATTAAATTTATTGATTATCAATAATTTTGGTTTTGTTTAATTATTTTAGTTCGATCACTTTTTTTGAACAATTTTAAGTACTTCAAGTATGTTTAAATTATTACTTTATACTCTTGAATTAATGGTGTGTTTTCATGAGAAGAATCATTATCAAAATAAGCGGATAAAATACTTTTTTGATAACTCAAAAATATTTTTTCACAAAGATTTGAATATAGTTGTCACTAGAACAAAATTTTTCTTTTATTAATCAATTGATATTTTTTTAATCTCAATAAAAAGGTAACGCATTCTTAAGTAATCATCAGCAATAAACATTTTAATTCAATGCTGCTACGCAAAGCTGCTGATGTAGAATTATTAAATAAAAATGATTTATTTAAAAGATCGTTGAACGAAAGCTTTAGCTCTTTTCTATTTTTTCTTTTACTATTTGAAATAAATAAATTAGCACCAACTGTTATTTATAAATTTTGAGCAAAAATAAATAGTCTAAAAATGAAGCTTGATTAAAATTATTTATACAAATATTTAACATCTATTTAATTTATTTCAATTGATTCTAAAATTTCATTATTTTAAAGGCGGATTATTCATAGAAATTTTTTTGATTTAAAAAAAAAAGGAATATTGTGTCAAAAATTTTGTTGTTATGATTAAATGATAGATTTTTTTTTACACAAAAGTTTGAATTTTTTTTGTTATTTTTGAATTTAAAATAATAAAATCTTTATAAGATAAACCTTTTTGTTGTAAGATTAATCTTTTCTGGCATACAAAAAAGTTCATATTTTTTAAATTATTTCAGCTATTTATTAGAGAAAAGAAAATTTATTTCTTTTTGTAATCAAATTAGCTGTTCATGAGAATTTGATCATTTACTACTAATCATCTTTAACTGTCTGAAGTTATTCTCGATTCGCAGATTTTCAATTTTATTTTTTTAAATCCAGAATTTTAGCAAACTCTGAATTTGAATTAAAACATTTTTTATAGTACTTTAATTAATTCAATTTTATATGACTTAAATTCATAACTTCTATAATAAAAATGGCTTATCAATTTCTGATTGCATTTTTACTTAGTTATTTTTCCGGAGATAATTGTTTTTTTGCACTAGTTTGTCTTTTCTTTCACAATAAAAAATTAAATTAAATTTTTTCAATATTCAATAATTTTTTTATTTTATTTTTGATTCACAAATTAATAAAGTATTCTTGATCTTAACTTTGCTTGAATTAAATTTTATTTCTTCCTGATTATTTGGCGCATACCAGCTTTTTTTTTAAGCCTCATTTCTTTACCAGGATGTCTCATAGAAGGTATCAAATCTTTTTTATCAAGCAAATTTTTTGAATGATTTCTATATTTTTTTTATTTTTATTAATTTCTGTAAAATTTTCAATTTGTCTTTTAGGCTTCAATTTGAAATAATGAATCAATTAATAAAAAAATGGAAATCGATTTATTTCGATCGTGTTGTATTAGAAAAATCAGCAAAAGCTTTCAGTTATGATGCAATTATTATTTAAAAGAGACAAAAAATTGAGAAAAATTAGATTATTAAAAGAAAATGCATATTTTTTTCAGAAATTAAATTGTCGATTTTTTTTTCATTGCCAAAACAAAAAAGATTTAATTTTGATGAAAATCAACAATTTTTTACATCTCTGTTTAATAATTTTTCCGGTCTTTAATAATAATTAAAAAAAAAAGATTTTTTAATAGACCTTTCTTTCCTGTATCAGGAGTACATTCATTTGTTTAAGGCTACTCACTTTTTCAATTTAAAAATAAATTAAAATTTGAAATTAATATTTTTTTCAATTTTCAATCGAAAAACTAAACAAATTTCAAATATTAAAAATATTATTAAATCAAATTAGTCTTTAATTATCTAACTCAAAGTCTAAATCCTCATTTTTTCAGTCGTAATTAAAAAATGAGCATAAAATTTTAATACATAACAATTAACTCAATATTTCCAGGCGATTCTTAACTAATCCCAAATTCCATTTGAATGTCAATCAGTAAGAGACTTAAAGTTTATTAAAAGCTTATTTCATCACGAAAAGTATACAGATTCAAAAAAAACATATTTGATTTAGATTCAAAATAATGATTAATAAACTATTGGCAAATATTGAACAATTGTTCGACTAAAAATTAATGAGAAATTTTTATTTTTAAAATAATAAATAAAAGAAACAAAGCAAATGATAAATTAAAATCATCTTTTTTTGTTGTGATAAATTTTTATTTAGAAATGAACAAAATTATTAGACTAAAATGAACAACTATGAAAATAAAACCTTGGAAATATTCAACCAAACGCATCGAGAGTACCAGACCTCGAAATGCATGCTATTTTTTTTGTCCGTATTGTACGGCACAATATCACTGGTGTCAGTAATTGGCAATTCAATGATCATATTTGTAGTTTATCGGAACAAAAAGATGCGATCAGTGACAAATTATTTTATAAGTAATTTGGCTCTTGCCGATCTGGTAATCGGTCTTTTTGCCACGCCATTCCAGTTCCAGGCAGCTTATTTGCAGCGATGGATATTCCCAGACATAATGTGCAAAATAGCGCCATTTGCATCAACTCTAAGCGCCAATGTCAACATTACCACCCTGGTTGCCATTAGTCTTGACCGGTACCATGTCATTCTGCATCCCCTCGACCAAAAGCTCAGCAAAAAACAGTGCATTTGTATTATCATGATAATCTGGGTTGTTTCTGTTTCAATGAGCATTGGTAAATTGGTCAACTATAGTGTTTTTTATTTTCTTGACCAAAAACAATGTGGTCCCCAAAATGATCTTTTATTTAAATACGAAATAATTATACTGGCTATTCTGCAGTATATAGTGCCTTTTTGCGTAATCTCTCTAACTTATTTTAAGATGGGCTACCACATCTATTTCGGCTATAGGCCAGCATCTGCTAATGACATTCAATCTAAGACTAAAAGAAAAGCAGTGAAAATGGTCTTTATAGTTGTTTTGCTATTTATTATTTGTTGGATGCCCATTCAAGTGTTCAATGTCCTTAACGTGCTGTTTCCAGATTTTGTCGGAAGGTGATTACTTAATTTTGTTTTTAATTTTTTTTTAATTTTTAAAAAAAATTATTAGTCTTAAGAATGTTCATATAATTTGGTTTTTCTCCAACTCATTTGCCGCTTCTAATTCATGCTACAATGTGTTTATCTATGGAATTTGTAGTGTAAGTTAAATTTTTTTTATTTTGAAAAAAAATTTTTGTCCCAGCTTTGGAAATTATTTTAGAAATTACTAATTTCTAAAATAATTTAAAAATTAATGATGAAATTTAATTTTTTTAATTCTATTTACCACAAATATTCTTTTGATTAGAATTAGATCCATCTTAGTTATAAATTGGTAAGGTAATTATGCATCAGATATTTTATTTTTTACTAGGATAATCAAAAAAATTTAAATTTTTTTTAATTATGATAAATATTTTTTACGAATAACTGCTTAATATTAAATTTTAACAAAAAATATTCTAAAAAGATTTAATTTATTTTTCTTTTTTTGATTTGAATTTTTAAATAAAATCCATTAAATATCAAAAAGAATTAGATGTCTTAATATTAGATAATTAAAATACGTTTTTAAAGCATTCAATTTCAATTTTCTTATGAAATTGTTAATTTTTTTGTAACTCCGAATTTAGATATCATTTTAATTTCTTTAGATAGCAGAAAAATAAAATTTGGTGGCAGCATAAAAAAAATTTAGGATGAAGCTGGTCTTTGAGTTCAAGTAACATTTTTTTAAAATTTTGTTAGTTTCAGATAAAATAAAATTTAAAGCATCAAAAAATGAAGTTTTAATTAAAGAATTTGTTGAATAATCGATATGAAAATTTTTTTTTAGTTTTGACTCATAAAATAAAAATTTAATTAAATTTAAAAAATATTAAATACAATCTTAAATTCAAAGGAAAAGGGGTGTTTATTTTCAAATTTTAATCAACAGTTTTTTTTCTAATAAAGAATTTTTCTAATAAAAGAGATCTCTTTAAAAGAACTTAAGAATTAAAAAATTAAAAATCTGAATTTAATCTTAAAATTTTTATTAATTTAACACAAAAATATATTAAAAATTATATAAAACTTTTATGGTGATAATCTTTTACCTTGACTTGAGAATTGTTTATAACATTTATAGGTGGTGGAATGAGTGCAGTGGACCTCTCTTCTTTAACGACGACTTTCTTAAAATCAATGTGTCTAAAAGAAGGAAAAAAAAAATAAACAAACAAACAAACAAACAAATATAATACAGTGGTGTTCCGGATTTAGTAATTTACGATAATTTACGTAAAAAATAGTAAATTTACCAAATTTTACGTAAAATATTGTAAATTTACGTAAATTTACAAAAGTAAAAAAACGTAAATTTATCAGATTTTGAGTAAAATTTGGTAAATTTCGAACATTTTACGTAAATTTATGTAAAAAAAAAAATGTCCAAAAAATTTAAATGAAATTGAACGCCAAAAATGCAATTTCATTTCAATGTCATTTGATTTGAAGTCCCAAATTATTTCAATCTATGTAAAAATAAATGTCCAAAAAATTGAAATATTGATTCCTTTTTTTAGCCAACAAAAACCGCCACACCCTTTTTTTTTTTTTTTCTAAATTACATTAGCATGAAGAAAATTTTATGCTCTTTCAGAATATATATACTTTTTTAATATTTTTAAGTTTTATCGTTGAGATTTTGAGTCTTAAAGAACAATAACTTTTTAAAAGGTTTGCTATTTTTGGAACCCTGGGTGTAGAAAATTTTTTTTTTGCCCCCTTCAAAAAAAATTTTTTTTTGGGGTTTTTGAGGGCGTAGATTACGAATTTTGAGTCAAAAATGTGAAATTCAGATAGCACTAAAGTTTTGAATTTCGTGAACTTTAATACCAAAAATAAAAATAGGAATATTATCCTGTTATTTTTTTATACCAAAAAAAATTAAGAATATTATCCGTTTTTTCAAGAAATATAAAATGAGAAATTATTAAGGCAATTATAATTTATTTAACTTATAAAAAAAATAGTAATATAATAAAGATTTAAATTTATTAAAAATTTACTATTCCTAATAGTTAGCATTACTTGAATATCTTTCCAAAAAATCCAGGTCTTTTTTTTGATTTTCCTCAGTTCTTATTTTACTGATCAAACTTGCTTTTGCTAATTCTCGGTCCGTTTTTGATACCGGTTGTTTAATAGTGCCATTTTTCGCCCATATAGTTGGTACCCCGCGCAGCGATTACTCTTTCGCTTATCCCATTATTTACTAAATTCGTCTCAAAATCTCTATAGCATTGCGTAACTGACTTATCATTTTTCTCATAAACTTCTTTTTTTAAATCTTGAGTTGCTTTTGCTATTAAAACGTGTGAATCTGTTAAAGGGTCGTGATAATGTAGTTCTCTCAATTTCAAAACTTGGTCTCCTTTTAAAGTCAAACTTGCATAGCATTTTGAAATGATACACACGTATCTTGTTGAATTTATATTGTCATATTTCCATCTATATCGATAACAATTTACGATCGCTATTGGGTGCGATTTGTTTTGCTGAGTGATACTATAATTGCTTGACAAGAATTCAATAGTATTTTTGTTGGATTCAGGCATTATTCAATTTAAAATTATTTTATTTAATGAATTATTATTTATTATTTATAATGTTGATTGAGTATTTTTTATTCAAAAATAATCAAGAAATTTTTTTATTAATAAGAAATTAGTTGTCAATTATCTCTTTTTGATTTAAAAATATTTCGCATATGGTACGCATTTAAACTAAAAAGTTTTAGCATCCATAATAAAAGAAAAATTCCGGAAATGATTTCAAATAAAATAGTATAATTTTCTAATTTATCAAAATGGGATTTTTCCGTTAATTAAGAAAATGGGATGTTTTTTCTATTTTTAAAAACGGGATAATTGTTTTAAATAAGAAAATGGGATAATTTTTATAAAATTTCTCTTTTTTTAATGTTTTTCTTTTATATTTAATTTTTTTTATCATCGCCAAATCTGGCGTAATTTTTGAAATAAATAATAACAATTAAATAGTATTTTACCATGATAATTATAATTTGATCGCAAACTTAAATTTTCAAATATAAATCCCTTCTCAAATTTTTTAATTTGGATTACGATTTAATTTAAAATAAAGATAAATCTTTAGTGACGCCTAATTGTTCCAACATTTCTAATTAATTTTCACCTCATATTAAATTAAACTAAATCATCTGCAATAAAAAAGAATAAGTTAATTTTATTTTTTTAACAAAAAGCTAATTTTAATAGATAATTTTAAAATCTTTTTTAAAGGAACGGTACAAAAATGAATTCAAAAGACTATTGAAATGTTTGCCATGCTCCAATTCAGTGGAAAACAATGAAAATTCCTGCAAAGATAAATCAAACTTCAGTTCCAATTTATGGAATAAAAATAATCTCATTATTCAATCTAAGGAAGCCAAATACACAATTTCTGTTCGACATTCAAAGTATTCTAAAAAATAATAATAAAATTTTTAATAAATATACATTTTATTTAAAAAAAAAAGTTTAAAAAAATTAAATATTAGTAATTCCAATAACTCCACATGCTAATCGTCCACCAGCATTTCCGGTCGTTTTGCTCATCTCAGTTCCACCTAAATAAAGCTAGTGAAAAAACAGACAAGAAAATTGGTTCAATTTACCTTGGCCCAGATCGTCAGGATCAGAGTGAACAATAATAGTTCGTCCGATGACAGAATAGGGTCCGTTTAGACGAACCAAATGATCATTGAAGTCAAATTTGGCAATTCCATTTTCATCAGCTGTAATATTGCCAAGATCACCAACATGTCTTTCTTTGTCTTCGAGTCCACCATGTGTTTTTTGGAAAGGGTTAAAATGTGGACCTGCACTGATGCATCCGTTTGTGATATCTCCGAACTGGTGAATATGAAAGCCGTGTTGACCAGGACTCAAATTGCTCACTTCGCCGTATATATGAACTGCAGAGTCTAAACCCTGAGAAAATAAATTTTGTGAAAGTTTTTTAATTTTTTTGTCTTTACTTCTTGTTCAAAATGAACAACTCCTTTGACTGCTTCGCCAGCTAGGACTGCCACTGCTTTGATTGACATTTTGCAGCAAACTTATTTAAGTTTTAAATTTTTGATTCGGAATAATGTTTTAGTTGTAAAATTCAATGATGGTTGCTAAGCAAATGAGATTTTTCAGGACTATGTCTCAAAAAATGCTTTACAAAAATTTAGGATTAAAATAAAAGAATTTTTTTTGGATATAAATAGAAAAAATTTGACGCACATTTGATCCTTTTTTTTAAAACTGATATATTTGATTGAAATTAATTTCTTTTAATTTTATTTTGAAGGATTTTTTTGAGAAAAAAATTTAATCATTTAGATTAAAAAAGAGGCTTTTTAATGAAAAGATGATTTAAAATTGATCAAAATTTTTAGATATTTTATCTGTATTGTTTATATTCAAAACAGTGATACTACTTTTATCTCATCAAAATGACTTTCCATTAATTTTATACATTTAGTCAATTTTTGTGTTTCTTGTTTAATTAAATTTTAATTTTAAGGACAAAAAATTTTTAACTAAAAGATAAGAAACTTTTTAATTTTAAGAAAAAAAAACCTGGGATTTTTGCTGATTAATTTTTTTCGTAAAATACCACAAGAAAATTTTAATCACAATTTTTTTGGTACCTAAAAAATGCAGTAAAATATAAAAAAAAATTCAAATAAATTAAATATTAAATTAAATATTTAATATTTTTTGATTTAATTAATAATTTGTCCTTCTGTTATTTATTTCTTGCTATTATTAAATATTTTTTCTAGTGCCGATCAAAATAGAATCAATAAAATTTGGAGCAATAAATTTAAGGCAAAACAAAATATTTGAAAAATAAAAAAATAAATATATAATTTTGAAAATTTTCAGGGTAAAAATTTAAAAAAAAACTTTAACTTTAGCAAAATTTAGTTATATTCGATCTATAATTCAAAATATAAAGACTTGTTTATTTTTTTCTGTCTCATTCAACAAACTATGATTAAAAATGTAAAGTTTTTATTTTTTAAATAATTTATAATGATTTAAATAAAACTAGTTATTGTTATAGTTAGATACAACTGTACTTGTTAAATAAAATTTATTTTGTAAAAGTTTTTGCTCCAAATTTAACCTCCGCATTTAAATTCCAATAATTGAAATTATCAGATTTTTACTACCTACCAAAACAATTTGGGTAATTGTATGATAGAATTTACCTTTTTTTTTAATTTACCGAATAAAAAAAATAATTAAGACAATTAATTATTAAATTCACCATGCGCAAAAAATAAATTCCAAAAAACGTATTTTGATCCGATCTAAAATTTTGATCAACGTTTTTTAAATAAAGAAACATAAATCTTTTTATCTATGGAAAATATAAAAAAATTGATTTAAGAGCTTAACTTCATTTTTTTTAATTTTAGAATTTTAAAATTAAAATCTCCTTAACAATAAGACATAAATTAAATATTAAAATAATCAAACTTTAATAATCATGATCAAAATAAGTATAAAAAATTAAAAATTGATCATAATCTTCAAGTTCCTTTAAGCTTAGGATTTTAAATTAGGCATTAAATTCTATAAATAATTTTTTATACAAATTTTAAATTTTTAATTCAAAGTTTGTAAGATACAAATTGATAGTTTTTTTTTAAATATTTTCTGGAAATATCAATTTTTTGTTTCTGAAAATAATATAATTTTAAAATAATAAAATGAAAATATATTTAAAACATTCGAATAAAGAATTTAAAATTTGTATAAAAAATTTTTTATAAAATTTAATGCCTAAACACATTTTTATAATAGTCACACAATTTTGAAGCATAAACAGGTGTTATCCATACATTTGTATTTATAAATTTTTTACTTAGTATATGAAATCAGCAAATTAAATGTTTAATTTGAGAAAATTATATCTTTATAAAATATTATCAAAGAATTAATTTTCGAAAACTATTTTTTAAAATTATTTTTTATCATGAACACTAAAATTCGGTAAAAAACTTTATTATTCCTCTGAATCTTATTTTAATTAAAAAAAATACTATTTTCAGCTAATATCATGATATCCAATGCATGATAAAAGGAGAAGGAAGTAAATTCCTTTTTCTAATCCTACAGTTTAATAGATAATTATATTAAAATTGAAATTTTTTTTATAATAAACTTGAATATGCCGACTAAAAATATTCTTAAAAATTTCTATTAATTTTTATTTTAATGAATTTTTTTTCTGATTTAAGACAAATTTTGATCTTAAAAGCAAACACAATTTTCTTAAATTTTATTATCAGATAAAAAATAAATTATTCTCCTATTTTTAAAACCTAAAATTAGAAATTTTAATCCGTCTTTTATTTTTATTCTTTTATATTATAATTATTTTTTATAAAAGTATAAATAATTGTAATAAGCTACAGAAGAACTGCGGGGATCTATTTTTAGTTTGCTTCAAAGTTGCTTTAAGCTTAGGATTTTTAATTAAAAATTTTTAATGCAAAGTTTGTTAGATACAAATTGATAGTGTTTTAAATATTTTCGGGGAATATCAATTTTTTGTTTCTGAAAAGAACATAATTTAAAAATAATAAAATGAAAATATATTTAAAACATCCGAAAAGAGAAAGATAATAAGAAACATCAAGATGAAAAATTAAAACGAAAATTTTTATTTAACATTTTTGTATTAGTTAAAATTAACTTTTTTTATTTTTTTTAATTCAATCAATTAAATTTTGATAAATTAGAATATAGATTAAATCTTTTATAATTTACATCTAAAATAAATAAATAAATATTTAAAGTTTTTATTTTTCTGGGTAATTCATTTAATATAAAAATTTTATGCAAAATTGAGATAAGTAGATTTATTTGTTTTTTAATAAATTTTCTAATAAAAAAAATTAACAAAAATTCTTGGTTTTGTAACAAAATTTTATTTATTTTGAATCCTAAAAAAAAACTCATTTCCTGAAATTTTAAAAGTTAAATACGAATCAATTTTGTGCTAGAAATTTATTTGAAAAAGACATCATAGTTTGAGTCTCCGGACTAATTTTGGCTTCGTTTGAGATAATCGAATCCCTGTTTTGTGACCAGATGGTTAGATATTTAATGTACTTTAACCACCGTTTGAAAATAATATTAACATGGTCACTCATTTAAAAAACTGCTCACTGCTTAACTTTTCTTGTCATATGGCAATTTTCATGGTCACTTAATTTTTCATATAGAATTAAAATTATTATTGTTAATAAATTTTAAAATTTTGAAGACTTTTTAAGTCAAATTATTCTGGTAGAACATTTGGAAAATTAATTAAAATGTCTTGAAATTTTAAGTCCAAAAAGTAAATCTTTTTATTACATAAAATAAATAAAATAAAATAAATTTAAAAAAAAGAAAAAAAGAAAAATATTAATTTAAAATTCAAAATGCATTGGTGATGTAGTATATATAGTATATGAAAGTGTGAAGTAGTATATGAATGTTTTTTTTTTTTTTTTTTTATTGTTATTATTACAAACCACAGTTACCATAGATGGATCCTACTATTTCCCATCTTCGCAAGTCTAGCTTGTTGTAACTTATATTATTATTATTATTATTTTTAGTATTTTATTATTTAATAATTTTATAAATTATATTATTCAATTTCATTGAGGCAAAAATAAATTGCAAAGCATTTTTTTTTTTAAATAAGTTCTGTATTTGAAAAGATTTTAGAATTAAAAAAAAAATTTAAAAAAGTTCTATTAATTAAATAAAAGGTTAAAAAACTTAAAATTTTATACTTTTTTTTATCAATATTCGATCTATCCTTCGTACTTGTCACGAAAAATTTCCTCCTTATTTTACAGTTGATCACAGCATAATTTTTTCTATTTTCTGGTCACCAAAATCTTGGCCACTGATGCCTTTGACCATCCTGGTCACAAGACAGGTAAGGCTACAAAATTATTCAAACCGACTTCGGGAAATGCTTTTTTTGTCTTATAATTTTTGTCTCATAATCTCATAATTTTTGTCTCATCTTTAATTATTATGTTACTTTCCTTTGGCAGCTTCTTACACACTTGCCAATCGAACCAATAAAAAAAGAGAAAATGGTTCTCTCACAATTAAAAAACTGTTCCCCACAAACTAAAAACTTTTCACCACAGACCAAAAACTTTTTAACACAAATCACTACAAAACATAATTTTTTTGTGGTGATAAAAAACTTAATAAATTGGTAATATAATTTTTTCAAATAGTGTTAATAAAATTATATATAAAAAAATTGAATTAAATCTATTTTAAGGAAAACCAATTTACAGCTAAGTTTGGATGACCTTTTTTAGGTCTATTATCAAATTCGTTTCTTTTTATTTTTTTGGATTTTTTAATCTCCAAAAATTAGGAATTTTTTTTCTATTACGTAAAATCATAGGCATTTTATTATCTAAACAATTTGGTCCCAGTTTTAAATAGATATTTATTTATTTATTTTTAGAATATATATTATTTTTAATAGCTTAGAAGTTTTTTTTTTTGTGTTGAACAATTTTGAAAATTTATGATTTTTAATAAAAATTAATTTATATTTTTTTAATTTTTTTATTTTTAATTTATAATAAAAATTTGTGCTTTTAAGTTTTTTTATTTGTGGAGAGCAGTTTTTGTCTTAGTCAAGTTTGTGCTGAAATTTTTTTCTTTGTGGAGAAAAGTTTATGATTTGTGGGTGACAGTTTTTTGGTGGTGGGTACTAGTTAGACCCAAAAAAAAATAATAAAATAATAATAAATATTGATTTTTTAGATAATTATATCTTAAAAATTTATTCAAATATTCCATAATTTACTTCTCAATTTTTTGAAAATTTTTTTCATTAAAAATTTATCCAAAAAATGTCTATTTTTCGGTAAATGAAATTTTTTTTTAATTTTAATTTTCAAAATTTTTTACTTATCTATTCAGGTCATTGAAATAAAAGATAAAAACATTGCTTTGTTTGTATTGAGTGTGTGCGCATTTACCCAGAGTGCTATAGTCAGCGGAGCCAACAATGCAGTGCTGTCGACCATTGAGCGTGCCTACCACTTGTCCAGCGTAGAGAGCGCACTATTTCTGAGCCTCTACGACATTGCCAACATTCTGGCGTCGCCCATAATCGGCTATTTTGGGGACCGCGGCAGCAAAGCCAAAATGATCGCCTTCAGCATGCTAGGTCTGAGTCTGGCCTCTCTGGCAATGATACTTCCACAATTTTTGTCTTCTTCAAAACACTTTGAGCCTCCAAAATCGGACATGTTCAGACTGTGTCACGTGACCAACAAAAGCAACCACAAAATTCAGACAATACCGCGCAAAAATTTTTATAATAAAATAAAATTTTTTTTCTACGCATCCAATTTTATCAATGGAATATCAAGTGTATCCTTGCACACAACAGTTGTGTCTTATATAGAGAGAATGTTCAAAAAAGAACAAGTTTATATCAGGCAAGGTGTTTATTTTGCCGTGTCGGCAATGGGCGTAGGCATAGGTATGCTGATGACGGGAAATTTTCTCAACATATCAGCTCAAAAAAACCAGCAACAAAGCTTCTTGGTAAATTCGCACAGCTACGACTGGGTTGGAGCATGGTGGATTATATACACTCTTTCATTTATCTTAAATATTTTCTTGTCTTTTTTAGTATTTAATTTTTCGCCTAGTCTTAGTGGAAGTAGCAATGAGTGTGGTTGTTTGGCGCTCAATGACTTTGTCAAAAATGCCCTCAAAATTACATCTAGTCAAATATTTTGCCTGATTGTTTTGTGCACCACATTTGAGACTTTTTTGATCAAAGGTTTTGGCTCTTATTTGACAAAATTTTTTGAATACCAGTACAGATTAGAGGCCAGCAAGGCGACCATGATTGCAGGTGGCATTGGTTTTCTAAGCTTTGTGCTGGGTCCACTCACTGGCGCCTATTTGGTCAAAAAACTTGAATGGAATGGAAGAAATTGCGCTAAATTTGTCTGTGTTATTCTGTTCTTGACAAGCATTGCTTTTTTTGGACTTATTACCACTTGTAAACAAGAGACTTATACTAAAATGGATAAAAAATTTTTTTGTGGATGTGATGCGAATTTTTTTTATCCAGTTTGTTTTGGGCACAAAATGATGTTTCAGTCACCATGCCATGCTGGGTGTCTAAAGTACACCAAACCGAATATATTCTCCAATTGCTTGGTATTTTCTAATCAGACAGTACAAATGACTAGTTGTAGTCGACCAGCGTCCCAATGCATCCTAAATTTGGCACTGGTTTCAGTAGTAAGCCTAGTGATTTTATTCCTGAGCTCAATTGTGTTTTTGCCAATTTTAAGAGTTCTTCTGGAAAGTGTGAGCGAAGAAAACCAATCATTTGCGCTTGGCATTCGCTCTTTGGTAAACAAACTGTTCGGAAACATACCTGGACCGATTGTTTTTGCACTTGTTTTGAACAGATCGTGCATTCAATGGACAGAGAGGGAAATTGGTGGAAATAGAACCTGTAGATTGTATGATAATAGATCTTTTTCTTTTGCTCTAGCTTCAATGGGCAGTGCCATTCGTTTTTTGTCAGCATTGTCAGCTTTTTGGAGTCTTTATTATTTGCAAAAGCAAGATACTTTGGTTGTTACTTTTGATGCAAAAGATCAAGCTAATGAAAACAAGTTTGGCAATGATAATAAAGTATTTGATGAGAAATAATCTTATTAAAAAAGCACTATTTTATTTTTAATTTTTTTTTTAATTTTTACTTCAAAAATAAATAATTTAAATTTGTTTTGTTGATTTAAAATGACACTTTGTAACAATTTGTTTCAGTTTGACAGCAAATTTAATAAATAAAATTGAAGACCGCGGCATTCTGCATATCATTGTATTAAATAGTAATTTTTGTTTTTAATTCAATTTCATCAAAAAATTGAAGCAAAACATATTTTTTTTTTAATTTAAAAATAAGTATTGTATTTGAAAAAATTTGAAAATTTTTAACAAAAAAATTTAAAAAAGTTCTATTAATTAAATAAAAGGTTAAAAAACTTAAAATTTTGTATTGTTTCTATATTGAATCTATCCTTATAGATATAGAGGTTTTCTTAATTTTTTGCTCTTGTTTGCGATTATCAAATTATGTTTTAAAATTTTAAATATTTACTTTAAAATAATTGCTATATAATTGGCATATAATTATTACCTGTGTTTATTTTTTGCGACAAAAAAACTAAAATACTGAATTTAGAACAAAATTATTACTTTTTTTTTTAAAAAATATAAAACTAATTATCTAAGTAGAACAAAAAAATAAAAATAAAAACAAAATATATTTTTTAAGGACAAAAAAAACACTTAATTAATTTTTTTCTGTTTTTCGATCGGGTTGGTCTTCCGCGTTTATTCTTTAATACTTTTTCATTGTTTTCTAATCTACTCTTTTTTGCTAATGGCTGCTCCACTATTTCATCTGTTTCAGACTCTCCACAACTAATGATGCCCATTTCCATGGTTGCTTGAGTTTCAATCCGCTGTTTTGTAAATGCTTTTGTTGTTACTTTCGGACGACCTGCAGGACGTTTTGTTTCAAGTGGAACGTTCATTGCAATCTTGCTGAAGTTGCAGAGTTCTAAAAATAAAAAAATTAGATAGATTAATAAAAAAAAATAATTAAAGTACTTACTTAATCGCGAGCTTATTGCAATCACATGATCACATTTGTACTATTTTTGCCATCCACTACAATTACAATTGCACTACAATTGAGTAATGGCCTCTTCAGAGTAAATTTTAAGTATTTTTATTTATTTCAGTATTTCAGTATATTAAAAATTTGACAAAATTTAAATGAAAACAAAACATTAAAATTTTCTATTTTCAATATAATTAAATATTTAAATTTATTATAAAAAAAATCAAATAGTTTGGATAAGATTGAAGCCACAAAGAGTACTGATCAATATTTTTGATTTTTATTAAAAAACTAAAAAAAAAAATTAATAAAATTTAAATTTAAATTTAATTTAAAAAAAAAATAAATTTTGACTTTCATTAAACAATAAAATTAAAAAAATAAATAAAAGTAAAAATTTAATGGCTACAAATTAATTTTGAATCTAATAATATGATTCAAGTATCTAAAAAATATTAAATAAAAAAATTATAAAAGTGTCTAATTTATTTATTAACATTTTTTTCAATTATTATAATATCAAAAAATTTTAAGTTATTTTCTCTTATAAGATAATTTTTTAACAAAAATGTAAATTCAGTTCCGAGGCAATGCTTCTTTAGAACATAAAAGAAAATAAAATAAAGTTAGATAAGATAAAATAAAATAAAAAATAAACAAAAATTAAAAAAAGGATAAATAAGTTTTATAGTGTAATTGGAGATTGATGTTTCAGAAAAAAATTTAAAAGTTTCTTTTGATACATTTAGCATCAAAAATATATAAATTAATTAAATAAATTACAAAATAATATTTTAAGATAATAAAATAAATTATATTGGACATTGTATTTATTAAATTTTTTTGCAATTAAAATCATATACTAAATTCATTTATTTACATACGGTTTAAAAAAGCATCCAAATTTAATTTAATTTAAAAATTAATACATTTTCTTTTTGATTTTAAAAAATAAAATTTAACAAAATCTCTTCTTATTTTCTAAACAAAAAAATTAAAACAACCAAAAATAATTCAATTTTGAATGTTAAATAGCAAGTCAAGGCCGACAAAAAATCTAAACTTTTTTTAAACTCTCAGCGCTTTTTAAATTCAAAGAGAAAAAAATCCAAAAATCTTTAAATTCAAAAGATGCCTGCCATTCGAGACTACGCAAAAGACCAGAGCGACTTGAAGCGCTTTCTCACCGACTTCTATGTTGACTTGGCCAACGATGCCGGCAAAAGCTTCAAATACTCAAAACAATTGGTAAACATTTTTTAAACTTTTAAAAATAATTTAAAAAAAAAAAAAAAACTTTCCAGAGAGAGGTGGCCAACAGGGACCAATCTGCTTTGACCATCGACCTTGGCGACCTGGCCTCAGTGGACCAAGACCTCGCCGATGCCTGCCTAGACAACTCCAAGCGCTACATAGACCTTTTCTACGAAGCAGTCCAAGAACTTCTGCCAGAATACAAAGACAAAGACGTAAATGTTCAATTACCAAAAAAGTCTAACCCTCAATTTAGCTTAACTATTTAAGACTGTGCACAAAGACACCTTGGACGTGTACATAGAACACCGACTGCTGGCCGAGCAGCGGTTGTACAGTGCCGATGCGACCAGAGAAGCGCGCAATCGCTTTCCAAGCGAACTGCTGCGCAGATTTGAGGTCTACTTCAAGGCGCCACCAACCATGAAGTCTGTGTCAGTGCGCCAGATAAAGGCCCGCTCAATTGGAAAGCTGGTCAATGTCAAGGGAGTTGTGATCCGCGCCACAGAGATCAAACCATTGCTGCAAGTGGCCACATACACCTGCGACAGATGCGGTGCTGAAACATACCAGCCAATAAGCTCGGCATCATTCATGCCCATCGAGATGTGCCAGTCTCAGGACTGCCAAGTCAACAAGAGTGGTGGTCGCTTGTGTCTTCAAACAAGAGGCTCTAAATTTGTCAAATTCCAAGAGATCAAGATCCAAGAGCATTCGGAACAAGTGCCAGTTGGCAATATACCAAGAGCCATCACAATTTATGCCAAAGGAGAGAATACACGCTTGTGCAAGCCTGGTGACCACATTGGCGTCACTGGCATATTCTTGCCTTTGCTCAAGAGTGGATTCAATCAAATATCGCAGGGTTTGCTGTCGGACACTTTTATTGAAGCGCACAACATTGTCAAGCTAAACAAGACCGAGGATGAGGAAATGCTCGCTGATGAGCTGAGCGAGGAGGAGGCAGCCAAAATTTGTGAGGATGATTTTTACTCCAAATTAACGTGCAGTATAGCGCCGGAGATTTATGGACATGAGGATGTTAAAAAAGCGCTTCTGTTGCTTTTGGTGGGAGGTGTTGATAAGAACTCGCGCGGTATGAAGATTAGAGGAAATTTGAATGTGTTGCTGATGGGAGATCCTGGTGTAGCCAAATCGCAGCTTTTATGCTACATAGATAGATTGGCTGCATATGGAGTTTTAGGAGACTTTCTTCATTATGTTAAGTAGTGTAACATTTTTAAATTGTTGAAAATTTAAATTAAAATTCATAATTATTTTAATTTTTGAAAAATTTTACAACCTTAAGCATTAATTTGTTTTAATTTTGGAAAATTTTAATATTAAATTCATAATTTTTTTTAATTTTTGAAAATTTTAAATAAATTCATAATTTTTTTAATGTGTAAGTAAGGATATTTATAAAAGTGTATTTTAAGCAAGGCTGTTAAAAAGTCACACATTGAAGATAAAGTTTTTTTTTTTAATTTGTTAGGAGACTTTTCTTCATTATGTAAATGGTGTAACATTTTTTTTAATTTTTGAAAATTTTAAATTAAATTCATAATTTTTTTAATTGTTTAAGTAAGAGATTTTTTAAAAGTGTATTTTAAGCAAGGCTGTTTAAAAGTCACACATTGAAGATAAAGTTTTTTTTTTTAATTTGTTAGCAGACTTTTCTTCATTATGTAAATGGTGTAACATTTTTTTAATTTTTGAAAATTTTAAATTAAATTCATAATTTTTTTAATTGTTTAAGTAAGAGATTTTTTAAAAGTGTATTTTAAGCAAGGCTGTTTAAAAGTCACACATTGAAGATAAAGTTTTTTTTTTTAATTTGTATTTTTTAATTTGTTAGCAGACTTTTCATCATTATGTTAATGGTGTAACATTTTTTAATTTTTGAAAATTTTAAATTAAATTCATAATTTTTTTAATTGTTTAAAAAAGGATTTTTTAATTTTGAAGCAAGGCTGTTTAAAAGTCACACATTGAAGATAAAGTTTTTTTTTTTTAATTTGTATTTTTTAATTTGTTAGCAGACTTTTCTTCATTATGTAAATGGTGTAACATTTTTTTTAATTTTTGAAAATTTTAAATTAAATTCATAATTTTTTTAATTGTTTAAGTAAGAGATTTTTTAAAAGTGTATTTTAAGCAAGGCTGTTTAAAAGTCACACATTGAAGATAAAGTTTTTTTTTTTAATTTGTATTTTTTAATTTGTTAGCAGACTTTTCTTCATTATGTTAATGGTGTAACATTTTTTTAATTTTTGAAAATTTTAAATTAAATTCATAATTTTTTTTAATTGTTTAAGTAAGAGATTTTATAAAAGTGTATTTTAAGCAAGGCTGTTAAAAAGTCACACATTGAAGATAAAGTTTTTTTTTTTAATTTGTTAGGAGACTTTTCTTCATTATGTAAATGGTGTAACATTTTTTTAATTTTTGAAAATTTTAAATTAAATTCATAATTTTTTTAATTGTTTAAGTAAGAGATTTTTAAAAGTGTATTTTAAGCAAGGCTGTTTAAAAGTCACACATTGAAGATAAAGTTTTTTTTTTTTAATTTGTTAGCAGACTTTTCTTCATTATGTAAATGGTGTAACATTTTTTAATTTTTGAAAATTTTAAATTAAATTCATAATTTTTTTAATTGTTTAAGTAAGAGATTTTTTAAAAGTGTATTTTAAGCAAGGCTGTTTAAAAGTCACACATTGAAGATAAAGTTTTTTTTTTTTAATTTGTATTTTTTAATTTGTTAGCAGACTTTTCATCATTATGTTAATGGTGTAACATTTTTTTAATTTTTGAAAATTTTAAATTAAATTCATAATTTTTTTTAATTGTTTAAAAAAGGATTTTTTAATTTTGAAGCAAGGCTGTTTTAAAAGTCACACATTGAAGATAAAGTTTTTTTTTTTAATTTGTATTTTTTAATTTGTTTAGCAGACTTTTCTTCATTATGTAAATGGTGTAACATTTTTTTAATTTTGAAAATTTTAAATTAAATTCATAATTTTTTTAATTGTTTAAGTAAGAGATTTTTTAAAAGTGTATTTTAAGCAAGGCTGTTTAAAAGTCACACATTGAAGATAAAGTTTTTTTTTTTTTAATTTGTATTTTTTAATTTGTTAGCAGACTTTTCTTCATTATGTTAATGGTGTTACATTTTTTTAATTTTTGAAAATTTTAAATTAAATTCATAATTTTTTTTAATTGTTTAAAAAAGGATTTTTTAATTTTGAAGCAAGGCTGTTTAAAAGTCACACATTGAAGATAAAGTTTTTTTTTAATTTGTTTTTTTAATTTGCTAGGAGACTTTTCTTCATTATGTAAATGGTGTAACATTTTTTTTAATTTTTGAAAATTTTAAATTAAATTCATAATTTTTTTAATTGTTTAAGTAAGAGTTTTTTAAAAGTGTATTTTAAGCAAGGCTGTTTAAAAGTCACACATTGAAGATAAAGTTTTTTTTTTTTAATTTGTATTTTTTAATTTGTTAGCAGACTTTTCTTCATTATGTTAATAGTGTAACATTTTTTTAAATTTTTGAAAATTTTAAATTAAATTCATAATTTATTTTAATTTTTGAAAATTTTAAATTAAATTCATAATTTTTTTTAATTTTTGAAAATTTTAAATTAAATTCATAATTTTTTTTAATTTTTGAAAATTTTAAATTAAATTCATAATTTTTTTTAATTGTTTAAGTAAGAGATTTTATAAAAGTGTATTTTAAGCAAGGCTGTTAAAAAGTCACACATTGAAGATAAAGTTTTTTTTTTAATTTGTTAGGAGACTTTTCTTCATTATGTAAATGGTGTAACATTTTTTTTAATTTTTGAAAATTTTAAATTAAATTCATAATTTTTTTAATGTTTAAGTAAGAGATTTTTTAAAAGTGTATTTTTAAGCAAGGCTGTTTAAAAGTCACACATTGAAGATAAAGTTTTTTTTTTTTAATTTGTATTTTTTAATTTGTTAGCAGACTTTTCTTCATTATGTTAATGGTGTAACATTTTTTTAATTTTTGAAAATTTTAAATTAAATACATAATTTTTTTTAATTGTTTAAAAAAGGATTTTTTAATTTTGAAGCAAGGCTGTTTAAAAGTCACACATTGAAGATAAAGTTTATTTTTTTTAATTTGTATTTTTTAATTTGTTAGCAGACTTTTCTTCATTATGTTAATGGTGTAACATTTTTTTAATTTTTGAAAATTTTAAATTAAATTCATAATTTTTTTAATTGTTTAAGTAAGAGATTTTTTAAAAGTGTATTTTAAGCAAGGCTGTTTAAAAGTCACACATTGAAGATAAAGTTTTTTTTTTTATTTGTATTTTTTAATTTGTTAGCAGACTTTTCTTCATTATGTAAATGGTGTAACATTTTTTTAATTTTTGAAAATTTTAAATTAAATTCATAATTTTTTTAATTGTTTAAAAAAGGATTTTTTAATTTTGAAGCAAGGCTGTTTAAAAGTCACACATTGAAGATAAAGTTTTTTTTTTTTAATTTGTATTTTTTAATTTGTTAGCAGACTTTTCTTCATTATGTAAATGGTGTAACATTTTTTAATTTTTGAAAATTTTAAATTAAATTCATAATTTTTTTAATTGTTTAAGTAAGAGATTTTTTAAAAGTGTATTTTAAGCAAGGCTGTTTAAAAGTCACACATTGAAGATAAAGTTTTTTTTTTTAATTTGTATTTTTTAATTTGTTAGCAGACTTTTCTTCATTATGTTAATGGTGTAACATTTTTTTAATTTTTGAAAATTTTAAATTAAATTCATAATTTTTTTTAATTGTTTAAAAAAGGATTTTTTAATTTTGAAGCAAGGCTGTTTAAAAGTCACACATTGAAGATAAAGTTTTTTTTTTAATTTGTTTTTTTTAATTTGCTAGGAGACTTTTCTTCATTATGTAAATGGTGTAACATTTTTTTAATTTTTGAAAATTTTAAATTAAATTCATAATTTTTTAATTGTTTAAGTAAGAGATTTTTTAAAAGTGTATTTTAAGCAAGGCTGTTTAAAAGTCACACATTGAAGATAAAGTTTTTTTTTTTTAATTTGTATTTTTAATTTGTTAGCAGACTTTTCTTCATTATGTTAATGGTGTAACATTTTTTTAATTTTTGAAAATTTTAAATTAAATTCATAATTTTTTTAATTGTTTAAAAAAGGATTTTTTAATTTTGAAGCAAGGCTGTTTAAAAGTCACACATTGAAGATAAAGTTTTTTTTTAATTTGTTTTTTTTAATTTGCTAGGAGACTTTTCTTCATTATGTAAATGGTGTAACATTTTTTTTAATTTTTGAAAATTTTAAATTAAATTCATAATTTTTTTAATTGTTTAAGTAAGAGATTTTTTAAAAGTGTATTTTAAGCAAGGCTGTTTAAAAGTCACACATTGAAGATAAAGTTTTTTTTTTTTAATTTGTATTTTTTAATTTGTTAGCAGACTTTTCTTCATTATGTTAATGGTGTAAAATTTTTTTAATTTTTGAAAATTTTAAATTAAATTCATAATTTTTTTTAATTTTTGAAAATTTTAAATTAAATTCATAATTTTTTTTAATTTTTGAAAATTTTAAATTAAATTCATAATTTTTTTTAATTTTTGAAAATTTTAAATTAAATTCATAATTTTTTTTAATTGTTTAAGTAAGAGATTTTATAAAAGTGTATTTTAAGCAAGGCTGTTAAAAAGTCCACATTGAAGATAAAGTTTTTTTTTTTAATTTGCTAGGAGACTTTTCTTCATTATGTAAATGGTGTAACATTTTTTTAATTTTTGAAAATTTTAAATTAAATTCATAATTTTTTAATTGTTTAAGTAAGAGATTTTTTAAAAGTGTATTTTTAAGCAAGGCTGTTTAAAAGTCACACATTGAAGATAAAGTTTTTTTTTTTTAATTTGTATTTTTTAATTTGTTAGCAGACTTTTCTTCATTATGTTAATGGTGTAACATTTATTTAATTTTTGAAAATTTTAAATTAAATACATAATTTTTTTTAATTGTTTAAAAAAGGATTTTTTAATTTTGAAGCAAGGCTGTTTAAAAGTCACACATTGAAGATAAAGTTTATTTTTTTTAATTTGTATTTTTTAATTTGTTAGCAGACTTTTCTTCATTATGTTAATGGTGTAACATTTTTTTAATTTTTGAAAATTTTAAATTAAATTCATAATTTTTTTAATTGTTTAAGTAAGAGATTTTTTAAAAGTGTATTTTAAGCAAGGCTGTTTAAAAGTCACACATTGAAGATAAAGTTTTTTTTTTTTTATTTGTATTTTTTAATTTGTTAGCAGACTTTTCTTCATTATGTAAATGGTGTAACATTTTTTTAATTTTTGAAAATTTTAAATTAAATTCATAATTTTTTTAATTGTTTAAAAAAGGATTTTTTAATTTTGAAGCAAGGCTGTTTAAAAGTCACACATTGAAGATAAAGTTTTTTTTTTTTAATTTGTATTTTTTAATTTGTTAGCAGACTTTTCTTCATTATGTAAATGGTGTAACATTTTTTTAATTTTTGAAAATTTTAAATTAAATTCATAATTTTTTTAATTGTTTAAGTAAGAGATTTTTTAAAAGTGTATTTTAAGCAAGGCTGTTTAAAAGTCACACATTGAAGATAAAGTTTTTTTTTTTTAATTTGTATTTTTTAATTTGTTAGCAGACTTTTCTTCATTATGTTAATGGTGTAACATTTTTTTAATTTTTGAAAATTTTAAATTAAATTCATAATTTTTTTTAATTGTTTAAAAAAGGATTTTTTAATTTTGAAGCAAGGCTGTTTAAAAGTCACACATTGAAGATAAAGTTTTTTTTTTTAATTTGTTTTTTTTAATTTGCTAGGAGACTTTTCTTCATTATGTAAATGGTGTAACATTTTTTTTAATTTTTGAAAATTTTAAATTAAATTCATAATTTTTTTAATTGTTTAAGTAAGAGATTTTTTAAAAGTGTATTTTAAGCAAGGCTGTTTAAAAGTCACACATTGAAGATAAAGTTTTTTTTTTTTAATTTGTATTTTTTAATTTGTTAGCAGACTTTTCTTCATTATGTTAATGGTGTAACATTTTTTTAATTTTTGAAAATTTTAAATTAAATTCATAATTTTTTTAATTGTTTAAAAAAGGATTTTTTAATTTTGAAGCAAGGCTGTTTAAAAGTCACACATTGAAGATAAAGTTTTTTTTTTTTAATTTGTATTTTTTAATTTGTTAGCAGACTTTTCTTCATTCTGTTAATGGTGTAACATTTTTTTAATTTTTGAAAATTTTAAATTAAATTCATAATTTTTTTTAATTGTTTAAAAAAAGATTTTTTAATTTTGAAGCAAGGCTGTTTAAAAGTCACACATTGAAGATAAAGTTTATTTTTTTTAATTTGTATTTTTTAATTTGTTAGCAGACTTTTCTTCATTATGTAAATGGTGTAACATTTTTTTAATTTTTGAAAATTTTAAATTAAATTCATAATTTTTTTAATTGTTTAAGTAAGAGATTTTTTAAAAGTGTATTTTAAGCAAGGCTGTTTAAAAGTCACACATTGAAGATAAAGTTTTTTTTTTTAATTTGTTAGGAGACTTTTCTTCATTATGTAAATGGTGTAACATTTTTTTAATTTTTGAAAATTTTAAATTAAATTCATAATTTTTTTTAATTGTTTAAAAAAGGATTTTTTAATTTTGAAGCAAGGCTGTTTAAAAGTCACACATTGAAGATAAAGTTTTTTTTTTTAATTTGTATTTTTTAATTTGTTAGCAGACTTTTCTTCATTATGTAAATGGTGTAACATTTTTTTAATTTTTGAAAATTTTAAATTAAATTCATAATTTTTTTAATTGTTTAAGTAAGAGATTTTTTAAAAGTGTATTTTAAGCAAGGCTGTTTAAAAGTCACACATTGAAGATAAAGTTTTTTTTTTTTAATTTGTATTTTTTAATTTGTTAGCAGACTTTTCTTCATTATGTTAATGGTGTAACATTTTTTTAATTTTTGAAAATTTTAAATTAAATTCATAATTTTTTTTAATTGTTTAAAAAAGGATTTTTTAATTTTGAAGCAAGGCTGTTTAAAAGTCACACATTGAAGATAAAGTTTTTTTTTTAATTTGTTTTTTTTAATTTGCTAGGAGACTTTTCTTCATTATGTAAATGGTGTAACATTTTTTTAATTTTTGAAAATTTTAAATTAAATTCATAATTTTTTTAATTGTTTAAGTAAGAGATTTTTTAAAAGTGTATTTTAAGCAAGGCTGTTTAAAAGTCACACATTGAAGATAAAGTTTTTTTTTTTAATTTGTATTTTTTAATTTGTTAGCAGACTTTTCTTCATTATGTTAATGGTGTAACATTTTTTTAATTTTTGAAAATTTTAAATTAAATTCATAATTTTTTTTAATTGTTTAAAAAAGGATTTTTTAATTTTGAAGCAAGGCTGTTTAAAAGTCACACATTGAAGATAAAGTTTTTTTTTTTTAATTTGTATTTTTTAATTTGTTAGCAGACTTTTCTTCATTATGTTAATGGTGTAACATTTTTTTAATTTTTGAAAATTTTAAATTAAATTCATAATTTTTTTTAATTGTTTAAAAAAGGATTTTTAATTTTGAAGCAAGGCTGTTTAAAAGTCACACATTGAAGATAAAGTTTATTTTTTTTAATTTGTATTTTTTAATTTGTTAGCAGACTTTTCTTCATTATGTAAATGGTGTAACATTTTTTTAATTTTGAAAATTTTAAATTAAATTCATAATTTTTTTAATTGTTTAAGTAAGAGATTTTTTAAAAGTGTATTTTAAGCAAGGCTGTTTAAAAGTCACACATTGAAGATAAAGTTTTTTTTTTTTTATTTGTATTTTTTAATTTGTTAGCAGACTTTTCATCATTATGTTAATGGTGTAACATTTTTTTAATTTTTGAAAATTTTAAATTAAATTCATAATTTTTTTAATTGTTTAAGTAAGAGATTTTTTAAAAGTGTATTTTAAGCAAGGCTGTTTAAAAGTCACACATTGAAGATAAAGTTTTTTTTTTTTTATTTGTATTTTTTAATTTGTTAGCAGACTTTTCTTCATTATGTAAATGGTGTAACATTTTTTTAATTTTTGAAAATTTTAAATTAAATTCATAATTTTTTTAATTGTTTAAGTAAGAGATTTTTTAAAAGTGTATTTTAAGCAAGGCTGTTTAAAAGTCACACATTGAAGATAAAGTTTTTTTTTTTTTTATTTGTATTTTTTAATTTGTTAGCAGACTTTTCTTCATTATGTAAATGGTGTAACATTTTTTTAATTTTTGAAAATTTTAAATTAAATTCATAATTTTTTTAATTGTTTAAGTAAGAGATTTTTTAAAAGTGTATTTTAAGCAAGGCTGTTTAAAAGTCACACATTGAAGATAAAGTTTTTTTTTTTTTATTTGTATTTTTTAATTTGTTAGCAGACTTTTCATCATTATGTTAATGGTGTAACATTTTTTTAATTTTTGAAAATTTTAAATTAAATTCATAATTTTTTTTAATTGTTTAAAAAAGGATTTTTTAATTTTGAAGCAAGGCTGTTTAAAAGTCACACATTGAAGATAAAGTTTTTTTTTTTTAATTTGTATTTTTTAATTTGTTAGCAGACTTTTCTTCATTATGTAAATGGTGTAACATTTTTTTAATTTTTGAAAATTTTAAATTAAATTCATAATTTTTTTAATTGTTTAAGTAAGAGATTTTTTAAAAGTGTATTTTAAGCAAGGCTGTTTAAAAGTCACACATTGAAGATAAAGTTTTTTTTTTTTAATTTGTATTTTTTAATTTGTTAGCAGACTTTTCATCATTATGTTAATGGTGTAACATTTTTTTAATTTTTGAAAATTTTAAATTAAATTCATAATTTTTTTTAATTGTTTAAAAAAGGATTTTTTAATTTTGAAGCAAGGCTGTTTAAAAGTCACACATTGAAGATAAAGTTTTTTTTTTAATTTGTTTTTTTTAATTTGCTAGGAGACTTTTCTTCATTATGTAAATGGTGTAACATTTTTTTAATTTTTGAAAATTTTAAATTAAATTCATAATTTTTTTTAATTGTTTAAAAAAGGATTTTTTAATTTTGAAGCAAGGCTGTTTAAAAGTCACACATTGAAGATAAAGTTTTTTTTTAATTTGTTTTTTTTAATTTGCTAGGAGACTTTTCTTCATTATGTAAATGGTGTAACATTTTTTTTAATTTTTGAAAATTTTAAATTAAATTCATAATTTTTTTAATTGTTTAAGTAAGAGATTTTTTAAAAGTGTATTTTAAGCAAGGCTGTTTAAAAGTCACACATTGAAGATAAAGTTTTTTTTTTTTAATTTGTATTTTTTAATTTGTTAGCAGACTTTTCTTCATTATGTTAATGGTGTAACATTTTTTTAATTTTTGAAAATTTTAAATTAAATTCATAATTTTTTTTAATTGTTTAAAAAAGGATTTTTTAATTTTGAAGCAAGGCTGTTTAAAAGTCACACATTGAAGATAAAGTTTTTTTTTTTTAATTTGTATTTTTTAATTTGTTAGCAGACTTTTCTTCATTATGTTAATGGTGTAACATTTTTTTAATTTTTGAAAATTTTAAATTAAATTCATAATTTTTTTTAATTGTTTAAAAAAGGATTTTTTAATTTTGAAGCAAGGCTGTTTAAAAGTCACACATTGAAGATAAAGTTTATTTTTTTAATTTGTATTTTTAATTTGTTAGCAGACTTTTCTTCATTATGTAAATGGTGTAACATTTTTTTAATTTTTGAAAATTTTAAATTAAATTCATAATTTTTTTAATTGTTTAAGTAAGAGATTTTTTAAAAGTGTATTTTAAGCAAGGCTGTTTAAAAGTCACACATTGAAGATAAAGTTTTTTTTTTTAATTTGTTAGGAGACTTTTCTTCATTATGTAAATGGTGTAACATTTTTTTTAATTTTTGAAAATTTTAAATTAAATTCATAATTTTTTTAATTGTTTAAGTAAGAGATTTTTTAAAAGTGTATTTTAAGCAAGGCTGTTTAAAAGTCACACATTGAAGATAAAGTTTTTTTTTTTTAATTTGTTAGCAGACTTTTCTTCATTATGTAAATGGTGTAACATTTTTTTAATTTTTGAAAATTTTAAATTAAATTCATAATTTTTTTAATTGTTTAAGTAAGAGATTTTTAAAAGTGTATTTTAAGCAAGGCTGTTTAAAAGTCCAAAATTGCAGTCAAATTCCGGACTTTTAAATTTTTTTTATAGTCCAAGTCAAAAACTTTTTTTAATGTTTCTTTTTTAAAAGCCGAACTTTTAATTTTTTTTTTAATTCCAAGCAGAATTGTATAAAAGCTGGAAAAATAAAGACTGAACAAGGGAAAAATTTTTAAAAAAATGACAAGTCTTGACTTTTTTCAAAATTAATAATTAATTAAATATAATATAATTTAATTTAATATATTTTATATTAATAATTAATTTAATTAGATCTTAAGATTTTGACTTATTTTAAGAAAAGAAATTAAAATTGAATTGAAGCATAATCTTTTTTAAATATGCAAATTATCGTTATATTCTTTTTAAATGAATTAAGTTTAGTTTAGTTTTTCTGCGAGAATTTATGAATAAAAAACGAAAATAAATTTATGCTTTAAAAAAATTTAGAAATAAATTAAACACAAAAAAATATATAAAAATATTTGTGACTTATAATTTTTGAATTTTTAAAAACAAGTCAAAGTCCGAACTTTGACATAAAAAAAAATAAAAAATTTTAAGTTCGGACATCTGATTTTTTTACGGTTCCAGATAGTAATTATGGCGGACTAGTAAAAGTCACTTAAATTAAAGTCCAAATGCTGACTTAAAATCATTTACTATTAAACAACTCTTACTTTAAGTTGAAAATAAAATTTTAAATTGTATATGTAGGGGGAAGATTAAGAAAACAAATAAAATGTGAAACTAAAAAATAGTAGCATTAACTTAAATTTTTAATTTTGAATCTTTAAAAAAGTGAAATAAAAAAAGAAAATAAAACTTAAAAATCAAAAAAATAATTATTCATTTTTGCAAACTGCTAAGTAAACATGAAAATAAAAATATAGTTTCGTGAAAATTGAATAAACATAAAAAACCCGAGAGAAAAAAAAACAGTTAAAAAAAGCAAAAAAACGTATTTACAAGCGAAAGATACATAGAAAATAATATTTTAAGCTAAAACCCATTAATGTTAGATTTAATTGAAAATTTGATTCATAGCACCGATGGTAAAACACCACTTGAAATCTTATTAAACTAAAAACTAAATTTTATTAAATTTAAATTTATTTATCAATATTTTTAACTTTAGTCGAATATTTTTATTATAATTTAAATTTTAACTCGAAGGCAAAAGAGCGCAAGCTCAAGCCTTTTAAAATCATTAAATAAACTATTGAAGCTATTTAAAATTTACGAAATTCTTTCAAACTCAAAAAAATTTTTTTGAATAAAATTTCAATTTAAAATTAAAAATGAGTCAAAACTGAAATTAAGATGATGATTTATTAAATATTATTATTCAAGAAAATTTTTCAAAGAGTAATTAAATTACAAGTTATTATTAACAATTTATTAAGTTAAAATCATTTAGCGCTCAACAGCATCATGCGTTCAGATTTATGGACTGCATTCAGTTAACACTTAAGTTCAAGGGCTAAAAAGACAAAAATATTAATTGAAATTTTTAATTAACCAAAATGATTTTCAAATAAAATAAAATCAAATAAAATTAGTAATATTTAAAATTTAATTTAATTTTTAACACGGCTAAATTTTAAACATAATATTAGGTTGTTTAATAAGTTTTTTCGTTTATTTCTAGACTTTATTTATTTATAAAAACTAAAATAAAATATAATTAGTCACTAAAATAATTTCCTTCGCTAGAAATACACATCTCCCATCTTTCTGGCAGCATTTTGATCCCTCGCTCGTAGAAGCTGGCTGGTTTTAAGGTGAAATATTGACTGATGTCTTTTTTGATTTCCTTCAAGTCTGAGTAACTTTTTTCACTGAGGAAGTGCTGCATGGATCGGAACAAATGGTAATCTGAAGGAGCTAAGTCTGGTGAATAAGCTGGGTGAGATAAGACTTCCCAGCCTAGATTCTCTATCGTGTTCCGAGTCGTTTTTGCAATATGTGGCCTAGCGTTGTCATGTAAAAGAATCACTTTTCGCTCTCCTTTAGCTCTGTGTGGCCGTTTTGCTTCCAAAGCATGACTCAAACGTATCAATTGTTGTGAATAAAGGTCTGCGGTTATCGTTAGCTTGGGTTGCAGTAGCTCATAATAGATTTTACCCTTCTGATCCCACTAAACACAAAGCATGACCTTTTTTCCATGAATTTCGCGTTTCGGAGTAGGTAATGGCTCTTGATCAGGGTCGACCCATTGTTTTTTGTTGACCTGGTTATCGAAGTAGATCCACTTTTCATCTCCAGTTACGATTTTCCACAAAAAACTCTTTTTTTCTGCCTAGACAAGAGAGAAACGCAAATGCTCAATCGTTGCGCAATATTGATTTCTGAGAGTTTGTGCGGGACCCATTTACCGGCCTTTTGGATCTTTCCTAATTCTTTTAATCTATTCCAAACGGTGCCATTTGTTACAGACATGTCTTTTGCGAGCTGTCTAGTCGACCGCCTCGGTTCTTCCTCAAGCAGCTCTTGCAAATACGCGTCATCAGCTTCGACGGTTCTCCCAACGCGTTTTTTGTCATTGAGGTCGAAATCTCCAGCTTTGAATCGAGCAAACCAATTTTGACAAGTGCGAACAGTCAGAGCGTCGTCGCCATATACCAAACAAATCGATTTGGTAGCCTCTGTCGCATTTTTTCCTTCGTTAAACTTGAATAACATGCATTGGCGGATATGAATATTTTTGTCATACATTTTTATTTAGTTAATTATTTAGAAATTTAAAAAGCAAACATATAATCTTATATATCATTTGAAAGCAAAAGAGTTGCTCTTTCTAATGATGTACAACATTGAATAAAAAAAGTTTAATCTTTGATGAGATTTTTTCATTTAAAAATTGACGAAAAAACTTATTAAACAACCTAATATTAGGCTGTAAAATTTTTGTCGTCAAGTTAATGAGACCCAAAATTTTATTTATTTTTAAAATTTGAAAAAAAAAATTAATATAATTTTCACTTTTAGCTTGGTTGCTAGCAGTACCAAATTTTACAGTATATTTTTGTAAGTTTTTAAAATATTTTGACTATTTAAATTTTAAATAAAATTAGAATTAAAAATAAAATTTTTTTCAATTCTATTTTTAAATACTCTACAAATTTTCATTAAATTTAAATTTACATAAATTAAAATAAAAATTAAAAAAAAATTCAATGAATTTACTTGATATGGTTAGGAGTCAGTACACTACAGGTCGGGGATCTTCTGGAGTAGGTCTGACCGCTTCGGTGAATAAAGATCCGATCACAGGCGAGATGATCCTCGAAGGCGGCTCTCTGGTCCTAGCTGACCAAGGCATTTGCTGCATAGATGAATTTGACAAGATGTTGGATCAAGATAGAACAGCAATCCATGAAGTAATGGAACAGCAGACAATTTCAATTGCCAAGGCAGGTATAATGACGTCACTCAACGCTAGAGTGTCAATATTAGCAGCCGCAAATCCAGCCTATGGCAAATACAACCCAAAAAAAACAATAGAACAAAATGTTCAGCTACCAGCAGCATTGCTTTCCAGATTTGATCTTTTGTGGTTGATGCAAGACAGACCGGACAAAGACTCGGACTTGAGGCTGGCCCAGCACATTACCTATGTTCACCAACACAACGTACAACCACCCACTAACTTTGCTCCATTGGACATGAAGTTAATGAGAAGGTACATTGCTTTGTGCAAGACTAAACAACCATTGGTACCCCAGGAGCTGACTGACCACATTGTCAGTGTGTATGTGGAAATGAGAAAAGAGGCCAGGGTCAGCTCGGATGCAACATTTACATCCGCTCGTATTCTTCTAGGCATTTTGCGTCTCTCGACCGCTTTGGCTCGATTGAGGCTGAGCAATGTGGTCGAGAGAGATGACGTAAATGAAGCAATTAGATTGATGGAAATGTCCAAAGAGTCATTGAAGCCCAAGTTCGAGACTATGCAGAGACCAAAGAGCACTTCGGATCAAATATTTGCCATTGTGAGGGAAATGGCACCGATCAATGGGCCACGTGTGGTCAGTTATCAGGAGGCCTTGGAAAAATGTGCAAGAAAAGGCTTTTCCCCTGAAATGTTCAACGAATGCTGCAGGACTTATGAGGACTTAAATGTGTGGCTGGTTAACAATACCAAAACTAAAATCACTTTAATATAATTTATAATCTTATTTTATTTTATATGAAATATGAAATTACAATTTAACAAAAAAAAATTATGAAATTATATATAAATCAAATGGTCAATATACATTATTTTTTATTAATTTTGTGTAAATAAAAAATTAAAAAATTATTTTGTTGGCTGAACAAAGTGACATTGAATATTGCATGAAAAATTTGGTCAATTTTGTCAATCGGGATTTGATTTTTAGACTTAAGATATGTAAAAGATAATTTTTTTTATGTTTTTTATTTAGATTTGAGTTAATTAACAAAATAAAAAGGAGAAATTTTTATATAAAAATTTAAAAAACGACTTAAAGAATGAAAATGGTTTGAAGACTGTGGTTCTCTGTATTTAAAAAAAGTATCATTTACAGTTTAAAAAATTAAAAATTATATTCACACTTATTTTCTGTTCAAATTTAAGAAGAAAAAAAGGACTTGCACTTGGTGAATGATTTGAATTTTAGAACAAAATTCAAAACAAACTTCAAAATTAAAATTTTAAAAAAATAAAATATTTAGTCAAAAATTAAAGTAAAAAAATTAAGGTTTTAAAAAAAATACTCTAAATATGTGATATTTTCCAAAAATAAAGCCAAAATTTAACTTTACTCTAACAAAAAAATTGTCTTTACTCTCACAAAAAAATGGGTCAAAAAATTTCTTTTTACTTTGTTTATTAATTTCTTTAGTAATTTTCTCAAAATATGATTTTTTTATTTCATTTAAAAAATAAATAAATATTAAAATAAAAATTGTTACCGTTTAAGTAATTTCGTAGCTCTAATTTAGTAATTTTAGAGGCCAAAAATAATTAAAAAATGAGTCCAAAGTAGTAATTATATATCCCATAATTAATTAACTATTGAGTCCAAAATATTTATGAGCCCGTTTCAGTAATAGAATGAGCTCATTTAAATTATTCCCCAAAAAAATTAAAAATTAAAAAAATTGTAGGGTTAATTTCAAAATAGAAAATAAGTCAAATTTAAGGCTATTTTCTATTTTTGAACCTCACTCTAAGAGCATTTTTTGTACCATCATAGGTAAAATTTAAAATTTTTTTTGGAATTTGAGTTTAAACTCTACCTAACAGAAATTAAATGTAAAATTTTAAAAAGTTTGTTAAAAAATCAGTTGAATTGAATGCTGTAATTGGATTTAATTTTTTGAATAATAACTGATACGAAAATTTTTCCATTTTCACCACATGGAACCTTTTTTTTCTTTTTTGAACTTATAGAAATGTTTTTTTTTTAATTCTTAAATGATTGTCAATAATTCAGCTAATAAATTTAAACTCAAATTTCAAAAAATGCAAATACAGATAAAAATGGCATTGTCTAATTAAGTACTAAAAGTAAAAACTAAATATTAAAAATGTCAAAGCTTAAGTTCTGAAGAACCAAAACATGTTCTGGAAATTCAGAACTAAAGATTTTAAATATTTTATTTTTGCTTTTAGTACTAAATTTCACAATGCCATAAAAATAGTGAAAAAAGTCCAAAGAAAAGACTAAGGAAAAAGGTTCCATGTGATGAAAATGCAAAAATTTCCAGATCATTATTATTATTCACAAAATTAAATCCAATTCAATTGATTTTTTAACAAACTTTTTAAAATTTTACATTTAATTTCTGTTAGGTAGAGTTTAAACTCAAATTTAGAAAAAAAGAGAAATGGTTGGATTTGGGCTTTACTCTTAGAGTCGTACATGAGGTTACGGTAATTTTTCGATTTTTTTTTTACCAAATTTTGTGAACAAATACTTTTAATCTAATTTACAAAGATAAAGAGTAAAATAAATTTTAAAATTGAAATTTAAAAAATAAAAAACTAGTTTTATCAATTTGAATTTAAAATCAATAATTTTCATGATTTTTTTAAATGGGTTAAAAATAAACATTTTGTTTTTTTAAAAAAGAAAAGAAAAAAGTAGGAATTCAATTCAAAAGCTAAACTAACCCAATTCGTTGAGGACTTAATTAAATTTTAAAATTCTTCAAATAAAATTTCTTAATCGAATTAACTTTAAAAATTTTAAAAAACTAGGTGAACCGAATCTCAATTATTTTTTTATTAATTATCTCAAAATTCACCATGATAAAATTTTTTCGAGAGCAATTTATCAAGATAAGGATCTAAAAAATTTGTCTCATTTCTTCAATAATCACTTTAGGTTTCGCCAATCGACTAGAATCAAAAACTAATTTTGACCAACACCACATTCAGAATAAAGATTCGACAAAAATTTTTAAATTGTTTTTTGTCTAATTTAAAAATGTTCTTAAAAGGACAACACATTGCTTTAATTGTCATGTTCCTTTTTTTTTCATCATGGATAATCTTTTCATTTCAGACCTATCGATTACATAAGGACTTAAAAAATGCCAATTTAGGCTACAACTCAATTATTATACGTAATTAAAAAAATATTTTTTTTCTTATTTTTTTTAATTTTTAAATTTATTTTAAGATGAATTTGTCTCAATTTTAATGACAATAATTGCTCTTTATACATTTCTATCTGTGAGCGCTGAGCACAAAAGTTCCATATCTCGGCTTAGCTTGGTGATTTTTTTAGTTTCAATATTGACTCTGGTGTTCCTTACACTCTATTTGAGCATAACAAATTATAGCCATAGATCAATAAATAATTTTAGTTATTTTTCCAGTGGTCATCAATCTATTCGGTTATTAAATAAAGCCAATGATGAAAAATCCATTTTACTTTTAGCTAAACAAATTAGTTTTTTAAGCAATTGTTTGGTAATTTTTTTGAAAGAAATAATTAAAAAAATTTTTTTGATATTTTTTAAAGTATGTAAATTTGATATTTGGAATTTTTATTGGAATGTATACATATGGATGGATCAACAATGAAGAAAAAGAATTTTACTATATTTAACAAAAATGAAATATGAAAATAAAATTTTTACCAAAATTAAATTTGGCGAAAAAAATGAATAAAATTTAAAAAAAGCGCTTTGTAAAAAAAAAGTATTTATTTTTTTATTTTTTTTTGTTTCTATTAAAAATGTTTAATAAAAATTTGACAAATTGTGATTATTGTTTTACTAAAGTAGAAGATTTGTTTACAATCACACTTCCATGTGGCTATGTTGTTTGTTCTGTTCATTTAGAAAGCGATGATGTTTTAACCAAGTGTGTTGTTTGCTCAGAACACACATTTGACAAATCTGCTTGCTACGAAATGGCAAAAAATAGTTCCAAGCAAAAGGAATTAAATTTTCGAAAAAAGACCACATTGGTAAAAGAAAAAATAGTCCGAATTGACAATTATTTTGAAGACCCTGACAAGTTTATAGATGAGTATCTAGATAATGTCAAAAATGAAGTGACGGATAGAGCTCAAGAGCTCAAAAATAATTTTAACCAGCAGATTTCGGATTATGAAAATAATTTGAGAAAACAAGTTGAAATATTTAAGAAAGAAATTTTGGATAAAATGGAAGAAAATAATTTTGATAAAGCTAAAATTGATAAATTATGCCAATTAGAATCATTATATGATTTAGACTTGAAATCATTTGGAAAAGCATTGGAAGAAAAGTTAAACAAGTTGGAAAACAAAGAAGAGGAATTTATTGATCCTGCTTTAGATTTAATAAACAAAGTAAAAAGTGCTAAATTAGAATTTGAAGAATTTAATAAAGAGCTAGATTTAAAAAAATATTTTGGAAGTCTAAATATAATTTAAAATGTTTTTTTTTTAATTAAAAATAATCGTTTTATTTCAAGCTTTAAATTTTATTCAAAATAAATTTTAATAAAATATGTGAATTCTTTTTTTTGATTTTTCTTTACTTTTTAACCAAATCGATAAAAAGGTGTTGCACGTATAATTTTTAATAAAATGACAAACTATAAAATCTAATTATATTTTGTGCAATATTATTTTTAAAAACTCTAAAATATAATTTTTAAGCTTAATAAATGGAATGATCTTTTAAAATAGTTAAGAACTCCTACGAATGCTTTAGTTCAAAAAAGCTTAATAAAACAAATGGCAGGATTTTTTTATATTAAATCATTTTTTTAACTTTTTGACTATTTCTTGTTGAATTAATAAAATTAATATATGAAATTTTATATCAACATTTTTGTAAATGATTATTAATTATTGTGGCAAAATGAAAATTTTTAATTTTTCATTATTTTTTCAATAACAAAAAATAAATTCAAAAATTTTAATACTAATTTTAAATTTTGAAAATTTTATTATTCTTTTAAATATCTAAATTTGAGCTTTATGAATTGTTTCACGTTTAATACGTAAATTGTTGTTTTTTTTTTAGAGAAAATTTTCTTTTAACAAACTAAAATCAAATTTTAAGCTGATAAAAAAATAGATCCAAGTGGCTTCAAAAAAAAATTCCCTAGAAAAAACAGCAATTAATGTATACTTAAATTTTTTTTGCTCAAATCCTAAAAAAATCTTTTTTTTTCTAAAGTAAAAAAGTTATTGTTAAAAACATTTTGACAACAAAAAATCTGCTTTCTAGACCCAAAAAAAAGATTTTCACAACCAAAAAAAAATTCCTGATCAAAAGTACTCAATTTTTGAAAAATGAATAAATTTATGTATAAATCAAATAAAAAACGATTTTTACACTAAACAAAAAAAAGTCTATTATCTAATTTTTATAATATTTTAAACTATTTTTTAGATTTTGGAGGTCTTCTTCTCTTTTTTGTTTTCAATTTTTTTGATCTACCTCGCTTGTTCTCTTTGGCAACTTCAACTCCAGTCCCAACATCTATTACATCCTCAACTAACTCGTCCTCATCTTTATTCACTTTTCTCGGTCTACCGCGCTTTTTCACTTGTTTTACAACATCGGTTGTGATAATCTTTTTTTTGGGTGTAAAAAGCAGATTTTTTGTTGTCAAAACACCACATCCAAAAATGATAACCTGTAAAAATTCTATATTCTGGAACAGTCTTTATTATTATATTTATCTTTAAATGCCTAAAATATAAAAGCTTTCATGTTTTTTAAATTTTTTATTAAGTTTAAAATTTTAAGTCTTTAATTCAAAACTTTTTGCACAAAAATTAATTCAGATTTTAAAAAATTTAGCTTAGTTTTAATTTTTTTAAGTCATTACTGATTTATTATTTATTTTAAAAATGAATTCCAAAATAGATTGACGAAAAGGTGACGAATTAAAATGGAAATAAAATGAAAAAAGTTTTCACTATATGTTTTCACTTTGAATTTTTATTGCTTAATTATTTTTTCGTCATTTAAAAAAAAACTTAATGATATAAATTAAATCCAAAACCAATTTAAGTCTTTTTTCAATTTAATTAAAAACATTTTCATTTAAATATAAAACGAATTAGACCGGATGCTTGTTCCATTTAAATTTTCAGCATTCAAAAGGAAATTACTTTTAGAAATATCCTAAAAAAAAAGCTTTAATATCAAGTTTTAGCAAAATGAGCGATTCCAATGATGAAAATGCAACAACATTTGTGATATTTAAACAATGGACAGATTCATTTACCATGCATGGCTTTCCGAACATATTTCGAACCAAATACAACACAGTTCGAATGATGTGGATTACTTTATTCCTTTTCTCAAATGCGCTCTGTTTTTTTATCATAGCCAGAAACATAATGAACTATCTCAAATACGAAGTGGTCACAACAATAAAAGTAGTTGAAAAAGACTCTTTGCCATTTCCAGCAGTGACTGTATGCAATGCCAATTCTTTTTCAACAGAAGAAGGTTTACAATTTGTTTCAGAAGTTTTGGAAAAAAACAATTTAACAAAATTTCCAGATATTTTGCTAAAAGACACTTTTAAAGGAAATTTGAAAGACAATTCTTCAATTCTTTATTTCAACTATATATTCTTTCGCTATTTTACCACAGTATTTGCCAAGTCAAGCCCAGAAGAGAGTAAACAAAAACTCAAAATACCTTATGAACAAATGTTTATCAGTTGTCTGTATAATTTTCAGCCATGTAATGAATACAACTGGACATGGTACTTTGACTCTTTGTACGGCAATTGCTATCGTTTTAATACACAGCAAAATTCTGAAATTAGAAATTCCTATCAGGCCGGAAAGTATCAAGGACTTATGATTGAGCTATTCGTTGGTATACCTGAGAGTCAAAAAACATTAAGTATATCAACGGGAGCACATATTTTTGTTGATGATAATTTATTTAAACCTTTACTTGGACAAGGTGCTGATTTAGCGCCAGGGTTTATATCAAATTTAGTTTTGCAGAGAATTACAACAGAACAGTTGCCCAAGCCATATAGTGAATGCAATGGTAATTTAGATACCATTAATTCATTTGATTCAGAATATTACAGAAAAGTGTTTAGATCAAATTTAACTTATCGTCAAGATGATTGCTTTTTAGCCTATATTCAGTCAGAAATTTTAAAAAAATGTAAATGTGACGAAATGGGATATGGCCTCATTTCAGAAAGTAATAATCCTTGTGACACCTTAGAAGAACAAATATGTTCCATGGATCATTATCAAGAGTTAACCCAGTCAAATTATAAGGATAAGATAGAAGACCTTTGTCCTTTGGTGTGTAAATCAGTCAGTTTTGACATAGCTAAATCGGAAAATAGATATCCTTCTGTAAATTATGGAAAAGATTTGATTAAAACTCATGAGAAGTTGACAAGCTTGCTTGGAAATAAATCAAATATTAGCATTGAAGATTTACGGGAAAATATTCTGGCAGTCAATGTTTATTATGAACATTTAAAAGAAACCGAGATAAGACAGAGTCCTAGTATTACATGGGATGGTTTGGTTGGAAGTGTTGGCGGAACTTTAGGCTTATTTTTGGGAATAAGTGTTCTCAGCTTTGTGGAACTAGCTGATTTGCTTTTTCAAATTGTATTCAACAAGACTTCAAACAAAGTTTTTTTATCAACAGGAAATTAGAATTGAAATTTATTCAAAACAGTATTGTTCTAATTAAATTTTATTTGTTTCAAAATTTTACAAGTCCGAATCAAATAATAAATTATAATTGATTATTTTTTATTATTTTATCAATAGCAATAAAATTTGTATTTTCATTATTTTTATTCAAATAATTAAGAAATAGTGATAATAGAATAACTTTTTGCAGCTATCTGGCCACATATTTAGATTGAAAGCTTCTCAAATATTTAAATTTAGAAGAAATTTCTATTAAAAAAAAATTGAAACTAAACAAGTCATTGATAATTATTAAACAAATACTGTGTCTTTAACTTCAATTCCTTGCAAAATTATGGAAAGCATGATAAGAACCAAATGGAAGACTATCTTTATATGAATAATATTATATCTAAAGAACAGCATGGATTTGTTAAGAAAAAGTCATGTACATCTAATCTTCTGGAAACTCTAGATTTCATCTCAATGAGTCTAGACAAAAGTATTCCTGTTGATGTGATTCTGCTAGATTTTGCGAAAGCATTTGATACTGTTCCGCATAGACGACTAATGGCAGTGTGACAAAATATAGAAAGACAAAATGTAGAAAATGATTTTTATTGGATAATATAGAATTTACCTGAAAAAAAAATGAAGAAAAAAAATTTACAAATGAAACAAAAGATACAATGAATAAATAGTCTAATTAATTTTATTTCATTAAGTAAGTTCATTTAAAATTGTCGTTTGGCTTAGCAAGTTTTAAAATTAGAAGTTTATTTTATAGCGTCATCACGTGATGTAAAAGAAAACATCTTCAACTGAATATATTCATCAATCATCCGGTGCATCCTAGCACAATTTCGCGAACAACAAAACCCTTCAACACGCACAAATCAGCTATCAAAACGTCAACATCATCCCATCCCAAACCAAGCGAACAAACACTAAATACTACAAAGAAACGGGTGCGCTTACCCACCAACTCACCAACGTCGGCCAACGAAGTGATAAAAATGGCCAAAACGGACAACGATAATGAGGAAGATATGGATCAAGAACAAGGTAAACAAGAATTATTATTCAAGTATTCAGGAACTAATTTACTCGAATATTCCGACCCGATCAAACTAAAACAAGAAATCGATAAGTACCTCAAAGACGTCACCATTGAGAAAGCTTTCATCAACAGGTACACAGGCCAACTCTGCATCATCACAAGCGATGAGGCCTCAATCACAAAAATAACCAGTTTCACATGGCCCAAAAAGGCATTTGGCGCACAAATAACACCAACAACCAACAAAAAGAAGATATTCTATATGGCAATACACGGGATCCACGCCTCAACCGATGTTGATTCACTCAAAATCGAAAACTGCACACTCAAACGAATCTTCAAAAAGAGCACCAAACAACCAACCAACACAATTCAAATCACCACTGACGACGAAAGCACCTACTCCAGACTACTAAAAGATGGTAAATATAAATTCGGTTATTCTAGTGTAAGAATTAACCCCTGGACCTTCGATCCCAAACCAGTACAATGTCACAACTGCTCTAAGATTGGACACACACAAATGACATGCTCTGATACCAAACCAACATGTCCAATCTGCACGGGAGAGCATACGCTTCAAAACTGCCAATACAAATATGACAAATCAAAACATAAATGCATCAACTGCAAAGAAAATCACCCAGCATTCTCCAAATCATGTTTGTTCATGCAAGTGCCAAACAAGCAACAGCAACACCATAGACCACAACATATCCAACTTCACCAAACACCTGCTCCTCGCCTCAATAACTCTAACTACCCAGCTATAAATAGACTGAAAGCATCCACAAGTCAAGTGGCTCATCAACCAAGCAATAACAATCATTACAACGATGTACAACAACCAACAATCCCAACTCACAACCAAACCTTCAACCAATATGGAAGTAGACAGTCATACACCCAAGCAACATCAAACAGCCTATCAAAACATCAAAACAATCAGCTAAACGATTTGTCAGCACTAAAAAGACCGTATCAGCAACACTACACCAGATCAATCAACTCCTTGACCTACCACAGCTAGAAATGTCGATTCTAGATCAACTCAACACTACCCTTTCCAAACTGATCTATCGCCTCAATGCAGGACAATAGTATTATAAAAATCGCTCATCTAAACTGTCACTCCATCAACAACAAATTTACACTAATAATCGACTACATTAACAACGAAGGAATCGACATCCTTTGTTTAAACGAAGCGTTCCTAAAGAAGAATGCATCCAACTTAGACACACTACAGCACTACAATTTCATACGCAATGATAGATCTTATTCAAACGGAGGCGGCATAGGAATTTTAATTAAAAAAAAATTCAAATTCAAACTACTTCATCAATCAAATAACTACAAAGAAGAAGTCCTAGCAATCAGTTTCTACAACCCAACCATCAACAATAACCTTGTTTTAATAGGAGCTTATACTCGCCCCAAAAGCAGGTCAACATTTGACTTTGTATCCAAACTCATGTCCAACCATAAATACGCAATTCTCCTTGGTGACCTAAATGCCCATCACATATCCTGGTACAGCAAAAAAACAAATAAGTGAGGTTACTCATTAATGAAAATTTTAGACCAACACAATTTAAGCGTTATCAACGACGCTTCCCACACATAAAAGTTTAGCAAGTCAGTAATTGACCTTATCATCACCACAGAAGACCTACTCCCAAAAACAACAGATTTTAACACCAATCACAATTATAATATATCTGATCATTGGCCAGTCCAAATTAATATTATCCTCAAAAAACCTGTGCACACTACACAAATAACAAATTGGGACACATTTAACAATTCTCTAGCCGAGCTTACTCAAGTCACACAACCCTCAATAAATTCCTCATCAGATCTCAACAATGAAGTTGCCAAGTTCAACTGCAATATAGTAATAGCACTGTCAAACGCCACCAAATCTGTCAAAACTAAAGAAAGACCAATCAAGCTGCCACCAGACGTAAAAGCCATGATCAAAATCAAAGTCAAACTTCAACGTCTCTTTTCAAACACACAAAGTCAACTCACCAAAAACAACATCAAAAACAAAATCAAGAAAGTAACCCTCAGCCTCAGACATGAAAAATGGAACTCAACATTTGCAACGCTAATTGACTCAAAGCCGAGCGAAAAACAATTCTGGAACAAACTAAAGACACAAACAGAATCAGCAGGGCATTACCAAATTCCACACTTAATTCAGACGAAAAGTCGAAACCTTCGCTAAACATTTCGAACAAACATTTTCCACCATTTGCAAGACAAAACCCAAACCAAGCCTCTTCAAATACTACACCACTAACAAACACAATACCCCAATCTCAAACACAGAACTAGACAAGGCCATTTCCAACCTAAAAAATACCAACTCAAAAATCCTAGACTGTATTTCCAACAAAATAATAAAAAACTTCAACGAAATAAACAAAAACTACGTCCTACAACTATTCAACCACTCGCTAGATCTACACCATGTACCACCCGCCTGGAAATCAGCCAAAATCATACTTTTTCACAAAAAAAATCCGACCCTGACCTTCTCAAATCGTACAGGCCCATATCTCTCCTCAGTGCACTTGGTGAAACTCTAGAAAAAATTTTAAACTCTAGGCCTACCAATTGGGCATTTAACAAAAACATCCTTATCGAAGAACAAGCCGGTTTTCGTAAAAATAGATCCACCCAAGACGTTATCTTCAAGCTCATTGAAACAACAAAAAATGGTTTCAAACTCGGACAAAAGACAGGGGTAGTACTTTACGATTTCGAAAAAGCATTCAACACTATCCCACATAATCTGATGACTCAAAAGCTTCACAAACTCACGTGCCCAGCCAAATTAGGGAAATGGATCAAATCCTATCTCGACAACAGGACCCTTCAAGTCAACATAAAAAAAGTACATCATCGAGTCACATCATAAAGGCAGGTCTGCCACAAGGAGGCTGTTTAAGTGCTCTACTTTTCGCTCTATATATAAACGATGTAGCAAAAAAACTACGGCTGCTTAAAATCCACTTTGCCTTATTTGCCGACGACATAACAGTGTGGTGCGCCAGCAAAAACCTCAAAACTATCGAACGTAAATTACAAATATCCACCAAGATTATGCACGACTTTGCAAATAAATGGGGGATGAAAATCAACGCAAATAAAACAAACTATACTATATTACAAAAAAAATATAAAACAGCTTTCAACATATCGCCTACTCTCTCGATCAAAATAGAAAACAATTCTATCCTTAAAATCGATAATCCGATCCTACTTGGCATCACCTTAGACAAAAATCTCTCATTCAATAAGCATTTCCAAGATATGCACAAATCCCTAGCCAACAAGCTTCATCTTATTCGTCTCCTGAGCAGTAAAAATTACAATATCAACCCCGAACACCTCATTACCATATACAAAGCATTCATCCTATCCAAAATCCAATACAGTATGCTCCCGTTCACTGTCGCTTCCAAATCAATGAGAGATAAATTACAAATCATGCAAAATAAAACACTTAAAAGAATACTCAAAGTATCACAAAAAACGCCTACCAAATTAGTCCACACATAAGCTAACACCCAACCACTGAACACAAAAATCAAAACACTACTCATTAACTACATATCTAATGCCCGCATCAATAAAATAAAAGCACAAACAATCTAATAAACGAATTCAAACCATACACCGGCAAAAGGAACTACTCAATTATTGACTCGCTATACCCTAACATCTTAAGATAAACTAAGACTTTTGGTCAGGAAGCTACTTAGTGAGTTGCAGTCCTAATTGTCGTCATTTTTTGTCCTATTTTTTCTTTAGTTTTTTTGATTAAACCTACCTCATTTCAAATTTTTTAAACTTAAATTTATTATCTTGATTTTATTTTTTACTTCTAAAATGCTGTCTATAAAGAAGTACATTTACTTCTATTAAGACTTGGATGAAATAAGCCAATCCAATAAAATAAAAAAAATTTTATTTCAATTTTTTTCTTTATCAATTAGTAAATTATTACCTAAACCTTCTAAAAATGCTTCAATATTCTCACTTTTATAATCTGTCACTAATCGTAAAATTCTCAAATTAGTCTCATGCTTATTATAATTATATAAATAAAATTTTCTATATTTTTTTTACATATAGTCCTAGTCTATATTTTGTTTTTCTATATTTTGTCATGTCTATATTTTGTCTTTCTATATTTTTTCTTCCTCCCCGACTAATAGCTAAATTGAAAGAGTATGGCTTTGATGGTCTGACACTAAAATGGATTGAAGCTTTCTTGAAAAATAGAAGACAACGAGTTATTCAAGCTGAAATTTTGTCGGATTGGGTTGAGATTTTTTAGCGGTGTACCACAAGGGTCAGTGATTGGTCCACTATTGTTCGTTTTGTATATCAATGATCTACCTAAAGGAATAGAGAATGTTGGGAAATTGTATGCAGATGATACTAAAATTTTCTCGCAAACGGTATCAGAAATAAGCGCCGCGAAACTACAATCAGATTTAGATTTAATTTTCAAGTGGACTCAAGATTGGCTACTTCTCTTCAACACATCAAAATGTGTGGTTATGCATTATGGTCATAAAAACAAAGAATTTCCTTATTTTATTAATGGTAAGCAGTTAGCAAAGTCAGAAACCGAAAGAGATCTTGGAGTTATTTTCAATACAAATCTTAGATGGAAAAATCAAGTGATAGAGGCTACAAACAAATCAAATCAAATGTTAGGTCGCATCAGGAAGTCATTCGCTCGTTTTGATTGTAAGTTATTACGATTTTAACTTTTGTTCGTCCTCTTTTGGAATTTGCGGTGCCAGTATGGTCTCCAATTCTTAAGTCTGACTGTGAGAATGTTGAAAGGATTCAACGCAGAGCTACGAAATTTGCTTCTTAAATTAGATACAAACCGTATGAAAGCAGATTGAAGGCTTTGAACATTCCAAATCTGGTGGAAAGAAGAAAAAGAGGTGATCTAATTCAATTATACAAGTTCATGCATGGAATAGAATCGGTTGTAAAAAGCAACAATTTTAATGTCACAAAAAACCAAGGAAGAGGTCACTGCCTCAAATATCACAAAGAAATATCGAGGCTCCAACATAGAGATAACTTTTTTTTCAACAGAACCGCTAACATATGGAACTCGCTGCCAAATGAATTAGTTGAAGCCCCCAATTTTAACAGCTTTAAAGCAGGCATTGATTGCTGGATGAGCAGCAATCAATCACATCAGCTGTCTTAGTGTGCCTAATCAGCACACTCGCTGGCTAGCCATCTACAGTCAAAACTACTACTACTTCTACTACTACTAAATACGCAAAATTTTCTTAAGTAAAACTAATTAATAGGTTTCATTTTAAGAACAAATATGACTATCAGATCTAAATAAAGATAAAGCCACTTTTGGATTTCAAATTATGTTAAAAGTTTAGTCTTATAATTATTTAAGTTCGAAATTTTTTTAAAAAGTTTTAAGGTTCATGAAATGCAAAACGTCAACGCTATCTTAGGATTCGATTTTCGACCTCAAATTCGCAATCTGCTTTTGTAAAAACCCCAGATATACCAATTATTATGGGAGGATGAAAAAAAAATTTTTCCGCTACAGGGGCTCATAGAGTTTTTTAATTGTCAAAAGTATGTTTGGGTCCGATGGGAAAATCTTTTGAAAACATATACAAAAGATATAAAAATCACATACCATCTTATAGAGCAAAAAATTTTCTACTACAAAATAGTTTTTTTTCTTCCAAAAAAAATCTAGTCTCGAGATTTTTTCAAAAAAAGCCGAAATTTTATCATAATAAAATATTTTTTTTCCAAATCATTTAAATAATTATATATATAAAATTTTTAAAATACAACTTTTAGTTTAACTTTAATATGTTTAAATTTTTTGATTTGAATTAAAACTTTAAAAGGCAAAAAAATTTATTTTTTTTAAATTTATAATAAATTTGATGTTTTAGAAATTTATGACGTTAATTTGATAATTAACCATTATTAGGCATAACATATCTAGTGATGTTTAGAATTAATTATTTAAAAATTAACACAATCATTAGCTTAATTAGGCTATAAAATTTTAAATGATCTCGTCTAAAAAAAGACAAAAAAAAGTATTTTTTTGTTTGTAATTAGCTTTTTGGAAAAGTAAACTAGCTACTTGAAAATATTTAAAGCCAATTAGTTGTTAGTTTTTTTTGGTCAGATTGTACTTGTTAAATATTAAAAAAAATAGACTTAATTTGAAATTTTCTTAATTAGAATTAAAAAATTTTGAAAAATTTATTAAAAAAGTCATTTGAGACAAAGATGAATTTGATGTCACTTACTTTTGTTATCTTTTTGGCTTTTGGATATACAAAACCGCAATTTTTAGAATATCTGAAACCTCAGCTAGAAAAAATTAATTTAATCGATATATATTTTTTGTATAAAATAAGTAATCAAAATGATGCAATTTTGCAGCAGTTAGCAAAAATAGAAAAAAAAGTTTCACCAAAATTGACACCAAAATTGACAGCAAAATTGAATTCTAATGCAACATGTTCATCAATTGATTTGACTTGTTCACCAGGCGACTGTTCCCAATTTCGACGATGTTTAGCAGGCCAAGTTGTCACACTTAAATGCCCCAACAATTTACTCTTTTCAAATCAAACAAAATCATGCCAATTTCCACTTTAAACATTTTTTAAAAAATAAATTTTTTCGAAAATAATCTTTATTTATTTAACAGTCTGAGAGATTTAATTTAAAAAAAAAGAAGGTGGGTTAGAATCCGGATTAAACTAGAGCTATTCAGGTAACGCTTATTAAAAAATAAATTTGATATTTATCTTTGTAATCTTTGAAAAAATATTAAATTAAATAAAAATGTTTTATTTGTCAACTAAAATTGAATTAGAATAAAAGGTCTAAAATTACATTTTAAAGTGATATTTAATTTATTTCAATATAAATGTTAGTTACAAATTTTATTAAATCACATAATTCAAAAAATGTTTAAGAAAATTGTTATTTTATTAGCCTTGGTTGCTTTAGGCAGCTGCCAATTGGGAGGTTTGCAAACAGGCGAGGTCACTAGTGAAGCTTGGGAAATGGCTAAATGGTCAACTAATCAATTGTCTTCGTACACCAGTACACAGGGCCAACACGTTGTCAAAAATGTTCGTGATCTTTCCACCCAAATAGTTTCTGGAGTCGTTTACAGATTTACCATGGATGTAAGTGTGAGTGGACCAACTGGTACTTTGTCATTTACCTGCAGAGTCGCTATATATGACCAACCATGGACTTCATCGAGAGGATTTTTGAGCAGCGAACCACCAAAATGTGTCAGACTTTAAATTTTTTGAATAGTTGATTTTACTAGAAAAAAAATGTTTATTTTTGATATAATTTTTTATTTTGGAAAAAATATTCAAACAAAAAAAAAGAATAAAAAATAGATATTGTTCATTATAGATGTTTAATTTTATTTTATTTTAAAATTTTAGAAGTTTTTAAATAAAAGAGTATTAATTAATATTTAGAAATATTTTTATTTAGAAAAAAATTAAAAATGTGCAACTATTGGGTTTTGTGAATTTCAAATACAAGTTGAACAAAAATTCTTCATTTTTTAATAAACTAAAATTAAAGTAAGTAAAAAATATTAGAAAAAATACTGCAACATACTTTGTTGCACCTTTTTTTCCTACAATGAAATTTTTGTTCACTTTTTTTTTATAAAAAATCAAATCAATTATTTATTTAAATCTTATTGATTCTTTATTTTTTTGTCTTTTATTACCAAAAAAAACTATTTTAGGTAAAAAAGTTGCAACTAAATATGTTGCAGTATTTTTTCTGGTATTTTTTATTATTTTTAATTTTAATTTATTAAAAAATGAAGAATTTTTGTTCAATTTGTATTTGAAATTTACAATACCAAAAAAAAAGAAATAAAAATTTTGTTTTAGGTTAAAAAAGTTGCAAAAAAGTTTGTTGCACTAGGTTGGAGTATTTTTTTAAAATTGCTTATTTGTTATAATTTTAATTTATAATAATATGAATTATTTTTGTTCAGTTTGTATTTGAAATTCACAACGCTTAACTATTGACAAATATTAAAAAGTAGGAATAAACCTCAAAATTATTTTAAAGTAAATTTCTAAGAAAATCCATTTGCATAAATTTTCTACGCAAAAAATTAATAGTTTAATTTTAAAAACAACTCTCATAAAATAGTCTGATTATAAAGAATGGATATTCACAAAAGAATTTTGTGTTCTTTTCAAAAATACAATCAATTTTCAAGTGTTTCTAGAAATATATGGAGGTTTTACGGTGGTTTCATGTAATGATACTTTTTTTAGCATGAAAAAGGTTATAAAATTTAATAAACATAGAAATAAACATATCACAAAAATATGTGCCTCATGTGAGAATTTTCCATTCATGGACAATAGTTTATTTTATACAACTTAAATTTCATCAAATCCCTTAAATTAGAATTAGAATTTTTCAGCTCTTTAAAATACTGAATTTAAACATAAAAATGATTTTATCATTTAATCTCTAATTTAGTATGGCTGGCAGACCAATTCGACAAAGTCACTTCCGACAAGACATTTCCGATAAGTCAGTTCCAACAAATCACGATTCGACAATTTTTAATTAAATAATTAAATAAAAAATAATTCATTAAAAAGTTTAAATATAACAAAAATTTTGTTGGTCAACAAAAAAAAATAGCAAGAAAATTAACTAATTTGCCCGCCACATATCGATCGTTTTCCGACCACTGGTTCACCAGCCAAAATAAACCCCTGACCAACACTTAGAATTTAAATTTTGATAGCTAATTAGTTAGAAAATTGAATGTTATTGATTCGTTGCAATCAAATTCCAAATTTAAATAATTATTATCTTAGTTGTATTTTTTTAATTTTTATTAAGATTAAGATTTAGGCTAAAACAATCACTAATTATAACCAATTTTAATTCAAATAAGCTTTTATCAAAAATATATTTAAGCTAGCATAACTCTGCCGTAAGCCGGTCCCAAGCCCAGGATGAGAAAAGAGGAGGGTGGTGGCAGCCACACTATGTGGTCTTCTACGAGTCCGAAGAAGAGCTGTATTACGGGTACATAGATCTACGGGTCTTTGTCCTAGTCTCGTCGTATGAGGGTGTCGCTGGCTTCGACCAACATCCAGTATAGAATCTTAGCAGAGCGAGAACTTGTTTTACAGCTGACCCTCTTTGGATAGCCGTAACTTTGGAAGCACTAAAGTTAAGGCATTCTCTCTTTGAGAATGTCGCTTGGTTTGTGGTTCCAAGCTAGTCTAAATAGTTGCCGAGTTCGCAGCCAAATTAAAAGTGCTCGGATGAGTGGTGCTGTTTGTGATGAACGTCCCACGTGCTTCTTAGGGGAAGACGCCGTCATAACTATGCCGTATGCCGGTCCCAAGCCCGGATGAAAAAATAGGAGGGTGGCAAAAATTTAAGGAATTTTAAAAATATAACTTTTTTTATAATAGAAAAAAAAAATTGTATTATTTCATCAAGATCTAAAAAAATAATTTCCAGTTTTTTCATTTTGGATTTCAAAATAATTAGTCTTTTTTTTCCTTTTAATATCACAAAAAATATAATATAAATTTCAAAAAGGATATAAGTTTCATTAGTAATATAAGCGCACGCTTGTGGCTACTTGAAGTTGACATTTTTTTCCTTTTATTTAAAAGCTAACAAACATAAAAATAAAACAAAATATTTTTTATATAAAAAAAATTAACCCATATACAGTGGTGATTTGATAAAAAGATTTTACGAAAAATTACGTAAAATATCGTGAATTGACCAAATTTTACCACATTTTACGTAAATTAACGTAAAATCGGAAAAGTGAAAAAGAGGTATTTTACGAAAATTGACGTAAATTTTCAGGATTTTGAAATAATTTTGGTAAAATTTGGTAAAATTCAAAACGGCCAATTCAAAATTTAAAATTTCTGAAAAAATGTCTGTTTTTTTCCAAAAATTGAATATTTAAGAAAGTTTTTTTTTTCATAAATTGGTTTAAAAAATAGTTATTTTTAAAATCGTTGTAAAAAAAACCTTCTTAAATTTTCGATTTTTGGAAAAAAACAGACATTTTTTCAGAAATTTTAAATTTTGAATTGGCCGTTTGAATTTTACCAAATTTTACCAAAATTATTTCAAAATCCTGAAAATTTACGTCAATTTTCGTAAAATACCTCTTTTTCACTTTTCCGATTTTACGTTAATTTACGTAAAATGTGGTAAAATTTGGTCAATTCACGATATTTTACGTAATTTTTCGTAAAATACTGTTTTCAAATCACCACTGTATTAGAACAACATTTTTTTCTACAAATTTTAATTTGCATTTTAAATTTTATGTTATTGAATAAAAAAAAGATGACTTAGATTTAAGACTAAAAAAAGAAGCTACATTAACTTTTTTTGAAACTTAAAACTAATCTTATTAATAATTTCATAAATTAAAGTATATTCAAGTTTCATTTATTAAAGTTTAATATCTGAGGATAAACTTTTTGAATTGAAATGATAATTTGAATTGATCATCAACTTCAAGATGTCGAAATCGGTCGTTTTTCCATTTGAAATAAAATAATTTAATCATCGTATAATTAATTTTTTTCTTGTTGTTGTTCTTGTTTATCATTAAGCTAAAGATTTTCTTCAAATTTTAAACACCTTCTTGATATAAATAAGTCAATTTTATTTTTTTGCCAAGATTTCTATTAATAAATTTTTTTTAAAAAAATGAAAAAAAAAAAAAAAACTTTTCCTGTTGACTAAAATGTTTATTTAAAAGTCTAAAAAAAAAATAAAACCTTAAATAATTTAGCTATTTATCTTGGAAATTAGCTTATTTTTGTATAGTAGAGCGATTGTTTTGAGAGCATGGGAAAGACGAGCATGGCTGACCAAAGTCTCAGCAGTCTCATAAGTTAAATAAGTGCACGCTTGTGGCTGATTGAAGTTGAAATTTTTCTCCGCTAATCTACAACTTAAACCTGACCATCTTAGCGGATAATCAGCAGGTGTAAATTCCTGCAGCTGACCAACATCCTGACTGGACACCGGCACTGCCTCTGTGAACACACTCAACTCAATCTGATTCTCTTTGTCCTTGAGCATCACCACTGCCAGCTCGAACCAATTATCAGTGGTAAACTCGGCTATAAAGTCCTGAAAAGACACCACTATGCACTCACCATTTGGCATTTGGTAAAGCGTATTCTCTAGTTTCTCCTTGGCAGACTGGATGGCACAGGGACTTAAAAAAATGTTTAAATTCTACAAAAATTTCATTCAACTTCATACTATCCGACTATTTGCGGAGCAAAGTGAGTGCTATTAGCGGCATCAAAGCCATTCATTGTTATTTTAGAAAAACCAGCATCACAGAACGCTTCTCTGACAGTATGTACAATTTTTGGATTGGCCATGCAGCTGACCAAATAAATGGATTTGTTGGCCGGGTCTAAAAAAAATTTTTTTTTATTTATTTTTTGGGTAAATAAAATTTTTACGAATATATTCTTTCATTTGAGGATCAATGGTAGTGACTACCTTTTCGACCACATTGGTGAACCAGCCCCAGGGTTTTTTTTGAGCTGGTGGAGCTGAATAGCCCGAGCTAGGCGTTCTCTCAAGTGCACCGATGCTAGGTTGCTGTATGGGAACACTAGGAGCAAAGTTGCTTGCAGGAATTTGACTTGGCTGCTGAAAAGGAATGTGTTGGACAGAGCTAGGAGCTGGGCTGGCTGATGAGAGAGTGGGCGATGGAGCAGGAGGGATGAAGAGTCCATTGTTGGGGATACTGGGTTCAGAGACTGGATTTAGAAAAGCCTGGTTTTGATTTACTGTGAGGACAGAGAGGCCGGTGTCATAGACTTTTTTGTTCAGGGCTCCTTTGGCAGAGTAGGGGTTAGAGGTGGTGGTGCTTGTTGGAATGGAAGGTGGTGGTGGTGGAACAGCTGGCATGGTTGCTGGAGGAAGCATGGTTGAAGTTAAATTTTGTGTGGTTGTTGGTGGGCTTTGGGCTAAGGGTCTAGATGCAACTGGCGCGTGAATCTCGGCCGAATCAAATACTGAGCTTTTGGCATCAGCGAATAAGGCTGATGCAGTTGGCGGCTCGGATTTGGCCTCGGTTTGTATGGGCTTGAAGTGAGATGAAGTAGGTGGAAGAATTCCGATTGAGTTTGACAAGGGCTTTAGGTTAAAGGCTTCGTTTATCAAGTTGTTTGATGAAAATGAAGTGCTCAGGCTGATTGCTGGTGCCGAGGTCTTTTGTGGCTCGTCGTCGGCGCTCATCATTTTTGTACAGGGCTTAGATTTTTAATTAGATACTTTTGTATGTGTCAACTATTTTTTATTAAATATTTTTATTATTTCTATATGTGTTGAATATTAATAAGATGATTTTAAATTATTTGTTTGACAAAATTCAAAATTTTGTTAACACTTAAAGCAATTTTAAGATACAAAAATAAAAAAATTATATTTAAGTTTGAATAAAATACTTTTTTGTTTTTTAAATAAATTATTTTAAGGATTTTACAAAATAAATTTATATTGAATTAATTATTTTTATTGATAAAGTTTTTAGGAAACAAAAAATGCCTAAAAAAATATTCAAAATAAATAAAGTAATTTTTATTTTTCATTTGGTGTAGCACCAATAATTAAAATAAAAAAGACTATTTAATTAGTCATTTTATCAATTCTAAATTACCCATACTATTTGTGATTTTCATCAACGACATGCCAAACGTAACCGAAAGTATTTGCAAGCTCTTCGCAGATGACAGTAAACTATTAAGAGCAATTAGAAACTCAACCGACTTTGCCTTAGTCCAAAATGATTTAGACGCCCTTGTCAAATGGTCAAAAGATTGGAACATGCTTTTTAATACTGAGAAATGTAAGATAATGTATATAGGTAACGGTAAAGGAAAAAATAAAATAGATTTTACAAACTATACATGTGAAATGGAGGATATAAAAACTGGAATAAGACACGCGCTAAAAGAAACAACTATTGAAAATGACCTAGGAATTTTAATCTCAAACGATCTAAAAATGTGCGAGCACTCAAAAAAGGCAGCTTCAAAAGCAAACTCTGTACTTGGTCAACTAAAAAGAACAATTAAAAAGTGGGATGTAGCAACACTCAAGACTCTGTATACATCTTTTATAAGACCGCATTTAGAATATGCATCTGCAGCTTGCTCACCATATCGTCAAAAAGATATCAAGATACTAGAACAGGTTCAAAAAAGGGCAACAAAACTTGTTTATGAATTAAGACATCTGCCATATCTCGAATGATTACAAAAGCTTGAGTTTACAACCTTAAAAGAGAGAAGAGAAAGAGGAGACGCTATTCAATTCTTCAAAATAGAAACTAAAATAAACGTAATTGATTGGTACCATCCTAATAGTATTGCACACTCTGTTTTTGCTGATAGTCCAGCAAATAATATAAGAGGTAAAAAAAATAGATACATGAGACAAATTACGAAAAATTGTGACCAAAGAGAGTTCTTTTTCTCGAACAGAATAGTACCGATTTGGAATAATCTACCAATTGAAACTACAAATGTAACCAATGTTAACCTATTCAAGAACAACTCCGACAAATTTAAGAAGCATAATAAATGAAATTTATAGCACATCTGCCATAGAGTGGTATCTTTTGTTATCATTCTCCGCAGGAAACTTCGGTTCCTAATGCAGTTATTATTATTATTATTATTAAATCTAGATAAATCAATTTTTTTGATTTTAGATTGTTTTATTAACTTTTTTATTTAAATTTTACAAAATAATGCCGAGCCAGAAATCAAATTTTAGTTAATAAAAAAATCGAATTATTAACAAATTAATTTTTCTATATATTTTTTTTTTTAATTCTTGATGCTGCTCCAAATGCATAACAAAATATTTAAATAAAAAATTCTTTCTACATTTTGCCGGTATTGTGAATTTTAAATACAAATTGAACAAAAATTCTTAATTTTTTAATAAATTAAAATTAAAGTTAATTGAAAATATTTGAAAAAATACTGCAACATATTGAAACATGTTGTTGCACCTTTTTTAGCTAAAATAATTTTTCTATTCTAAAAAATAACAAAAAATAAAGAATCAATGAGATTTAAATAGATTATGGATTTGATTTACTAAAAAACAAAGAAAATCAAAATTTTATTTTTGGTAAAAATGTGCATATGTATGTTGCATTATTTTGTCTAATAAATTTTAATTATTTTTTAAATTAATTTAATTTATTAAAAAATTAAGAACTCTAATTAAGAATTTTTTTTGTCTTAAAATCAAGTCTTGGTGACGCATTAAATCAAGAATTTGAAATTAAATTAAAAATTAAAAAAGCGTGTCTAAGCTTGTGATGCAGCATAATCGAATGAATACGGTACTAGATAATAAATTTAATAACTAGATAAAATAATTTTCTAAAAGAATAAAAAGCTACATTCGTAGAGGAAAATATTAAAATGCTAGATATTTTTATTAAAATAAAATTTAATTAAAATCTGTATATATTTTTTGGGAGGCTCAAAAAAATTTTTTTTATACCTAAGGGTCTAAAAATAACTTTACCTTTAAATTTTTTTTTGACCCTTTTAAAAGTTCTTTTAGACTCAGGTATTCAATGATAAAATCAAAATATTTTTTTTAAATTATATATAATCTGAAATAGCATAAAATTTTCTGCACTCTGGTGTATATTTATTGACTATTATGTATATTATTTATTGACAAAAAAGTAAAAAACAACGCTTTTTTTAACTCTAATCATATGTAGATCCAGAGTCACTTAAGACCTTTTTGTTAAATAAACTAGACAAAATTCTGTGGTTTTGCTTTTTTGAATTTTAGCTCTTAATTTCTTAAACTTTGCTTCGATTCGACTTAAAAATTATCTATCCAGAGATCGATTCTTCCGATACCACTAGTTCCAAACGTTTGTAATGAAAGTTTAAACCCTCGGAAATCAGTTAATTTGTAAAAGGTAAAAAATAGTAAAAAAAAAACATTAAAAAAGGAAAATTTTGATTAAATTTAATTTGGAATAAAATTAATGCTAAAAATTTATTTATTTTAAATATTTATTTTCCCGAAATCTGCAGTTTTTTTTACCATATCTTACCATACCGTAAAAAATGTCCTGAATTTACCATAAATATCGATATTCAATCTATCTAAATATGTTTTTTCTTATAAACATATTCTAGGTAAAAAAAAGTAAATTCATTGTGTCATAGCAGCACTAATTAAAAATAATCTAAGCAAACAGTCAAATATACAAAAAAATAATATTTTGCACTTTTATTTTAATTATTTTTTAGAAAAAATTCAAGTCAAATTTTTTTATCCCTATCGTTTTGTGAATGAGTCCATAAAGCCGAATGGTTTTTGCTTTAGTCAAAGAAGCAGAGGATCGAAGGTACGAATTCCACTTAAGGTATTCTTTCATAAATATTAATGACAATAATCTTAAATAAAGTTAATGCTGAAAATTTTAACTATTTTAAAAAGAATTGTAAAATTAAAGTAAGTCATGAATTTTGGTCTAGTTTTAAACATTTTTTTTATAAATAAATAACTAAACATTACTGAACATAATTTGCGTTATTCATTTGATCTGGAAAAAAATAATAAAAATTTTAAACAAAAGTAAAAATTAAATAATAATCAATATGGTTTAATTTTTTGTGTTTGAATCACAAAATGTATCCAATGTTGAAATTACATTGAAAAAGTGCGATGTTTCAAATATTTTTTTTCAGTTTCAAATAGAAAAATAATTTTAAGTTAATATTGTAAGCATTTTCATATTTGAAATTAAACTCTTTAGTGAAATAGAATGAGTTTAATTTTTATTTAGAAATTCAGTGTTGTATAAAAGTCCAAAAAAAAAGTCCAAGTCGGGACTTTAAATTTTGTCCAACTTGGACTTTGAAAAAAAAAAAAAGTCTTGACTTGAGACTTGTGACTTTATAAACAACTCTGTAGAAATTTGAAAAAAATATCTACACAATTTATAAAAAATTTTTTATAAATTCTGTTATCTATTATTCTATTATCTACGTAGATAGCTTTTTAAACTACAAATATTATCTTAAATATCATCATATCACAAACCCAATGTCAAAATTTATAGAAAAAAACAAAGTTTTTGATGCTTGCAATATTAACTTAAAATTATTTTTCTATTTGAAACTGAAAAAAAATATTTGAAACATCGCACTTTTTCAATGTAATTTCAACATTGGATACATTTTGTGATTCAAACACAAAAAATTAAACCATATCAAATTAGCTTTTAAATACAAAATTCAACTACATTTCGCTGTAATTTATTTTAATTTATATTTAAATTCAATTTTAAAAGTTTGTTTGAGCCATAACTTGGGGTCTTGCCTAAAATGTGAAGAAGAAGTTCACCAAATTTCTGTTCACAAATTTTGTGACCAAAGTAGTTCACATAAAATAAAAAATGTTCACCAAATTTTTAATTTAAAAAAAAAGATAAAATTAAAAATCTTTACTTTGTTATGCTTGTTGAAATTTGCAACTATTTATTTTTATTAAGCTAAAAAATTTAATTGCCTCATTTAAAAAAAATTAAATCAAAAAGCTAATGTATCAACTTGATATCCCAAAAGATTAATTTTACAAAGAAATTAAAAATGATGACTGAAAATATTGATTTAAAAATTTTGCCAATCCAATCATGCCAATCCAATCATGCCAATCCGGTGCCATTTGAGATTTGTGGAGAATTAGTGAAAAATCTTAAAGGAGTAAAATTGCATATAGCAAAAAAACATAAAAATTAAAAAATAATTTTTGGCAATTTATTTTATTTTTTTATCAAAATTAACATTTAAATTAATGTTCACATAAAAAAAATTTAGTTCACGAAAAATTAAATTTTTTTTTTAAATTTACTTCACAAAATTTGTGAACAGAAATTTGGTGAACATAAAGTTCACATTTTAGGCAAGACCCATAACTTGGTTTATTTAAAATTTTTTAAATTTGTTTTTATTTTCTCTTCATATTTTAATGATGATTTTAATTAGTCTGTAAATTTTTTTAATAAAGATTTTATAAGAATCAATTAATTTTTTTTTTAAATAAAGAGTTTTTTAAGTTAAATTTTGATTTTAATTGAACTTTTGAACTTGTTAATCATGATCATGAATTTCGAATTACCTTCTTTTAAAGGTTCAAATGATCTAATAATATTAAGATGAAATTTGAGAGAAACTGTTGATATACTACTCAGAACAGTAGACCCATTTAAAAAAAGCACTGTCACCAACTGAGTCACAAAAAAAGTATTTTTTTAAAAGTAAAAAAAATTAGCATTGTGAATTTTGGTACAAAAAACAAGAACAAAATTTACAAAACGCCATAGCTGTAATTCGGACCGACCACAATATGTCCTGTAAATTGTAGCAACTAATACATTCTCTGTACTTCCAATAAATTAATTCTACAAAATTCTGCAATAAATCTTCAAAATTCAGAAAATGGTGAATTTGGGATATTTTATAATTTTATGAATCAAACTCAACTTTAAGAGGTGATTCAGAGGATGTATCAGATGCTGCAATTTACAGGACATGTTTTTATCGGTCCTAATTACAGCTTTGGCATTTTTT